>OZ012673.1:48521145-48861145 GCA_963942505.1 Lordithon lunulatus
TCACATTATGCCACATTTTCCCGAAGTTTCTCTCATTTTCTGAAATTTTATCATATTTCGCCACATTTTCCCGAAATTTCTCTCATTTTCTTAAATTTTATCACATTTCACCACATTATTCCGAAATATTTCTCTAAATTTCTGGATTTTTATCACATTTTGCCACATTTTGCCACATTTTCCCGAAATTTCTCTCATTTTCTGAAATTTTCTCATATTTCGCCACATTTTCCCGAAATTTCTCTTATTTTCTTAAATTTTATCACATTTTGCCACTTTTTCCCGACATTTCTCACATATTCTTATATTTTTTCACTATCATAAAATCAAGAATTTTCGCACATTTTCTTCACATTTTCCCTGCTCAGTACGAGACGGACGACGCTGCTAACGACTAGGCCACTGAGCTAGGTTGTTGAAAATATTTATCAAACAAAAATCACTCGCACACCGAAAGGTAAAAGCCAAAAAAGCTCTAAATTATAAAAAATAAATAACAGCTAATTTTTGGTGAAACCTAAATTTCAGATATAATTTAGGTTTCACCAAAAACCATTATACGACCGGTCTCTAACAAATAGTTTCTAAACAACATCTAATTTCGTAATGATTCAATACAAAAGAAAATATTTGATTATTATTATATAAATTGCTTTGGATGTTGTTATTGTAAACATAACACACTTTTCGTAGAAACAATCAGAATTCACCTTTACTACGATGATTGTAAAAACAATTGTTCAAGTTTATCAATTAATTTGTCCCGGTCTATTACCAGGAATTATCTAGAAAATCATTGAAAAACCCAACATGTGGGTAGCGTTAAAAAATTATACGATTGAATTGTATTTACATATCAGTTCCTAGAAGTTTACTGCTTATTCATGTATAGATATCGACTTTAAGTGCTAGTTATTCGTGTTTAAATTGAAATTTGCAAGTCACAACGATTTATTTGGGTGGCTCTGTTGTTTTAAACGCATATCACATTCGCAATCGCAGTTTCCTAATTGGATTACGAATATTCTATGTAATTCGAGTATTAGTGAGGCAAGTGTTTTTATCTCCTTAAACCAAAGTCCTCAGTATACTACATATCGCACCTTGAGACGACAACTGTCGTAACCAAAACAGTTTTTTGATAAATGCATTTTAAAGATTGCAATAGTTCCAGTTTTGGCGGTAATACACAAACAATATTTGAAAATTGTGGACTGTAGTGTAATAATTCACCAAAAATAATCAATTTCATCCACCATTATGTGGAAAATCGGTTAGAGTAGTTTCTACCTAAAAGAAAACGGAACTTCGCCCTTTCTCCAAATGCTTGTATGTATTTGTTTTTATAATAAAAAAAATATTTTTATTTTTTAATAAAATAAATAATTGGGATAACAATTAAAAACGGGCATTTTACTTAGTAAATAAATAAAATCGAATAATAAATACATTCATCTACATTACAAAGTCTGCACAGTCTGTATAAAAAGTGCAAACAACTTCCATCCATGTCCTGTTAGTATAAATAGATTTATGAAGGATAATTAACCGATGTCTGGCGCCTGCACGTAGAAGAGAAATCCTCTCTCGCTCAAGTTTTTTTCAATAATAATCATTGCGCGGCCGCCGGTTCTCGATTGTATTATTATGGCCAGTCTGTACATTCCACTCGTCCAGCTCGTCAACTAATTTACTTAACCGGTAAAATCGTAAAAAATAGAAAAATCCTCTACGCGCGCTTATAAGGGATTGATGTACGCGCCCTTCTTCTTCTCCACCGCCGTCTTCTCGGAAGGCGCAAATTATCGTCGCGATTGCCCGTAAAACGTTTTATAATTTGTCGTTATTACCTCCGCGAATGAAGATAATTAGCTGGGGGGGCCGTAAATAGACCGTGGACAGGACATTCCAGTTACCTAGTCTCTCCTGCGGATAAAAAAGAGGACTACTAATTCAAGGATCGGGATTTATATTAATGCGCTGCTGGTGGGAACGACGGAACGTGTTTGCTGCCTCAGGTATATAACGAAGAATATACGTTACGGCTTGCAGGCGTTCTCGGTTTACAGCCACCGTTGCACTTTTACCTGCGATGCTGCAACTAAGAGCCGAGGCGAAAATTTATATATCTCACAACAACAAAACTCAAAACTTGCTTATACTTATAAATAATATTAAATGATTCATTAATTTCAAAAATTCAAGCAATACAGGCAAAAATTATTTTTAATGGTATAGGGCCTCACTTTCAAGTAGAACATGACCTGCAGAAGGTTTTAAACATTAAAAATTTCAAATTGTCAGAGGAGAAGGATTTATTTTAGAGTAATCATGAGATCATCTACTGTAGTGGTTATAAAACCATACCTAAGCAGTAAAACCACACATCTAAAATTTATATTATATATGAAGATGAAGATTTGAGACAGATTTTAGTGTGAGCAGCAGTCCGCAAGAATCAGAGACTATGAAAGAGTTTGAACCAACAACATTTCAACAATTGTGATAAATAATATTAAATGATATCATTAACATTAATTTCAATAATTCAAACAATACTTCATATTTTAGGCAAAAATAAACATATTTATGCTAAATTGCAATTCGATTGTGTGCACAAAATTTCTGATTGAAACTACCTATGGGAAACTAGGATAATAAAAAATCAAGAAATAAAACCGAATTACCTCTGTCACCATGTAGAGTATCCTATGGTTTGATTTAATTTTCGTTCAGTTTAAACTATGGCCTGAGGACTTATTGGATTTGTAATGATTTAATTTTCAAAAGTTAGATTATTAGACGATTTTAAAATCTCATTTGAGGTGTTCGGGTTCTTTGTAATTAAAAAAATTTCTAAAATGTTGTAAAGACCGCCAAAATATTTAAAATTTACAAGGTGCGACACTAGCGCTTAATTGCGAACTGTAAGTTACACAAAATTCCTGACAGATGGCGCTACGATACAACCGTCGCCAGCGCTACAAAAAATAGGCAGCGAATTACTTGAACTACAAGCTTCGCAAAATTCGATATAGATGGCGCTGTAGTTGCTACACAGCGCCATCTATAGTGTGTTAACCTCGTAAATTTTCAATTTTAAATATTATCGTTGATTGAAGTATTGGGTATAAAGTATAGTATAAATAGTATAAATACTTCAATCAACGATATTATATATATATATATATATATATATATATATATATATATATATATATATATATATATATATTATGCATTACATTATTATTCACATATATTTTTTTAATTAGTCTTAAATTAATAAATGACATTAATTTAATCATAGAAAATAACTGAGAATAGTGTAGTGCATAGTTCAAGTCGTTTGAAATAGTGGACGGGTATAGTTGGTTGGTGGGGGACGCCCGTCCACCCCACCTTTGTTCGCATAGTTTTATCAATGGATACAAATGTTTTATATTGTTGAAACTATTCCAAGAAGAGTATTATCCTATGGAACAATTATGCGAACAAAGGTGGGGTGGGCGGGCGGCCCCCACCAACTAAACTATGCCGGTCCACTATTTCAAACGACTTGAACTATGCATTACATTATTTTTCACACAAACTTTTTTAATTAGTCATAAATGACATTAATTTAATCATAAAAAATAACGGATAATAGTGTAGTGCATAGTTCCAGCCATTTGAAATAGTGGACGGGCATAGTTTGGTTGGTGGGGGTCGCCCGCCCACCTCACCTTTGTTCGCATAGTTTTATCAATGGATACAAATGTTTTATATTGTTGAAACTATTCCAAGAAGAGTATTATCCTATGGAACAACTATGCGAACAAAGGTGGGGTGCGCGGGCGTCCCCCACCAACCAAGCCCGCTAAATAAATAAATAAAATAAAATAATAATAAATAATAATATTGCAATTATATTTCGTTTATATTAAATACGAAATCAATTTTATTTAAATTCTAGCATGGCACTATATGCAACCATTCTCACGCTCCGTGACGTTAAAGTTGCATACGTTACCCCCGGTAGCAATTGTCAAATAAACATCCTCCAGTTGGCAACAGTGTTAGTCACCCATCAAGTGCGTAATGGCGTCCCTCTAGAAGTAAAAGTTAAAGTAGTGATTAATCGTTACTAAATCCGCCCCGATGTGTGTGAACCCGTGTGCCCCCTCAATCCGAACGCAGTTACCGTTTGTTGCATAGTGCGTAGTTCCCGCCGTCTGCGCGTTTTTTTAGGTAAGCCCCGCAACCGTTCTAATCCAATGCAATGGCCGTTCGCGGCCTCTAAAACGTTCGTAGATTCACGCATTCGTTGTTTGAAAGTTGTATGTTGTATGACCACACCACGGTAGATGGTCGTATGTTGGGTTTGGGGTGGCGGCTGTAATTGCGTCGTTGGTTAGACCACGCAGCAACTACGCTGGTTTGTTTGGTACAGTTATGTCTTGAGATGTGTGGGTGTTACGTCGGATTTATTTTAGAGTAATCGGGAGATAATCTAGTGTGACGACTATAAAACCATATAATTAATATACAACATATGATTATTGAGTTTGTTTTTTAATATTGTAACAAATTGGGCAGACATTATTTAATATCGATGTATTGTAATAACAATATAATCATTGTTTTCTTAATGGTACATTCAAGTAGAACATGACCTGCAGAAGGTTTTAAACATTTAAAATGTCAAGTTGTCAGTGGAGAAGGATTTATTTTAGAGTAATCATAAGATAATCTACTGTAGTGGTTATAAAATCATATCGTCACCTAAGCAGCAATACTGCACATCTAAAATTGTATTCGAGGTTGACAGGGGAGAGAAAAACTGATTATAAAATGTTTATTGGACTTATTTTACTCTGACAATAAATATATATTTGCATTTATACAAACAACATAGTTACATATTCCATATATATAAAAAAAAGACCTTTATTGACATTTCCCTCACTGCCCTTCCACATCACAAACCCCAACAACAAATATTCCATATATATATATACAAAAAATACAAAATATGTGAAGTTGTTTAAATATGATGAATGATGTTTTTTTTCCTCTGTCCTCGCCGCAGGATTTCTGGGTGATTTCCCATCTTGGGCTAACAGTATCAAGGGGTTTGTTTCCTGTCTTGTATTTTATTTTAAGTTGTTGTTTATAAGGCACCTTACATGGTCAATAATACTGTCAATCCTAGTAATGTCAATATTTGCTTGAATCCTCATTTTATATTTATGAAGTAATCAATTATGCAGATAAACATCATCATTCTCTTCATTCCATCATTACTATACCTTAAAAGATAAGTAATACTGTCAATATTTTAGAATAAGGAACATATTAAACATAGTATCGTACAGTAATACTGTCATTATTCTAAAATATTGACAGTATTATTGATCGTAAGGTGCCTTATAAAGGCACCTTACATGATCAATATTACTGTCAATATTTTAGAATAATGACAGTATTACTGTACAATAATATGTTAAAATTTTTCTAAAATATTGCCAGTATTACTCATTGTGTAAGGTATAGTAATGATGTAATGAAGAGAATACTGATCTTTATTCAGATAATTGATTACTTCATAAATATAAAAGGAGGATTCAAGCAAATATTGACAGTACTAGAATTGACAATATTATTGACAGTACTAGGATTGACAATATTATTGACCATGTAAGGTGCCTTTTAGAGTAGATTTTTTATTTGGAGTTTGAAGGCAATTAATTTAAGTGTTTTAATATACTCATTTAGTTCATAAGTTATAATTTTTTTTAAATTTTATTGCTTATATTTTATTTAGTTAAAGCAAAGACAATTTAATTACTATAATAATCATTTTACAATCAGTTGTCCTCTCTCCTGTCAACCTCAAATAAAATTTTAGATGTTTGTGGCGTTGTTTCTTAAGCAACGATATATATATATAACTATTGAATACTGTTGTGGTTCCCACACTCAGTATGAGACTGCTGAGTCTATAACCCAAATTGTCCATTGTTTGATTATTATTTTAGAGCTATTTATGTCAAGTGGACACATTGTTTGCTTCACAACCCTGGCTGACCATCTAATTACTTACCTGGAATGTTGCGTTTTTGCCTTATTCAAGCTCTGCACTTGTTGTAATGAGTTTCTAGTACATATTGTGTAAATATATATATTTCAAATTGATTGTGATTCTAATTTATTTATGTGACAAATACAACATTAATTAATTATTGAGTTTAATTATTCATATTGTAACAAATTGGACAGACAATATTTAGTATTGATATATTGTAATAACAATATAATCATTGTTTTCTTAAAGGATTCACTTTCAAGTAGAACATGACCTGCAAAAGGTTTTAACAATTAGAGGTTCTCATGGGAAGAGGATTGTGGGGTAAATAAATGATAGCAAACTTCAATAAACAAATAAAAAATATAAATGAAATGATATGTGGTTTGAGGATTACAATTACATTGCTACAATATAAAAATTAAGATAATGTTTTGAAGCCAAACTGATTTGTCATTATAACACAGGTAGGAAAAAGCTTTTTGGCTCAATGTGAATGACCCTAAAAAGCCCCAAGCATGCCCATTTATGAGATTTCTGGACTTTATTGAAGATACAGAGCTCATGAATGAAGATAATGGTGGAACATGATAGGTCAACCATGGCCAGATACTACAGCAAAATCAGACCTGTCAGGGAAAAAAATTGCTAACACTGTTTTGTAGCTGAACTGTCAGTAAATGGCACCTTACACGATCAATATTACTGTCAATATTTTAGAATAATGACAATATTACTATAATATGATTTAAATATTCATTATTCTAAAATATTTCCAGTTTTACTGATTGTGTAAGGTATAGTAATGATGAAATCAAGAGAATACTGATGTTTATCCATCTAATTGATTATTGACAAATATAAAAGTAGGATTAAAGCAAATACTGACAGTACTAGGATTGACAGTATTATTGAACGTGTAAGGTGCCTTTATGACATATATAAGGCACCTTACACTGTCAATCTTAGTACTGTCAGTCTGTGCTTGAATCCTCCTTCAATATTTATCAAGTAATCAATTATCTGGATAAACATCAGTATGCTCTTCATTCCACCATTACTATATGATAAGTAATACTGTCAATATTTTAGAATAATGAACATTTTAAATATGTTATTGTACAGTAATACTGTAATTATTCTAAAATATTGACAGTATTATTGATCATGTAAGGTGCCTTTATAGGAAAAAGCTCTTTGGTTCAATGTGAACAAACCTAAAAGGCCCCAAGCCTGCCCATTCATGAAACTTCTGGACTTCATTGAAGATGAACAATATATTTTTTTCAGGATAGTTAGACCTGTCTACGAAAAGGTGTAAGGATGTACATTTGATAACATTATTTATTATTATATACTGTAAATCAATTTAAAACCTAAATACAATTTTAATAATGTACAATTTATTTTTTTCAGGATAGTTAGAGAGTTATATAATGTCAGAACAAGGGACATCAAATGATGCACCACACATGACAGCCAGTGATGACAAGGAAAAGGTGCCCTCACGAGTGGTGCTCAGTGAAGCCGACTATACAGCAACCGAATGGAGCACACAGTGGAAACAACAGGACGCCTACATAACAGCACTAGAGCAACGTTTAGCACAACAAGAAGGTAGATACCATGTCCACATGTTTGTGGATATTTTTGACTATACTTGAGACACTAGGTTTAATTCTAACTGAGTGAAAAAAATAATAATAATGTAATTAGGCAGAACAAACAAAAACAAACAAAAAAAAAATGGTGTTGCGGCTGCGTTATATACAAGTGTGTTGTTGTTTATTTGATCATGTTAAGTCGAAACGAACAAGTGTAGTGCGGAGGTTAATTTTTGCGTTAACCGGTCGTTGCAGGAGAGTTGTCCGATCTGCGGCAGAATTACGACCGGACGAAGAGCCAGCTGGCCGAATCTCAGCAGCGCGAGAAGGTCCTAGTACGTAGGCTGACCGCGAAAGAACAAGAGACGCAGGATTATGTGGTTAGTACCGCGCAATGCATTCAAATGTTCAATGAGCAGTTTAAATTCGTAAAAAAGTGCGCTTAAGTGTTGTTGTGACGAATTGTGTTGCGGTTACTGTGACGCCGCATTCAACCCAAATCGCGCCGCGCTTACAAACACATTACTATCTACTCTTAATGACTATTGACAATTGATGACACTCGAACAATTGGTTTATATTATTGTGTTTATTGCTAATTGTTGTTCCGTCCACACATTGAAAATTGTTTGATTGAGAACTATTGTGATTTATATTAATGCAGTGACTTCTATTTGTGAAACTATAACTCATACATCTTTCATAATTCACTACTTCACATCTAAATCATGACTCTTGTTTAGTGACAACTGGTAAGTTTTTATTTACATGGATCTGAGTGATAAATTTATTTTATAGTGTCAACAGGTTGTTAAAACAACAATGTTGTTTGCTATAACACTGGTTTAGGCTTGTAACTACAAATTGCTTGGTGGCCCAATTTTATAGTTACAAAAAATTATTAAATACTGGATTATTAAGGTGTCTACTTTGTGAGAAGTAATTTTAAAGGATCAATAAAATGATTACACTTTACACTTGAGAAAGTGAAAAGGCATAGTTCTAGTCACTTGAGAAAGTGAAAAGGCATAGTTCAAGTCACTTGAGAAAGTTGAAAGGCATAGTTCAAGTCACTTGACATTGTGAACATGCATAGTTCAAGTCACTTGACATTGTGTAAGTGCATAGACCATGTCACTTGAGATAACGAATGGGCATGGTGTGGTTGGACTGTGAACACCCATCCACCACTTGTTTTTCACATAGTTTTTTCTTGAGATACAATTTTAACAATTCAATGAAACAATGCAAAGTATATTTGACCATGGAACAAATGTGAAAATTTATTGGTGGGTGTTCACAGTCCAACCAGACTACCCATTCACTACTCGCGATTCAAACGTTAACGGTTTTCTTCAAAGTAGTAGGTAAACAGCTGATCTTTGTTATTTTTTTTGATCAGCTGATTGCATTAAAATCATATGATTCCAGCCACTTCTACAATAATGCGCGATTGTTTATGTACTTTTAAGGTATAAATAGTATAACCTTGGCTCTATAGTCGTGTATAAGATGAAAAAACAAATGTTATGCAAACAAATTCCCTACTAAATGTAGTTCATTTCGTGCCACCAGATGGAGTATCAGCCGGCTTGAATCGCCAATATCAACTATGCCCATTCTCTGTAAACTGTCATTTGTTTTCATTCATAGAAGTCATACAAAAACAAATGAATAAAACAATACAAACTAACTAATTTTTGAAACAAAGTTCATTTCAAATTTCAGTGAAAGAGCATAGTTTTGAACCTTGCACCTTTCTCAATTATGTTCATAACATAAGGAGCATGTTAGTTGTTGAAACAATAAAATATTTCTGTACCTATATAAAGTTGATACTTAATAATTTTATAAAAGAATTTACTGATTTACAGAATAATGAATTCAAAATAATTCTGAGCATAAAAATATAAAGAGAAATTTTAACCCACATTTGTTGGAATGACAAAGCAAAAACAATATAAATAACCAACATGGCATTTATATTTGAGACAGTTAATGCCAGAGTTTTGAACCTTGCACCTTTCTCAATTATGTTCACAGTGTTGTTAATGGGATACTACACTTTTTTGACTTTAAATAATGCCAAACCCTCTGTATCTATCTATGAAAACTATGTGAAATAAGGTGTTCAGTCAAGACCCACCAAACCTTGTTCATTAACCATTTGAAATTACTAGAACTTTGCATGACACTATTTTCCACAAATCAAGCAATTTCATTTATGAATTAAGGCTTGGTGCATAGGAAACACAGTGTAGTGCAGAGTTCAAGTTGATTAAGATAGTGAAACAACATAGTTTCATTGGTCTTGCCCTTTCATAAAGTTACTATGAATGCTGCTAATGCTATGAAAATTGTTATCATCATCATTAAATATAATTAGGGAGCAATTTAATATAATATGTTAACCATCTTGTACACATATATTCAGGGGGCTTGCTGAAATTCGATTTGGGGAATTTTGGTAAGTAGAAATGCTGTCAATTTTGTATAGAAAGTACAATTTGAGAGATTACTATATTATTATTAAAAAACATTCTAAATTCATTCTCTATTATATGTTCTCTTTTACTTAATTATTATGTAATGTGCACTAGCCTCAATCAAATTTTTACATTGTAATGAGATTTAGTAGTAATGTGTAAACAATATACAGGCATAGTATATTGTTTACACATTACTACTAAATCTCATTACAATGTAAAAATCTGATTGAGGATAGTGCACATTACATAATCATTAAGTGAGAGAGAACATATAATAGAGAATGAATTTAGAATGTTTTTTAATTAATCTTGAACATGTGTTACTAAATCATCTCATCTCTATAAAATTGAAATGTTAGGATGTGCCAGAACATGCAGAGTCAGTTACCAGCTCTCCTTGGCTATCTTATGAGAGTGTTTACTTTTTTGTGATTATTCTGAAAATCTGTATACATTCTTAATTTGTATTTCTAAATTATTTATTTTTATAAAACTATTAATCAACTCTAGATACAGAAGTATTTTTTTGACAACTAAAAAAAACATGTTATCCATTAAAAAAAAACTACGCAAACTAAGCAAACTATGACCATGTACGATTTTAAGTGACTTGACCTCTATACCACACGAATTTTTACAATTTTCTATGATTCAATCCATTTAATTAAGTCTTGATTTATAGATAATTTCAATTCAAATTGAACTCTACACCACGCAATTCTTTATAATTTTGTATGGTTCAAACAATTTAAATATTGATTTATAGAAAATTTAAACCTATTAATCGACTCTAGATACAGAAGTATTTTTTCAACAACTAAAGAAAAAAACATGTTATCCATTAAAAAAAAACTATGCTAGCAAAGGCGGGGAGCTTAACCAAGCAAACTATGATCAACTCTTGATTTATGGTAAATTTCAAGTGACTTGAACTCTGCACCACACGATTCTTTGCAATTTTCTATGGTTCCAACAATTTAATCAAATCTTGATTTATGGAAAATTTCAAGTGACTTGAACTCTGCACCACACAATTCTTTGCAATTTTCTATGGTTCAAACAATTTAAATATTGATTTATAAAAAATTTCAAGTGACTTGAACTCTGCACCACACATTTTTTTACAATTGTCTATGGTTCAGACAATTTAATTAAATCTTGATTTATGGTAAATTTCAAGTGACTTGAACTCTTCACCACACGATTCTTTGCAATTTTCTATGGTTCCAACAATTTAATCAAATCCTGATTTATGGAAAATTTCAAGTGACTTGAACTCTGCACCATACGATTCTTTGCAATTGTCTATAGTTCAACAATTAAATATTAATTTATGGAAAATTGCGAAAAACAGTGTAGTGCAGAATTCAAGTTGCATGAAATTGTGTATAGGCATAGTGTGATGGTATATGGCTCACCTTGGCTCGCATAGTTTTTTTAATTTAATTTAATTTATTTAGTGCAGATAAATCATAGATTTTACAAGAGTCATAAATAATGGAAAACACAAGGAGCATGTTAGTTGTTGAAACAATAAAATATGTCTACCTATATAAAGTTGATACTTAATAGTTTTATAAAATTTATTTACAGAATAATAAATTCAAAATAATTCTGAACATAAAAATATAAAGAGAAATTTGAACCCACAACTGTTCCAATGACAGCAATAACAATATCAATAACACACATGGCATTTATATATGAGACAATTAATGCCAGAATGGACCATCCCACATATTTGTCAAAAACTATGAAATTTAGATTTAGGAAAGTCTGTGTCCATCTGTCAATGCCAGAGTGGTCTGATTGTAGTTTATTTAAGGGCTCAAGAGATGCCAGTCTAAAGTAATTCTAGGCTAGAGGATTATAAATGTTTGTTGCTTTTGCCATAGTGATTAAAAACCCCATTACTGCAAATAGGTTCAGAAAGGGGATAGCCCACTCTGACATTAACCACCCTATAAAAGAAGGAATGGTTTCATTCAATTTATAACTCATTGCAAGTTAATCATCATCAGTTCTCAATAAATCAAAAGCAGTGTTGTCATTCATTTACCATGTTAATTAATTTAATATTCCAGTGTTTGTCGCCAATAAGTTGATCTGCCCTTTGAACATTTGAATTGTTGTGTATTTAGCATGTAAGATAAGTCTATCTGTGATGTGATATTTTTATTATACAAAGATATAAAAAAAATGCTGTCTACTTTTTTTAGTACTCAATAAATGTGTATTTATTACTATCCATTAGCCATAATGTAAAGCAACTGCAACTGGTTCTTATATTTATGAATTTTTTTATTGTTGTTTTCCACAAAGGGTGATTCCCATATTACAACACTATCAGAGGTGGAGGAACTTTTATATAGTAGCAAAGATTTAAATATTTTTACATGTTCTTCATGAATGAATGTATATTATTTTGATCAAAAACATGTAAAAATCTTGTAATATTTAAATAGTCGCTTTTTGTTATTGAAAACTTGCAATACTCATTACAAATAAGAACAGAATGTGCTAGCAAATTCAACAATATTTTTTATAAAAATGGTTTTGTAAAGAGTGGCAATGTAAAGTGATATATATAGAAGTGTATCAAGTACATAATGTATAAACCAACAAACCCATTCAATTTATTTTAGCTGTCTTAATACTAACCCCCATATTCACCAACATTCCATATTTTTTTTCAATAGCTATTGAATATATAAGTATTAGTTGTTAAAGCAACAATAAATACATTATCTAAGGAATGTAGTTACTTTAGATTCTCTCTATTGGAAACACTGAATAATTAAACAAAAGGTGCTATTAAAGCTCCAATCACAAGTGCTATTCAAAGTGTATGATATTTGTTTTGGCCATTTCTGTCCCAATGAAGTTTTCAATTTGTCTATTCAATAACTTATGGGACCTATAAAGTTTATGGGATGTTGGTGAATGCAGGTTTGTATAAAGCAGATAACTATTGAGTTAATTTCCAATCCATAATTGTGTGAATGTCACTGTTAATATCTTTACACATATTGCAATGTTGTCATATAACGGAGGTACATGAAACTGGATACACTTACATTTCATACTACATTGGTACATTATGGTTACTCATCCACCCTCTTCATATGCAAAACCATCTGTGACACTAAAATCATTCTAAATTGAATATTAACTAGATTTAACATTTGAACAGATGTTGCAGTGGGCTCATCTAATGGAGAGTAATAAATAAACCCCAGTGAAACAAAATCCAATATTCCCAAAACTAATAATTCTGCTTATAGTGTCAGGTGAATGAGTTAAAAAACAGCCAAGCACCAACCCCCGCCTCGCTGCGTTCCACCCTCGTCGACCCGGCCGTGAACAGCCTCGTTCAGCTGCTGCGTGGCGAGCTGCAAAACACGAAAGCGAAACTAGAGGAAACCCAGAACGACCTATCCGCGTGGAAATTCACGCCCGACTCCAACACCGGCAAACGACTCATGGCCAAATGCCGGCTCCTCTACCAGGAGAACGAGGAGCTGGGCAAAATCACGAGCAGCGGCCGCATCGCCATCCTCGAGGGCGACCTGGCGCTGCAGAAAAACTTCTCGGAGGAGGTGCGCCAGTCGCAACTCGAGCTCGACTCCTTCCTGGCCGACCTCGACGAGGACGTGGAGGGCATGCAGAGCACAATCCTCTTCCTCCAGCAGGAGCTGCGCAAATCGAAGGACGCACTCAGTGTTTTGCAAAAGGAGAACAGTACTCTAAAAATGGCCAACGGCCGAGCCAATGGTGACTCTAGTGTGTGTGAAGAGGCGGACGAGCGGACTACAAGGGTGAAACGTGTTCGCCGTTCCTCAGTACTTAGTATTGACTATAACGAGGACGATGCACTCGTCATCAATTCGAATGGTGATGCAGCTATGTCGGATACAGATGTATGAACATGTCATGACTTTTTTATAACCGGGTGATAAAAAGAACAACCGATTTTGATTTGTGCTAAGCTAGTAAGCAGCACGGCACGACCTAATCTATTATTTAATAACGGTTACTATATTTTCTACACTAATTTATTTCATTTGTAACTTCAAAACTAGCTTACAAATTATTAACCAACAATACGCGTGTAAAGTTACAACAATAACTAAATTGGTGGTTTAAGAGTGGGAAGAACCCTGTCTTGGTGATTAGAGACTAAAAATGGTGATGCTTTGTATGGTGGTCAATAACTATCAATATAATGGCCTACAATTGGACCAATATTTGCTTATGATAATGGTAGAAATATGCAGGGCTATAGTCAGGACAAAACAGACCCCAGTTCATAAATATTTAAAAAAAAATAAGGATGGAATCATACCATAAAAAGGCGAATTCTTACAAAGTTAGTTTATACATCTATTTGTGCATTTCCGGTAATCATGTGCTATAATTAATTCATCTCTATACAACTGAGTCTATATTTGAAAGTAGTTAAAAGATTCCAAAAAAAGTTCTAAAAGTTGTAACTAATTACACCATTGAGTCTGTAAGGAGAAATATAAAAATAGTATAGTGCAACTGAAAGTTTTAGTGAATAAACATTTTTTGGCATGAATAGAGCCTGTACGAGTGAAAGGTGTAAATCACATTTAAGTTGTTTTGAGAAGGAGAATAGTTTGCCTTTGATATTTATGTAAATCCACGTGCACAGTTAGACTTGAAATCAATTTATTCATAAATAAAAATATAACTGCACATCGATCTACAGAAATATCAAATGCAAACCCTTCTCCTTCTCAAAACAATGTAAATGTGATTTACACCTTCATTCTCACAGGCTCAATTCTTACTAACAAAAATTTTACTCACTAATACTTTCAGTTGCACTATACTATATTTATATTGCAAATTTTGAAATTGCATTGAGCATAATCTTATCTTTAAACAAAACAAAAGTCACATAACAGATTGATCCCACTCTTGCCTCCCCCTAGCTGCAGTCCTGGATACACATATCGACGTGTAGCGCAACAAGGGCCAATCTGCTTTTTTAACAAAAACTGATTTATAGGACTTTATACTAATAGTTAACTATTGTGAAATGAAGAATTAAAACAGAGTTGCAGATTGACCCTTGTAGATTGGATTTTTTAGCTTTGTTAATTAAGTCCTTTAAGGGCCGGTTATACAATTGAAATTTAACCGGAGAATAAGGCTATTTGTGGAATAAGTTTGAGATATTAGCATTCATATCTTAAACTTATTCCACAAATAGCCTTATTTTATTCTCCGGTTAAATTTCAATTGTAGAACCGGCCCTTAAAGGACTTAATTAACAAAGCTAAACAATCCAATCTACAAGAGTCAATCTGCAACTCTGTCTCAATTCTTCATTTCAGTTAACGTCAATTGTAATACGAGTCCTAAATCAATTAAACCTTTTGTTAAAAAAAGCAGATTGATCCTTCTTGCACTACACCTACACCATTGATATGTTGTTATGCAGAAGTTATTTATAGGACAGACAATAATTTGTACTAAATAATTCCTTTACACACGTATTATATTGGTACAAAAGCTACTAGTTTTGTTCATACAGTTGCAAAATCGAGTTCATGAAGCGAGACAGAAAAAGCTACTGCTATTAAACAAATTTGTATGTTAAAAAACAAAATTTGTTATTGTTTAAAATTTAAAAAAAATCTATATAATTAAATTAGAGAGAAAATATATAATATATGAAAATTATTGTTGGATTAATGACATTTTAATTTTTCTTCTGTAAATATTCGAATTAATTTAGTGAGGTGCATTCATGCGCGTGTCCATATAAAGTATAAACTGATGAACAGTGTATTACAATTTACCCTAACCCACCGCCCGATTTGTACATATATAATAACGTGTTCCTGTGTTACTACAAAGTTTTCTTTAAAAAAAAATTATTAACCGATATTTCCGTTTTGATCTACCCCCCTCAACGTATATTTTTTTAAGTTTTTATGTTATTGAAATATATATGTATTGTAAACAAAAAATGCAATTTATATATATATACATAGTTTAATTTTATTTAGTGTTTTCATGTTTATTCTTTCAGGGCCTATTAACACAAATACAAGTAGTAGGGTGATGAGTGTGTTGGGGCATGATGAGGAGAATGTATATAAAATGATTAAAGTTGTTTTGCAAAATAAAAAATGTATTATTTATATAAAATCCAGGCTTCAAACAGAAATCATGTGTAAAAGTAAGACATTAAAAATGTTTGTATGTTGGTTATACAGAAACCACAGGGTCTATTCTGTAAGTGCATGGCGACCAAATAATCAACTGTTTCAGCCCCATGCTCTGCCACACTGATCTTTTACCAGACCAGTCTGAACTAACAGAATAGACCCCCTGCTTGCTGTACTAATGGAAATACATTAGCTATACATTAGCTATTATGTTTTGTTTTTAGAACCAACTATATTATAGTATACATAAATTGTCTGCCATCAGGATTTTGCATATTATGGCAAACCTAGCTGATTCTTGTTGGGGGTGATACCAGAATAACACCATCCCCACGTACAAACAGCATCGGAATTGTTCTCTTTGTTGTCCTGTAAACTTCTTCATATGTCTCCTCATCAATCTCAACTGTTGTGATTGTTTCTTCAGCATCACTCAACACCATGTTCATGTGTTGATCATATGCCTAAAATTAAATGAATAATGCTTGTAGTAATGTTAAATATTACAACAAGAAATTATTTATAAAATCTTACGTGCAATCGTCCACGTAATTCACGATCATTACGCATTTTAACGTAAATCCTCTCATCCAAACTTAACCTCACTAAATCAAGCGGCTCTTTTACAGTAAATGATGGAAGCTAAAAGCAGAGACAGTATAATACTTAAAATTTCAATCGCCTTATAACTTACATTATCAAATTCGTCAGCCATGACTTTTAATTGTAGAAAAAATTCTCTGTGAATTAGATCAATTGTTTAGATCTTTATGAAAACAATTTTCACTGCTGTCAACATAACAGAATTCATACGGAAATTCAGAAATCTTAATACCTAAATAAGCGCTGCCATAGTAAAGAACATAAACAGTGTCCAAACTCGTTATTTGAGTTGCATAGCATCTAGTATCAAGCCAAAATAATATATTTCATTGTATTAGCCTTAATAGCGCTTCTAGGTGTTAGCAATTATGTAATTCCAGATCGTTATTTGTGTACTGTAGTGCTAGTGATTGGAGCAAATAAAAGCATGTGCATAAATTTTAAGTAGTAGTGAGCGTGTACAATACAAATGATGAATACATTCATTTCGTATTTATATAGTTGTATAATTTCACATATTTACAGTAGATGGAATAAAATGTTCTATTAAATTTAAAAATAGTTCGTATAAACACAGTACAAGTAGCTCAAATCAAATAGTATTATTTGAACTACTACTCTGAACAGTAGTTCTAATGGTAAGTTTACATTTATTTTAATAATAGTTCGAATGAACAGATTCGTAGTTCTAATCAATTTTAATTATTTAAACTACTACTATCTATTGTAGTTCGAATAGAATACTCAAATAAATTATACTGATTTGAACTACTACCGGGTCATTCGAAAGTAAGTCAATTTAAACTACAAACATTTTGAATGGTAAGTTGCTTGGTGTTCATTTAAATTACTGCAACAATTAGAAGTTAATCTGCGATAATTATAATGTGAACAAAATATTACACCACTTCCTATTTGTAGGCCAATACAACCTCGTGTCCTGTCAGCACGCTTGAACATTGTCTTTTCTGTGTATTTAAAGGACGAGCAATGTTTCATGTGTATTGACAGACCGAAATCTACGAATCTGCTTGGACCTGGATTACATTCGTACGCAAGGTAAACATGATTAATTGGTTTCAGAAAAATATATCTTGTATCAGGATCACAGGTTGTTCGAGGAGGTAACTCCGCGCCCGGCATGACAGGAGTCACCGCAAAATTCGCGGGAAATAAAAAGCGCGGGAAGTTACGCCTGTCATGCTGGGCGCGCCGTTACCTCCTCGGACACCATGTGATCCTGGTACAAAATATTTTATTTTAAGTCGTTTCGTGATTCTTGCGGGAGAAGTGGACATCGCGAGAAAGAAGGGGGGAGTAAGAAAATGCTTGTAAAGTCTCCGCAGAACGTCAAAACGTTGGAATATGAAGTAAAAATCCCAAGAATTTCACGCTTTTTGGTCGAAAAGTGAAGATTTCTGAGCACTTTACAACCAGAAGGGGGGAGTCTTTGGAGCATGAAAATTTTAAAAATCGTCAAATCTAGTCGAAAATGCTTGTAAAGTCTCCGCAGAACGTCAAAACGTTGGAATATGAAGTAAAAATCCCAAGAATTTCACGCTTTTTGGTCGAAAATTGAAGATTTCTGAGCACTTTAAAACCATAAGGGGGGAGTCTTTGGAGCATGAAAATTTTAAAAATCGTCAAATCTAGTCGAAAATGCTTGTAAAGTCTCCGCAGAATGTCAAAACGTTGGAATATGAAGTAAAAATCCCAAGAGTTTCACGCTTTTTGGTCGAAAATTGAAGATTTCTCAGTACTTTACAACCAGAAGGGGGGAGTCTTTGGATCATGAAATTTAAAAAAATCGTCAAATCTAGTCGAAAATGCTTGTAAAGTCTCCGCAGAACGTCAAAACGTTGGAATATGAAGTAAAAATCCCAAGAATTTCACGCGTTTTAGTCGAAAATTGAAGATTTCTGAGCACTTTACAACCAGAAGGGGGGAGTCTTTGGATCATGAAATTTTAAAAAATCGTCAAATCTAGTCGAAAATGCTTGTAAAGTCTCCGCAGAACGTCAAAACGTTGGAATATGAAGTAAAAATCCCAAGAATTTCACGCTTTTTAGTCGAAAATTGAAGATTTCTGAGCACTTTACAACCAGAAGGGGGGAGTCTTTGGATCATGAAATTTTAAAAAATCGTCAAATCTAGTCGAAAATGCTTGTAAAGTCTCCGCAGAACGTCAAAACGTTGGAATATGAAGTAAAAATCCCAAGAATTTCACGCTTTTTAGTCGAAAATTGAAGATTTCTGAGCACTTTACAACCAGAAGGGGGGAGTCTTTGGATCATGAAATTTTAAAAAATCGTCAAATCTAGTCGAAAATGCTTGTAAAGTCTCCGCAGAACGTCAAAACGTTGGAATATGAAGTAAAAATCCCAAGAATTTCACGCTTTTTGGTCGAAAATTGAAGATTTCTGAGCACTTTAAAACCATAAGGGGGGAGTCTTTGGAGCATGAAAATTTTAAAAATCGTCAAATCTAGTCGAAAATGCTTGTAAAGTCTCCGCAGAACGTCAAAACGTTGGAATATGAAGTAAAAATCCCAAGAATTTCACGCTTTTTGGTCGAAAATTGAAGATTTCTGAGCACTTTAAAACCATAAGGGGGGAGTCTTTGGAGCATGAAATTTTAAAAAATCGTCAAATCTAGTCGAAAATGCTTGTAAAGTCTCCGCAGAACGTCAAAACGTTGGAATATGAAGTAAAAATCCCAAGAATTTCACGCTTTCTGGTCGAAAATTGAAGATTTCTGAGCACTTTACAACCAGAAGGGGGGAGTCTTTGGATCATGAAATTTTAAAAATCGTCAAATCTAGTCGAAAATGCTTGTAATGTCTCCGCAGAACGTCAAAACGTTGGAATATGAAGTAAAAATCCCAAGAATTTCACGCTTTTTGGTCGAAAATTGAAGATTTCTGAGCACTTTAAAACCATAAGGGGGGAGTCTTTGGAGCATGAAAATTTTAAAAATCGTCAAATCTAGTCGAAAATGCTTGTAAAGTCTCCGCAGAACGTCAAAACGTTGGAATATGAAGTAAAAATCCCAAGAATTTCACGCTTTTTAGTCGAAAATTGAAGATTTCTGAGCACTTTACAACCAGAAGGGGGGAGTCTTTGGATCATGAAATTTTAAAAAATCGTCAAATCTAGTCGAAAATGCTTGTAAAGTCTTCGCAGAACGTCAAAACGTTGGAATATGAAGTAAAAATCCCAAGAATTTCACGCTTTTTGGTCGAAAATTGAAGATTTCTGAGCACTTTAAAACCATAAGGGGGGAGTCTTTGGAGCATGAAATTTTAAAAAATCGTCAAATCTAGTCGAAAATGCTTGTAAAGTCTCCGCAAAACGTCAAAACGTTGGAATATGAAGTAAAAATCCCAAGAATTTCACGCTTTTTGGTCGAAAATTGAAGATTTCTGAGCACTTTAAAACCATAAGGGGGGAGTCTTTGGAGCATGAAAATTTTAAAAATCGTCAAATCTAGTCGAAAATGCTTGTAAAGTCTCCGCAGAACGTCAAAACGTTGGAATATGAAGTAAAAATCCCAAGAATTTCACGCTTTTTGGTCGAAAATTGAAGATTTCTGAGCACTTTAAAACCATAATGGGGGATCTTTGGAGCATGAAAATTTTAAAAATCGTCAAATCTAGTCGAAAATGCTTGTAAAGTCTCCGCAGAACGTCAAAACGTTGGAATATGAAGTAAAAATCCCAAGAATTTCACGCTTTTTGGTCGAAAATTGAAGATTTCTCAGTACTTTACAACCAGAAGGGGGGAGTCTTTGGATCATGAAATTTAAAAAAATCGTCAAATCTAGTCGAAAATGCTTGTAAAGTCTCCGCAGAACGTCAAAACGTTGGAATATGAAGTAAAAATCCCAAGAATTTCACGCTTTTTGGTCGAAAATTGAAGATTTCTGAGCACTTTAAAACCATAATGGGGGATCTTTGGAGCATGAAAATTTTAAAAATCGTCAAATCTAGTCGAAAATGCTTGTAAAGTCTCCGCAGAACGTCAAAACGTTGGAATATGAAGTAAAAATCCCAAGAATTTCACGCTTTTTGGTCGAAAATTGAAGATTTCTCAGTACTTTACAACCAGAAGGGGGGAGTCTTTGGATCATGAAATTTAAAAAAATCGTCAAATCTAGTCGAAAATGCTTGTAAAGTCTCCGCAGAACGTCAAAACGTTGGAATATGAAGTAAAAATCCCAAGAATTTCACGCTTTTTGGTCGAAAATTGAAGATTTCTGAGCACTTTACAACCATAAGGGGGGAGTCTTTGGATCATGAAATTTTAAAAATCGTCAAATCTAATCGAAAATGCTTTTAAAGTCTCCGCAGAACGTCAAAACGTTGGAATATGAAGTAAAAATCCCAAGAATTTCACGCTTTTTGGTCGAAAATTGAAGATTTCTGAGCACTTTAAAACCATAAGGGGGGAGTCTTTGTATCATGAAATTTTAAAAAATCGTCAAATCTAGTCGAAAATGCTTGTAAAGTCTCCGCAGAACGTCAAAACGTTCTTAATCTCGTTATATTGTATATGCAAAGTTTAGAGGAAATCTAAAAAATGGCCAAAATCGTCAAAAATCCAAAGGGGTTAACCTTCAAAATTTTTGAGCTCGAAATTTTTATCTTCGCGATCGATCTGTAATTTTGCATAATCAATTTCCATATTATTTTTAACGTCGGAGGCAAATTTGGGCTCTTTTGGTCTATAACTTATTGGCTTATTAGCCTCGTAGTTCGGGTTCAAGCCTAGTGAACCATCCAGTTTTCCAGGAGTCATAACTGAAAAACTAGCAGCCTAAGACCATTGAAACTCACTAATTATTGATTCTTATGCTCGTTATAGAGTATATGCAACGTTTAGAAGAAATCTAAAAAATGGCCAAAATCGTCAAAAATCCAAAAGGGTTAACCTTCTAAATTTTTGAGCTCGAAATTTTTTTCTTCGCGATCGTTCTGTAATTTTGCATAATCAATTTCCATATTATTTTTAACGTCGGAGGCAAATTTGGGCTGTTTTAGTCACAAATTGAACAATTTTTAAAATTTTATAATCATAACAGTATATGGGTCAAGAAATTTTAAAAAATCGTCAAATTAGGTCGAAAATGCGTGTAAATTCTCCGCAGAACGTCAAAACATTGGAATATGGTGTAAACATTTCAAGAATTTAACGCTTTTTGGTCGAAAATTAAAGTTTCTTTAAAATTTCATGATCCATGTACTCCCCCCTTCTGGTTTTAAAGTGCTCAGAAATCTTCAATTTTCGACCAAAAAGCGTGAAATTCTTGGGATTTTTACTTCATATTCCAACGTTTTGACGTTCTGCGGAGACTTTACAAGCATTTTCGATTAGATTTGACGATTTTTAAAATTTCATGATCCAAAGACTCCCCCCTTCTGGTTTTAAAGTGCTCAGAAATCTTCAATTTTCGACCAAAAAGCGTGAAATTCTTGGGATTTTTTCTTCATATTCCAACGTTTTGACGTTCTGCGGAGACTTTACAAGCATTTTCGACTAGATTTGACGATTTTTTTAAATTTCATGATCCAAAGACTCCCCCCTTATGGTTGTAAAGTGCTCAGAAATCTTCAATTTTCGACCAAAAAGCGTGAAATTCTTGGGATTTTTACTTCATATTCCAACGTTTTGACGTTCTGCGGAGACTTTACAAGCATTTTCGATTAGATTTGACGATTTTTAAAATTTCATGATCCAAAGACTCCCCCCT
Organism: Lordithon lunulatus; assembly: GCA_963942505.1. Classification (NCBI taxonomy): domain Eukaryota; kingdom Metazoa; phylum Arthropoda; class Insecta; order Coleoptera; family Staphylinidae; genus Lordithon; species Lordithon lunulatus. Next base: position 48,543,863 of record OZ012673.1, read on the forward strand.
TCTGGTTGTAAAGTGCTCAGAAATCTTCAATTTTCGACCAGAAAGCGTGAAATTCTTGGGATTTTTACTTCATATTCCAACGTTTTGACGTTCTGCGGAGACTTTACAAGCATTTTCGATTAGATTTGACGATTTTTAAAATTTCATGATCCAAAGACTCCCCCCTTCTGGTTGTAAAGTGCTCAGAAATCTTCAATTTTCGACCAGAAAGCGTGAAATTCTTGGGATTTTTACTTCATATTCCAACGTTTTGACGTTCTGCGGAGACTTTACAAGCATTTTCGACCAGATTTGACGATTTTTTAAAATTTCATGATCCAAAGACTCCCCCCTTCTGGTTGTAAAGTGCTCAGAAATCTTCAATTTTCGACCAGAAAGCGTGAAATTCTTGGGATTTTTACTTCATATTCCAACGTTTTGACGTTCTGCGGAGACTTTACAATCATTTTCGACTAGATTTGACGATTTTTTAAATTTTCATGCTCCAAAGACTCCCCCCTTATGGTTGTAAAGTGCTCAGAAATCTTCAATTTTCGACCAAAAAGCGTGAAATTCTTGGGATTTTTACTTCATATTCCAACGTTTTGACGTTCTGCGGAGACTTTAAAAGCATTTTCGATTAGATTTGACGATTTTTAAAATTTCATGATCCAAAGACTCCCCCCTTATGGTTGTAAAGTGCTCAGAAATCTTCAATTTTCGACCAAAAAGCGTGAAATTCTTGGGATTTTTACTTCATATTCCAACGTTTTGACGTTCTGCGGAGACTTTACAAGCATTTTCGACTAGATTTGACGATTTTTAAAATTTCATGATCCAAAGACTCCCCCCTTCTGGTTGTAAAGTGCTCAGAAATCTTCAATTTTCGACCAGAAAGCGTGAAATTCTTGGGATTTTTACTTCATATTCCAACGTTTTGACGTTCTGCGGAGACTTTAAAAGCATTTTCGATTAGATTTGACGATTTTTAAAATTTCATGATCCAAAGACTCCCCCCTTATGGTTGTAAAGTGCTCAGAAATCTTCAATTTTCGACCAAAAAGCGTGAAATTCTTGGGATTTTTACTTCATATTCCAACGTTTTGACGTTCTGCGGAGACTTTACAAGCATTTTCGACTAGATTTGACGATTTTTTTAAATTTCATGATCCAAAGACTCCCCCCTTCTGGTTTTAAAGTGCTCAGAAATCTTCAATTTTCGACCAAAAAGCGTGAAATTCTTGGGATTTTTACTTCATATTCCAACGTTTTGACGTTCTGCGGAGACTTTAAAAGCATTTTCGATTAGATTTGACGATTTTTAAAATTTCATGATCCAAAGACTCCCCCCTTATGGTTGTAAAGTGCTCAGAAATCTTCAATTTTCGACCAGAAAGCGTGAAATTCTTGGGATTTTTACTTCATATTCCAACGTTTTGACGTTCTGCGGAGACTTTACAAGCATTTTCGATTAGATTTGACGATTTTTAAAATTTCATGATCCAAAGACTCCCCCCTTCTGGTTGTAAAGTGCTCAGAAATCTTCAATTTTCGACCAGAAAGCGTGAAATTCTTGGGATTTTTACTTCATATTCCAACGTTTTGACGTTCTGCGGAGACTTTACAAGCATTTTCGACCAGATTTGACGATTTTTTAAAATTTCATGATCCAAAGACTCCCCCCTTCTGGTTGTAAAGTGCTCAGAAATCTTCAATTTTCGACCAGAAAGCGTGAAATTCTTGGGATTTTTACTTCATATTCCAACGTTTTGACGTTCTGCGGAGACTTTACAATCATTTTCGACTAGATTTGACGATTTTTTAAATTTTCATGCTCCAAAGACTCCCCCCTTATGGTTGTAAAGTGCTCAGAAATCTTCAATTTTCGACCAAAAAGCGTGAAATTCTTGGGATTTTTACTTCATATTCCAACGTTTTGACGTTCTGCGGAGACTTTAAAAGCATTTTCGATTAGATTTGACGATTTTTAAAATTTCATGATCCAAAGACTCCCCCCTTATGGTTGTAAAGTGCTCAGAAATCTTCAATTTTCGACCAAAAAGCGTGAAATTCTTGGGATTTTTACTTCATATTCCAACGTTTTGACGTTCTGCGGAGACTTTACAAGCATTTTCGACTAGATTTGACGATTTTTTTAAATTTCATGATCCAAAGACTCCCCCCTTCTGGTTTTAAAGTGCTCAGAAATCTTCAATTTTCGACCAAAAAGCGTGAAATTCTTGGGATTTTTACTTCATATTCCAACGTTTTGACGTTCTGCGGAGACTTTAAAAGCATTTTCGATTAGATTTGACGATTTTTAAAATTTCATGATCCAAAGACTCCCCCCTTATGGTTGTAAAGTGCTCAGAAATCTTCAATTTTCGACCAGAAAGCGTGAAATTCTTGGGATTTTTACTTCATATTCCAACGTTTTGACGTTCTGCGGAGACTTTACAAGCATTTTCAACCAGATTTGACGATTTTTAAAAATTTCATGATCCAAAGACTCCCCCCTTCTGGTTGTAAAGTTCTCAGAAATCTTCAATTTTCGACCAAAAAGCGTGAAATTCTTGGAATTTTCACTTCATATTCCAACGTTTTGACGTTCTGCTGAGACTTTACACGTATTTTCAACGCGATTTGACGATTTTTTAAAATTTCATGATCCAAAGACTCCCCCCTTCTGGTTGTAAAGTTCTCAGAAATCTTCAATTTTCGACCAAAAAGCGTGAAATTCTTGGAATTTTTAGTTCATATTTCAACGTTTTGACGTTCTGCGGAGACTTTACACGTATTTTCAACGCGATTTGACGATTTTTTAAAATTTCATGATCCAAAGACTCCCCCCTTCTGGTTGTAAAGTGCTCAGAAATCTTCAATTTTCGACCAGAAAGCGTGAAATTCTTGGGATTTTTACTTCATATTCCAACGTTTTGACGTTCTGCGGAGACTTTAAAAGCATTTTCGATTAGATTTGACGATTTTTAAAATTTCATGATCCAAAGACTCCCCCCTTATGGTTGTAAAGTGCTCAGAAATCTTCAATTTTCGACCAAAAAGCGTGAAATTCTTGGGATTTTTACTTCATATTCCAACGTTTTGACGTTCTGCGGAGACTTTACAAGCATTTTCGACTAGATTTGACGATTTTTTTAAATTTCATGATCCAAAGACTCCCCCCTTCTGGTTTTAAAGTGCTCAGAAATCTTCAATTTTCGACCAAAAAGCGTGAAATTCTTGGGATTTTTACTTCATATTCCAACGTTTTGACGTTCTGCGGAGACTTTAAAAGCATTTTCGATTAGATTTGACGATTTTTAAAATTTCATGATCCAAAGACTCCCCCCTTCTGGTTGTAAAGTGCTCAGAAATCTTCAATTTTCGACCAGAAAGCGTGAAATTCTTGGGATTTTTACTTCATATTCCAACGTTTTGACGTTCTGCGGAGACTTTACAAGCATTTTCAACCAGATTTGACGATTTTTAAAAATTTCATGATCCAAAGACTCCCCCCTTCTGGTTGTAAAGTTCTCAGAAATCTTCAATTTTCGACCAAAAAGCGTGAAATTCTTGGAATTTTTAGTTCATATTTCAACGTTTTGACGTTCTGCGGAGACTTTACACGTATTTTCAACGCGATTTGACGATTTTTTAAAATTTCATGATCCAAAGACTCCCCCCTTCTGGTTGTAAAGTGCTCAGAAATCTTCAATTTTCGACCAAAAAGCGTGAAATTCTTGGAATTTTTAGTTCATATTTCAACGTTTTGACGTTCTGCGGAGACTTTACACGTATTTTCAACGCGATTTGACGATTTTTTAAAATTTCATGATCCAAAGACTCCCCCCTTCTGGTTGTAAAGTGCTCAGAAATCTTCAATTTTCGACCAAAAAGCGTGAAATTCTTGGGATTTTTACTTCATATTCCAACGTGTTGACGTTCTGCGGAGACTTTACAAGCATTTTCGACAAGATTTGACGATTTTTAAAAATTTCATGATCCAAAGACTCCCCCCTTCTGGTTGTAACCAGAACGTCAAAACATCGGAATATGGTGTGTTGGCTTATATGCTGTAAGAAACTGGTAAGAGGATCTGTAGACAATAAAACGCATATTGTGTAAAAACAAAATTATTCTTTATACTTAAAATCTGAAAACAGTTTGTACATAATATAATAATCTCCCACTAAAATAGTCAGTTAGCATTAGCCCTAGCTTGCTGGTTTTTCTGGATGGAGCAGTCAATGATTTCCTTGAGACAGCGCCCGAATTCTTCAATCAACTGTTTCTTTGTCACCTCCTCGTCCTCATCGGTCTCTTCCGCATTTTTTGATAGCGTCAGTAAGCACTGACTGGTCGCCTCAATCACCTCATTGGTGATGTAATTGAATGCCTGTCTGTAAATACAAAATAGTTAGAAATTTCAGCTGCTTCTAACTTAACTGAATAGACATAAGATAAAGTATATTAGAAGGACACACAATTTAATTAAAAGCCTGTCTAATACTAGAGCTAGAGAAAATTGCCTAAGCCTCAATTTGTACGCCCTGAAATACCCTACATTTTGATATATAAACCATCGGTCTAGCATTTGAAATAAAAACGCTACCTAGTTTAAACCGGGAAAATACATGAAATTTCATAATTTTCACACTTGCTAACTGTTCTAGCGTGAAAACTGTAAGAGCTAGAGAAAAGTGCCTAAGCCTCAATTTGTAGCCCCTGAAATACCCTACATTTTGATATATAAACCATCTCCCTAGCATTTGAAATAGAAACGCTACCGAGTTTAAACCGGGAAAATACATGAAATTTCATAATTTTAACACTTGCTAACTGTTCTAGCGTGAAAACTGTAACAGCTAGAGAAAAGTGTCTAAGCCTCAATTTGTAGCCCCTGAAATACCCTACATTTTGATATATAAACCATCGGTCTAGCATTTGAAATAAAAACGCTCTATTTGTAGGCCCTGAAATACTCTACATTTTGATATATAAACCATCTCACTCACTTGTTATTATTGGCTGGAATTCGTCGTGGCCTTAACGAGAAGTTGTAGTCCAACAATGAGCTCTTTCGTGCTGCGTGCGGGCTGGGCGAGTAAATGGAATCGGCTAAAATGGACGCACGAGAACTCTTCTTGTCCATGCAGTCTTCAATATTTCGACATCCCACGCATTTGCAGTTGCTGGAGCACGCAATTTTGGCCTGAAGTAAAAAAAGTAGCATATAGATATCTTCTTTATTTGATTAAATAATTTAGATGTTTAATTGCGCGCTTTAACAGAATCTAAAATAAATACGTATTGAGTTTTTCATTTAAATACTTTTGAGGCTTGTATTAGCAATTGTTCAACTGTGATTTGGACACTACATCCAGCTGTTTCCAGTAAGTAATCTTAAGCGTGAATTATATTGTACTAGATTTGTCATGAAACTTGAAAAAGTTTCTAGTATCAATTATTCACGTGCTATGTTCAACACGAACTATGTTTTGAATAAAAGACATATGCAGTATGTGATTGATCATAGTACGAGTTACATAGCACATGAATAATTTAAACTTGTTCAAGTTTGTTTCTTGACAAATCTAGTACTACTAAATGACGCTTTAGACTTGAGGTAATTTAGTTCTATAGTTTACCTCATAACATTCGCAATAATTCTTCAAACATCCGGACCGTTTACAGTTACACCCTTTCGTGTGTTTCCGGATGGCCGCAATGCCCGACTCTCGTGCCTTCCCGATTTTTGGCCGGAACGCGTGCGGATTCCGCTCCAAACAGTTTTTAATCGCCCGTTGGCGATGCTCCTCGTTCTCTAAATTATTGAAGCAATTCATGCAGTTGCACATGTAGCAAAACTCGCCGTTGGCAAAGCAATCGCAGTACAGCTTCAAGCATTGCGATTTTGTGCAATTGCACGGCTTGCGGGGCCGCATCCCGTTGCTTTCGGCTGGCGGCGCTGCGGGGGTCTCGGGCGTTTGGGGGGCGTTCGGGCTGCTCGGTGCGGTCGGCTCAGACGTACTGGCGGCCGTCGGTTTGGTGGGAGGTGTTGTGTGTTTGATGGCTGGTATTGGTACTTTGGTGGAAGGCGTTGTTCGGCCCACGAAATTTGTGGACAGAACGACCACTTGATTGCCGGTGGCGGTTGAAATGTTTACCGTTACGGGACGCTGTTGCGGCTGCTGCTGGATAGGAGTGGCGGTTTTTACTATTTTTGGTGTGAGCAGGGCTTGTTTTGTTATGGCCTGAAAATATAATTACGATTATACTCACAGGTACCACTAGAGACAGTTACAAGTTAAACAGTTACTCGCAATCACAGCTACTAGCAATTACAGTGCTTTGAAAAATAATCATAGCATGAAGTGATTTAACAACAGCCCTTTGAATTTGCTGTAATTGGTACATGGTAATTGATGAGACATATTGTTATTGCTTTTATGTTTGGGAACAAGTATATCTAGATATAATGAATATTAAAACATCAGAAGTAGTTTAAATATAATTTGTAACTGCACAGATTACAAAATATATTTCCATGTCAATAACAATGCGCGACAATTAAATACAAAAACTCGAGTATGTTTGATAAAAATGCATCTCCTGTTTTATTTGATATTCGTGGGAAGTTATATCATCACCAAATACCGCTTACATAAGGATCGGGAAGCCCGGGTAGCCAAACACCCCCGACCCTCTTATATGCGCCCGTGTACATTCGTTAAATCGGCCCAAGAAACACATGAAATGGGTATGGATTATACTATGATTTCAGCCAGAAGTTATTTTATAGCGTTTCTAATGGAAATGCTAGGGATTTTAGTTTGAATTTGATTTATGTCATGTGCCATTAATATCATTTATTCTGTGAAATATAACAATACAGCCCTAGCTTCCTTGGAAGCGGTTGCTTAAAAACGGCCGCTTTTGACGTAATTTACACATCACGAAACTCGTTTGAATTGTATGTAATTAAATAACTAGCCATTATTACTCGTAATCCAATGTCTTTTTGCATTATGTTGAGATATTACACTTTATAGGAAACCAAATTCATTTATATACATGTAAAATTATTTTTATGGCGTAAAAATTACGTCAAAGCAGCCGCTTAAAATCCAGATTAATGAATAATTGAGGTATTATGTAAACTGATTAAAATATATGTACCTTTAATTCAGATAAAACAATATTTCCTGTTTTCATGGTGGATGTTCCAGTAACAGGTATCATTCTAGGTGCCTTTATGGATTGTACTGTGTTCACATGTGTAGTGGCTGCTGTTGTCTGAGCCTGTGTAGTCGTTATGAATTTTATATACTGCATCTAAAACAAAACAAACATACAAAATGACTCACTACCTTAGTCAACTTCAATTATCTGATATAAAACAATAATATGTATATTTAGTGTGTATAAATAACATAAACATATTTTCATGTTTTAGCCAGTATATATTACTCATCAACTTCTTTGATGAGTAATATATCGATTCATTGATTGTTTTGAAAAAAATATATTTATTGTTTCAAAACCAACGACACGTTTCCAGCTAACGCGACCATCGCGCCATCAAATGTATTACGGAATATTTAACTTTCGTTGAAATACATTGTCGCGCTACCAACTGCACCACGGAGGGTAATAGTTGATTACATGCAAGATGTCCAAAGTAAACGGTTACGCGTCAGTAGTGCCATAGTGTGATCAATTTGGACATAAAGAACAGTCTCGTCTGGTATCAACTATAACCCTCCGGGGTGCAGTTGGTAGCGTGACGGATGAGTTAGCTGGAGACGTGGTTTAATACCCACCGGAGTGTGAATTTTTGAGAGATTATTATGTGATTACTATGTGACTGAGTGGTATGCTAAAAAACTAGCTATCAAAGTACTGGTTTCTAGTCGCGATTATAGACAATTGTGATCAAAAATGCAATGCTCTTCTCCTAAATAACAAAAATTCAAATGAAAACTCACTCCTTTTCCAGGTATATTAATCTGATGCAACTGCCCGGTATTCAACGTCTGCCCGCCGCCCGTCATCTGGATGATCTGATTGGACAACAACGAACTGCCCACGGTGCTGCCACCTGCCGGCTTAATAAAAATCTTCTGTCCCCCTTTTATGGTCTGCGGCGCGGGCAGTATTTTCGTGGGCGACTTGATTTGCGGCACAAGTTTGATCGTCTTCGACGGGGTTTTGTTGAGGATGATCTGCTTCGAGGTGCCGCTTTGCGAGATGATCTTCGAGCCGCTTATTAAACCCATCTGTTGCGCCTGCGCCAGCGTGAGTGTTTTAGCGGGCGTGGTAGAGATGGTGCTGCTTTGGACCAGTTTGACGGTTTGCGGTTCTGATTTCTGGACAACCATGATTTGCTGCCCGGGTTTACTCTCTGAAAAAAAAAAGGGAGCAATTGTTAATTACTTAATTAAACTTATTTGCATTGTGGAATTAAGGTAACTATCGGGTGATTAAACTCCTCTAAAGGTCCTTTTAGACAAGACAATTTCTTAGTTCAAAGAAATGAACTCATATATCCTGCTCCCATACCATTTGATTAGGAATAGTTACGCGGTCGACGCTTAGTCCACCCCTGATATAGAGGGTGTCCCGAAAGTGTTACTAATGAACTATTTATTTAATAAATATAAAATATACTCACCAAAAACTTTTCCAATGCTTTTAGGTACTTGGGTCACCACTTTTTTCATAACCACATGCTTGGGCTGCGAAATTGGCACTGCACCTTTGCCAGCCGTTGCTTTGATGGTGACTGGTTTTGCCATTGTGAAATTAGTTAGATTAATGGCTGGCCCGCCACTCAGAAGTTTCAATTGTTGTCCAGATGAACCACCTGATAAACAAATGGGAATAATAGTTAGAAATGTATACATGAATGAAATGACATACATTTTTGCAACTCAAATATAAAACAATACCTTCCTTTACATCAGTGATGTATTTAGAAAGTAATAATTCAATAATACTCTGTGTTTGAGGTAATAATATTAAATTCCTACCACAATTATATTAATATGTACAGATATTTAATACTTTTATATTTAAACTATCAAAACCCAAAAAGTAAATTTTACACTATAATTCTGACTGAGCATCATTGCCCGTATTCACCAATATCCTATAAACTTTATAGGTCCCATAAGCTATTGAACAGATAAATTGACAATGCCATTGTGACAGAATATGCCAAAACAAATGTCAAACACCTCAACTAGAGCTTGCGATTGGAGCTTTGATGACACCTTTAGTTTAATTATTAGTGTTTGCAATAGAGAAAATCTAAAGTAACTACATTCACTAGATAATGTATTTATTGTTTCTATAACAACGAATATTTATGGGTTCAATAGCTATTGATAGATTTATGGAACGTCGGTGAATACGGAGGCATGTGTTTTACAAACCTTGCACTAATAATAATTGTTGCCCAGCAACAGGTTTAAAACTGATTGGCACCTTTGTGGGCTTCGGCGCGATGGTAAGCGGCCTCAGTGGGGGCACTATGACTTTTTTACCACCAATCGTTGTTGCTTCAATGTCCTGTGACTGCACAATCACCTCCTGCATATCCTCAGACTCGATTGTAGACAGTTCTTCTTCTTCTGTAAAATAACTCACTAAACGCAGGTTTGAGATGATCATATGTTTATGCAAATACCTTGGTGCTCCATATCTGTAGGAAGATCCTCAGCAAATGTAAGCTGTTCCAGATCACTACTGCTCAAACCAGACAAGTTGACATGGGTTATATTGGTTGTCTCACCTCCTAGGTTTTCCAGGGTCTCTGCAGTTATGGCATCGCCTAAATAAGTAATTAACACAACCTTAAGTTCATATGACATTATCTAGTTTCTTATATCGTTTTCTACACAAACTACATAGTGTCATACACACATGTAGAAAATGATATAGTAGCAGTATAATAATAAATTCACTTAACAATAACAACACTGTAATACACAATGTAAATTTTCTATTTAGAAATAGTTATACAGTTTAATATATCAATTCTTATATATAAAACGACATAGGAAACTAGATAATGTCATACAGGCTTTAAACACAACCCATGGGCATACAAGGCTAAAATAGTATATGTATATATATATATATATATATATATATATATATATATATATATATATATATATATAAAATGCCTATTAAAAGGCAAACAACTAAACAGATTGGACAGTAACAGTAACAGTAATTCTCAAAAAGAGGGAAATGAAATATATTTGGGGGAGGGTCACAGAAAAAATTAATTACATCACTCAGGATGATACATACATACATATTTACATACACATTTTTAAATGAGAGTGGGACCAAAAAGTGAAAAATACTGGTCTAATGATACAAGATTGTGAAACAAGGTAGACCATAGATAGTGAAAGAATGAAAAATTGTCCTGGAAAAAAAATTAAACTGGAAAATGGTCCAAACAGTTTTTTTCATTTTAATGGAAAACCAATAAGAGACATTCAATTCGTCATTTATCAGGCTTGAAAATCTCTTTAGTTTGCAATTTGAATCCCTAGGGCTAGTATTAGCAACTCCTCGTCTGGCAGCGTTCTACATCTTGCACACATTATTGATTGGTGGGGCAAGTGAGTAGCCTTAAAGGAAGGTTTTACAATGGACAACTTTATCTAGCTAAATATTCAGAATTATCAAAACTATTGGTGGTAAAATCAACAAAATGCCAGAAATAAAATGTAATTTTACTGTAGCTATTTCTCACTATGCAAAAGTAGGTAATTTTACATTATGGACCATACATTTTTAAATTATGAATTAGGATTTAATTGAATTGTGTCTTCGTAAAAGTAAAAAATAGCAGACCAACCAGAAGCTGATGAACAAATATTAATAAATGCAATTATTTCACTTCGGCTGATGTTTTGTAGTGCACTGATAAAGTGGAGAATTCAATTACAAATAATAATAATATCTACATTCAAAAAGTAGTTGCAGCTAGTTTTTATAAGCAAACTAAATACTTCATATACAATTTCTCATACACAACCCTGTTTTGGTTCAGTTTATTACAATTACTATTATTATTAACTCATTATTAGTATGTTTTGTAGGTTATAACCTAACAATATCCATTTGTGGTAAAGTTTATTAAAAATACAATGAATTTGCTATTGGTATGTTTTGTAGGTTATATCCAACAAAACACACCAACATCAAGTTAATAATAATTTGTGCAAATGATACAAAAATACAATAACTATTATATTGATAGAATAATAAGGGTTGTATAATTTACCATTCCATTTGAATCATAACCATAGCAATGCAGCACTAGCAGCCCCCACGATCCCTAACAATCAACAACAACCCCCCATCGTAACAAACGCAACAACACAAACAATTGTCAACAAACAATCTACCGAATTAAACCTACCGCGATCCCGATCAATTCCGACGCCACAAAACTTTTAAACGGTACGACATTTTGAATTTGAAAAGTCAATGCTCGTTGGCCACCACAACCACGATTTACTACCCTATAGGTCCCGCATAAATACCTTTATTAATAAACGCCATTCCGGCCACTAATGGGCTTCAGTAGGGTCAGCAAGGCATTCGGTAAAATAATCAAACCACTATTTGCCACAATTTCAAAACGTAAACATGGAACGTATTTTTAACAGCACTCGCTTGCGTAGCAGACGCGTGGCGGCGCTGCAGTCGCGGAGTTTCCACCACATTTGAATTTGCGCGCGAAATTCGAATCGCGTGTGTTGGAAAACAACGCATCGCCGCGCTGTTACAAATATGACTTTCTAAATTACAAGTATACTGTCAATCAAAAATGTCGGAGATATAAGCAGACAAAGCACGTGGGTTACAATTTTACACCTTTTTTATCCTCTCTAGAGAATGGCATCCGAGTCGCCGCCGGAATGCCCCCGTGTTGTGCTGAGCTCGAAAGGCTCTGCAACGGCGGAAGTGAGGCACCTGGAGTACGCGGAGTCATGCGCCAAATCGGGGTGTTTTGCTGGGCTGCGCGAAAGCTCCCCCTCGATGTGTATGCCTCAGTCGACAGGAGGAGGAGCGGTAAGTACGTTGGCTTTCAAGTACGGATTTAGATTTGTTGCAGACGGAATGCGTTTAATTTAGGAAAATAAAAATTGTGGTATTCAAAGCTATGCATGAAAACTACGCCATCTATTATCAATTTGTATGCAGATTTAAAATAATTATGTTGATTCTGAATTGCTCGTCGCATGATTGTCATAAACAAACAAACAGCTTGTTGTTTGATTAAAATTTGGCGGTGGAAAAATTACGTTGCGCGATTTTGTTGTAATATACGCATTCGTCATAAGATGTCGCTACGTTGTCGCGTATGTTGACCCCCCGCACTGCTCTACTTCCCTCACTCACTCACCTACGTCCGTACCGAATCCGTCGTCGTGGTGCCATTTTCCGAAGAGAAGCCGGTGAAAAAAGTTGTTATCCCATTTTTTCACGCACTCTCGCACGTAAACGTTGTCCGTAAATCGTTACTACCCCCCATTCCGTTACTACACAATTCGAGGTAAGTCAAGAAAATTTCACGAGTATAATAAATTTATTGCGCATTTCCTTTGTTCGGGCTTTATAACAATCGTGATTGTTTTTGTAACAAGCAACTTGTGATTTTGGCGTCAACGCCGTATCGTACAGTTGTTATGTAACCCGCGTGATCGATTTTCCACCTCACGGGGTCTACCCCCCAGCACGCAGCCACTCCCAACATCCACTTTAGACTATAAAATTAGCTATTAAAACAATTATAATTGTTAATATTTTGTAAATATGTGTTATACGTTATTATACGTTTATATACATATTTCCGGGCCGTGCGCCGGCTGCCATTTTATATGGCCGACACCGTTGACGTGACGTACCGTCCAAAAATACTCACACGCAATTTAATTAATTTACGTTGTAAAGATGAGCCCACCGGCGTACTCCGACTTGGGCAAGAATGCCAAGGATGTCTTCAACAAGGGATACCATTTTGGACTTATCAAATTGGACGTTAAGACGAAAACCGAGTCGGGCGTTGAGTTCAACACTGGTGGCCAGTCGAATCAGGAAAATGGCAACATTTTTGGCTCTCTTGAGACTAAGTACAAGATCAAGGAGTATGGGCTCACTTTCGCTGAGAAGTGGAACACCGATAACACACTCGGGACTGATGTCTCTGTACAGGATCAACTCTTGAAGGGGTTGAAACTGGGAGGGGAATTTACATTCTCACCACAATCTGGGTGAGTGATTTTTTATTTGATTGGATTTATATTTATAGGTATATTGTATATTAATAATACCAACATCCCATAATTTGCTGGTATCATAACTGAAGGTTTGGTTGTATATACATATATATTTGTTAACATATTGCTATTTCAATTAACTTGAACTGCAAACTTATGGTATTTTATATTAATTTATATAAAATTGCAAGAAACAATGAAGTTCAGTCATTGTTTCTTGTAATTTCTTATAAATTACATGGTTTTTCCTTTGTATTTCCCATGATAGAAAAATAATTGAATTGGGAATGTTGTAGAGACAAAAATGACCATTAGATGTTTTCTGCTCTTTTAGTTTCCCCAAAAAAAACTGCTAGATTTTGTGCTAATTTTCATGGGTTTCCCCCATTAAGTTTTTTATTTTCCAAAGATAATTCAATTGGGAATCTTATAGAAAATTTCCTGCCCAACAAATATGAGCATTAGAAAATATTTTTTTAACAAACCAAAATTATTGCTTATGGTTTGCAGGAATCTGTTTCCTTTTGTATTTAATTTAAAATGAATTAAATCTTAATAGGGATTGTAATTTAAAAACATGGGGCAGTTTACCCACATGACACCCCTAAGAGTTATGAAGTTCTAAATGATCACATAATGCAGTTTTTATGATACTGCACAAGTATGCAAATTTTTGAAAAAAAAAATATTTACACAATTTATGGGATGTTGGTAAATACAAGCAATAATTGATTAAAATAAATATATAATCTTTTAAATCTCTTTATACCCTTTTGGGTGTCAATTAAAATAAAAAGTAGTACAAATGTACTAAGTAGTTCCAGGATTTATGAGTAATTATATAATTTTTGCAGAAATAAGACGAGCAAATTGAAGACAGCATTCCAAAATGACACCATTGCAGCCAATGCTGATATGGACTTGAATGCTGATGGTCCAATCATCCAGGCTGCTGCTGTTTTTGGCTACCAAGGTTGGTTGGCTGGCTACCAAGCTGGCTACGATACCAACAACAAGAAGCTGACAAAGAACAACTTTGCCCTAGGATTCTCCACTGGTGACTTCATTTTACACACCAATGTGTGAGTTATTTTAAATTTATGTTTTATGCCAACCCATTTATCCCTCAATACCCCTCATTCCATGTACCCCCTCCTTCCCTGCCCCCATGAATTGATTTGGAACTAATAGTGACCTGATTACTGACAGTGATGATGGCCAAGAGTTTGGAGGCTCAATCTTCCAAAGAGTCTCACCTAGGTTGGAGACTGGTATCCAGTTAGCATGGTCATCTGGTAGCAATAATACGAGATTTGGAATTGGTGCCAAGTATGAGTTGGACAAGGATGCTTCAGTCCGGGCTAAAATCAACAACTCCAGCCAAATTGGTCTTGGGTATCAACAACGTCTTCGTGATGGTAATATACCAAGTTTTTCTAGCTATATTTTTTTGTATTATGTGTCTAATGTGATAACAAAGCTGTGTGTTATATTTAAATTAGATTGTCTTAATCAGTTGGAAACTTCCTCACAAAATTGAGACTAATCAATATTGAAATTGCAAATGTTTGATGGTGTATTTAAAAAGCAATCACACAGAGAAATTAAAACAAGTCTCAAAGTTAAGCATGCATTACATTGTACTAGATTTTTCAAGAAACTGAACAAGTTTCTTGTTTCAATAATTCATGTGCTATGTCCCATTTCTGTGGAGTGCATGCCAAGCAGCAAACCACAGGACCCAAGTTCAAATCTTGGTGACATATTTGGGTCCATCCTTGTTGTAACATCTGCATGATAGAAATTTATGAAAAAAGTTAGTCAAATTCACATATCAGTGACAAAAAAAAACCATATTTCATGATACTATATAATAACTTCATTTTAATCCTGTGAAATGCTTATTTCATGCCTGTATTCAACAACATCTAATAAATTGTATAGGTCCCATAAAGGCACCT
The DNA here is from genome assembly GCA_963942505.1 of Lordithon lunulatus. NCBI lineage: Eukaryota > Metazoa > Arthropoda > Insecta > Coleoptera > Staphylinidae > Lordithon > Lordithon lunulatus. The sequence goes on from OZ012673.1 coordinate 48,559,116, forward strand.
TACATGGTCAATAATACTGTCAATCCTAGTACTGTCAATATTTGCTTCAATCCTCCTTTTATATGTATCAAGTAATCAATTATCCAGATAAAGATCAGTATTCTCTTCATTACATCATCACTGTACCTTACACGATGAGTAATACTGGCTATATTTTAGAATAATGAATATTTTAAACATATTATTGTACAATAATACTGTCATTATTCTAAAATATTGACAGTATTATTGATCGTGTAAGGTGCCTTTATAGCTATTGACATCATTGTGACATAAATTGCCAAAACAAATGTCAAACACTTTGAAAGGTGCTTGTATTTGCATTAATGACACCTTTTGTTTAATTATACAGTGTTTCCAATAGAGAGAATTTAAAGTAACTACATTTCCTAGATAAAGTATTTATTGTTGCTATAACAACAAATACTTATGGGTTTAATAGTTATTGATACATTTATCGAACTTTGGTGAACATGGGGGTGACCTCAATAGTCCCATAAGCTATTGAATGAACAAATTAAAAAATGTCATTGTGACAGAAATTGCCAAAACAAATGTCAAACATCTTGAAAGGTGCTTGTGTTTGCATTGATGACACCTTTTGTTTAATTATTCAGTGTTTCCAATAGAGAGAATCTAAAGTGACTACATTCTCTAGATAATGTATTTATTGTTGCTATAACAATGAATATGACTTGAATAATTATTGATACATTTATGGAACATTGGTGAATACAGGGGTTAGGCTTGTGATTTTGTGATTGGAGTGTTACAGGTACCTTACACGATAAATAATACTGTCAATATTTTAAAATAATGACAGTATTACTTGCAGTACTAGGACTGAGAGTATTATTGACCATGTAAGGTGCCTTTAACACTTCAATCACAAGCCTAAACATATTCATCAATGTTCCATAAATGTATCAATAATTATTGAATTATTCATTGTTATAGCAAGATAATACATTATCTAGGGAATACAGTCACTTTAGATTCTCTCTATTGGAAACACTGAATAATTAAAACAGAAGGTGTCATCAACACTCTAATAATCACAAACACCTTTCAAAATGTTTTGGCAATTTGGCAATTTCTGTTGCAATGACATTTTTCAATTTATCCATTCAATAGCTTATGGGACCTATAAAGTTTATGAGATGTTGGTGAATATGGGCATTAAGCTAGTGTAATTAGAAATTGATTTACTGTAACATATGTGTGTTGTACCAGCTTTTAAAATAAAACAATTAAAATTAATATTTTTCAATACAGGTATCACCCTAACATTGTCTGCTCTTATTGATGGCAAGAACTTTAACAGCGGTGGCCACAAGATTGGATTGGCTTTGGAGTTGGAGGCTTAATTTCTAGACAAGTGTCTGTTCTTACCTAAGAATAATACAACACACTCACCATCAGGATAAAGAACACTACTATTATTTAACTATTCATAAAATGTCCTGTCTAGATTTATGTCAAACAAGAATGCTGCATGTAGATACCGTTTTAAACAATAATTTAGCATGAAATATATAGTCCGTGAGTTTCTTTTTGGATGTATGCAGGAGTGGCAGCAAAAATTTAAATTTAAAAAAAAATATCGTATGCGTGTGTCCATGTCGTGGGACCCCGACGTTGTTGTAGACGCGCGGGCTTTCGTTTTTATATATGGCCCGTGGTTTTGTGCAGCGTCGGTTTGTATGCGTGTTCCGGCGGTTTTATTTCCAATGCGGGGACATCACACGTTCCCATCATTTCTCATCACACACCACGATGTATGTATATTTAAAGGCAAATTTTACTTTTAAATGTGAAAGTGAAAAGACATAAGTGTAATAAGTATTATCCGATATTAAAAAAAGTTTATAAAAATGTTGTTTTTTTTTAGCTTTTAAACCTTATCCTAATTGTCTGTATTTTGCCCAGAAACTTTTGTTGTTTTCGTTTATCGCATTTATAACCTCATTAATAAATGATAAAACGATTTAATTAATCCATTTAATTTGATGGGATCTTGGTGATTGTGGGCAATAGAGTGATAAATAAAAATTCATTTAATTTATTAATAAAAAAAAAACGTTACCTCACTCCACAACCATACCCTCGCCTTTCACTGACCGTTCGTTCTCGTTCTTGATGTTCGGATACAATTTCACCTTCAAACTGTCAGGATTTCTGCCACAAAAGTCCGGCCTAGACTTAACTTTCTCCTGAGAGGCGAATATATCGATCAACGATCGCTGGCCGCTGTAACCTCGCGAGTTTGAGAGTGGTGTTGCTATACTCGCTAAAGGCGGTGGGGACATTGGTGAGTCGGTTGTTGCTCGAATCACAGAGGCTCTTTGAAGATCTGGCTCTGTAGAATAATACAATTTTTTCTAATAATAATAAAAAATGGTGCTAATTAAAATAGTGAAACCCCGCAAATCTCAAAAATTGCTAGAAATTACCATTCCAAATTTTTTATCTTAAGTAAGTGTTTATTTCTAGTTTATATTTTTGGATTCAGATTAAAAGTTAACAGTGCATACCTAATTGATCCAATTCCCGTAACGCCTGATCCAGCTCAACCTTATCCCCCAACTTGTCATCCAAATTGAACTTGTGGCACTCCTGCAGACAAGCATGAACCATCCGATGATTGTCCGTATGCAAATTGTTTTTTAAAAGCGTATCCAGTTCCTTCCACATGATTTTATACTGCTCCTCCCGTTTCTGGCCCTTCATACGTTGCCCCACGTTGGGCAAGTGCAACGATTCGTGTTTCGACTCCAGCCCGATTAAGTTATAAATCACCTGTTTGCACTGAACCACATCCTCATCGGTGATTTTCTCTTTTGTTATAATAGTTGGCAATGGGTCGATATACTAAAACAAAATTATTTGATATGACTCTAATTATGAACAGACAACCCACTTACACCTTTCAAATTGAATATTAGAGTCGAACTGATTGTAAGCGGCCAGTATTTGGTATGCCGGGACAACCGTTGTTTCATTTTCACAATTGGGGGCTCCTTTAAACTGGCTGTTTTCAGTGGAAATAGACGGTTTTGTTTAATTAATAGCCCGAAATCGGGAATGCGGTAATCTGTTACTCTACCGCCGCAACCTTCCGAAATGGAGGGTGGATCTTCCAGGACTGATCTGGAAAAACAATTGATTATGCGTAAAAAAATGTGGTAGAAAAAAACAAACAGTTTTACCTTGCTGTACAAAGTGTGTGAATAAAAATTTCTCCGCCGTGTGATGCCAGTAGGTGGCTTGTGATTTTACCACCTGATTTTTTGGCCATTTCCAGCATTACCGAGCGGCCGTTCAGCAGGAAATTGATTAAACATAAGGACGGCCGTGAGTTAACATCTACTGGTGTGATTCGGTGCATATTGGTGCAGTTTTGCATTTCAGATGCGCTGCAACTGCGCGGCGTGCACCATTTTAGTGTGATCTGGAAGATAAGTACTGTTCTAGAATGGCTATACATATCTAGTGATAAAACTACAAGAAGCCAGACGATGCGTTGCAGGGAACTCCAAAAATATAGATTTAGAGCTGGTTGTATAAAACGACATTTACTTTTAACTCAAGAGTTAATATCTAATCTGATATCAAAACGTAACTTTTCATGACAGATGACTGAATATGCTAAAACAAATGTCAAACACCTTAAATAGCGCTTGCGATTGGAGCTTTGATGACACCTTTTGTTTAATTATTCAGTGTTTCCAATAGAAAGAATCTAAAGTAACTACATTCCTTAGATAATATATTTATTGTTGCTATAACAACGAATAGTTATGGGTTCAAAAGCTATTGATAGATTTAGGAAACGTCGGTGAATATGGGGGTTATAGTTTATACAGCAGTCCACCCCCTATTTACGATATATTGGTGGAGGCGCCGGGTATGTATGTATAACTCGAGTGTTAAGCTGCGACCTATTAAAACTGAAGGTTTATTTACTTTTCACGTTGACATATAACAAGCCCGTTACAAAACTTACACAATGCAAATATTTTTTGTATGACATTTTGTGATTTTAATAGTACATACAAGTTTTATACTTTATAATGAATAAATTGGTAACTCAAATGCTTGTATTCATCAACATCCCATAACTTTATAGGTCCCGTAAGCTATTGAATGGATACATTGAAAATGTCATTGGGCCAGGAATTGTCATAACAAATCTCAAACACCTGGAATAGCGCTTGTAATTGGAGCTTTAATGACATCTTTTGTTTAACTTTTCAGTGTTTCCAATAGAGAGAATCTAAAGTAACTACTTTCCCTAGATAATGTATTTATTGTTGCTATAACAACGAATATTTATGGTTCAATAGCTATTGATACATTTATGGAACGTTGGTAGATACCGGGGATAGTTTTGTATTAACTAATTCTATAACTATCAACCATGCCCCTTATTTATTCTAAAACTAAACTGATGAAATAACACATATATTTTCAGATATTAATTAATTTATACTTACAGTTTCATATTCAAGCCCCTCTTTTATTGTCCGCACCGCGGCCGAATCGGACACATTGCTCCGCAAAATAGCTGCATGTGCAGAACTAGCATGGTAAATCTCAACATCATAATTAGCTGATGAGCTCGCATTCTGCTCCTCTTTCATGGGGATCCCCGTTACCGTTGTACTCGCCAAATTATAATGTTGCAAAATTAACGAGGACAATTTGTTTGGAATTAAAGGCGCTTTAATGGAATGCACCTCAGTTGTTAAAATTGACGGTGCATTTGGAATTGGATTTGGAAACTGAAACAAATAAAAATTCTAAAATATAGTACCCATATTTACCAACATCCCATAAACAAAATTCCACAAGCTATTGAATGGACAAATTAAAAACGTCATTGTGACAGAAATTGCCAAAACAAATGTCAAACACCTTGAAGCTTTGATGGCACCTTTTGTTTAATTATTCAGTGTTTCCAATAGAGAGAATTTGAAGTAACTAAAATTGGGGCAAAAAAAAGTGAATCAAACCAAAATATCCTAAATTTTGATTTAATATTAATTAAGTCATTCCGAAAGGCGTGTGGTGCCCACACTAGTTATTTTTATTTCAATTTAAAGTTCTAAACCTCTAAACATAAACCTTTATTTCTATGAAATAAAATATGAATGTTGACTTTCAATATTCTATCTATTTGCCTTTTACCTTTCAGTGTAGACAATTATGTACCAACAAAAAAAAACATAGGGTTCCATCAACACTGGACATTAAGGGTTTAAATGAATGCAAATGTGATTCTAAACATCTGCACATTTTTCCAAACATAAGTACTTTTTCAACCTAAATAAATACTCACATCTTTTGGTGGATGATTGCTGACTTGCGTCTCAATATTAACCGGAAACGTGTTGATTATCACCAAATGACAATGGTCAATTTTAATAGTATGACTGCTCTCAGAGGCGATTTTATTCTGCAGCACACTATGAAAAATCTCCTCCAACCGCTCCATGCTTGCATTATCCCTAGCTGATGTGATGCAAATCACTCGGCATCGATTCATAAATTTCATGGGCCCATCTGGTACATCCTCATTCTGCATGATTTCAGCTTGTAAATCAGTACTTTCACTCAGAGCATCTATTGCAGCTCGCAAACCATGTATCACAGTGTGTTCAGGCGCGTTCACGCTGCGGGGCGGCGGCGGGGGCGGTGGAATGCCAATTAAAGACATACCATTCATAATCTACAATTCAAAATAAAACATATATGTATTTACAATCAATTTGATGGTTCCTAATAATACCTACAGCTTTAACATTATGGAGCTGTTCTAAGCCAGCTAAGATGAGCCCAGAACAGCTCCCAAAATGAAAGTGGCTTATATATAACACTGTTTGTTTCATTACTACTCTGCGTGATTTGAATTTAAACAAATTTATTGTGATTTCCAAATACAGCACTGTTGTATGTGCAACTGTGCAGTTGTAATTTGCAACTTATAACAAATTACACAATAATAATAATAAGCTTTATTGTCCTATGGAAAGAAAAAAACCAATTACAGGACAACAATAATAATATGCAAAGTGTATAAATATATATATAGGCATAAATATAAATATTAAAAAATAAATTAATTAAAAATTATAACAAATAATATATAATATGTATTACAACTTGCTAACTATAATATATAACAATGCAAACATTGTTTGTATGACTGAAGATGTGATATATTATATATTTTTGCTATGTCTAGTTGGTTCTAAATAAAGTAATTTAACCAAAATATTGTGTAACAATTATAATTGTGATATAATTAATATTTCTTCGCAGTTACAACATATTTAAAATGTTCATCATTTACATGCATATTATACAACTTACATGGCTGATGTTTTGTTGAGAAGGAGACCAGCCATTTAGAATATGTGCCACACTATCGCTAGCAATAAATTTCACCTAAAAAAAGAAAGTTTATTTAAAATATATACTTTAAAATGTTATAGTATGTAAAACTGATGAATTGCATATTTTATTTGAACCAAGAACAATTTAATTACTCTAATAAATCAGTTTTTCTCTCTCCTGTTAACATCAAATAAAATTTAAGATGTGTGCTGTTGCTACTTATTATATATATTATCAATTGCCTTTTACCTTTCAGTGTAGGCTGTTGCTACTTACCTAAAGATATGTTTTATCTGCTAATACTTGTGTTTTACTTTCAACAAACCCCACAAATAACATACAAATATTTTTAATTCATTATAACTAAATAGCCCAAGTCTACAACTCACCAGTTTACCCTGTGGAAACAAATCCCATACAATACGACAATACTCAATAGAAGACTCGACACTGCATGTCCATAGCGATTTCGAAATAGGGCTAACCTGTATAAACCCCGCCGTGCGGCTTTTTATAAAATCGAACTCAATAAGGGCTTCACTTGAAATCCCAAAGTACGGCGTGTGGTCCAACACGAACACCGTCTTATGGTTGGCCGGGTACATGTTGCACGTTCTTAAATCGCATAAATCAACATATTTACCACAAATATAAATATAACCACAACAATCCGTCAACAATAACCTCTAAATGTAAACAAACCACCGTGAAGTGATACAGGTGAATTTCATCCAAACCACGCCCACTAATCAAGCTGCGTTCACATACTAGTAGCAAATGTTCGGCGAACATTTACTGCGTTCAGTCAATTAAGTATGGATACACCTTTAGTAGGTCGAATGAATCTGTCATACTTGTCACAACATAACCTTGAAGCATAAAAAATCATAACAAACCATTCATAATTAATTAATTTTCAAGATTGTAGCCTGTTATCTAATCTCCGTTCATAATCAGTGATGATTTTGACATAAAATCGGCTATTGTTCTCAAAAACCAGCATGTCTATGGAGGGTGCACGTTCTGGGCTTGAACATGCAATCAGATTTGATGATAATGTAAGACAGTACGAGGCTGCTGATGATGATAATCTGGAGTTTTATTACCGACACCGCACCACGTCGCTGCATCGCAATTTATTTTCAAGACCGGAGGCTGCATCTGTGCGGAGTCTAGGGCGAAATTTGGAGGGGCGAAGGCATTGGGTGGATGCAGCAGGTGAGAACAAGGTTTTTTTCCACCAGCAACAGTCAACAGGAGATAACGAGTTATCAGATGGAGATTTCATTTTATTACATTGTTCATTTGGGGAGATGATATCAGTGGTTTGTTAGTTCTGATACTATATGTATGAATGAATATTGAAAATAAAAGGATTAGAATGAAATAGTATTGACAATATATTTAGACAACTTATCTAAATTAATCATTAAAATTATCTAAATAGTACCCCAATAGCCATTTAAGGGCACTATTTAGATTATATATATTATAATTAGATAACATCAAGAGAAAAAATAACAAAAGGGTAGAGGTATGTATATATTATGTTGTAGCAAGGTTTTTCATTCATACTGTGAAAAATACTGTGGCTAAATATAATATATTGCACCAACCTGAGATATATATATATATATATATATATATATATATATATATATATATATATTTTGCAGTTACAATGGGGCGTAATCCTCACGAAAGACAGGTAGATGAGATTGTCAATAAGATTGAAGAGGACATTGATTTGGTGGATGATACACAAGAAGCAGAGCAGTTTAGAAGGTAAATTTCAGTCTTAATTTCAATTGTATTGATTGTACTGCATCCATTTTTTAAAGGGAAGCATTAAGAGACATGCCACAGAGTCTCACAATGAAGCGATCTGTGAAGTACAAACTTTTGAAAAACTTGGATGACAGACCACATGAAGGCACTATTGGATGTGGCAAGCGGACAGTTTATAAGTTCAGCATGTTTTGTTCAAAGGTATTTTATTTATTGTAGCACAGGGGCTTTTTACTTTATAATGGAAAGTGTGGATAATGTATGCATGTATTATTATCTCAGACTAATAAATAATTTATTTATTAGTCTGAGATTATTATGATATGTATGTTAAAGTAATGTTTACTAACCATAATTTTTTTAAATTTTTAATTACAACTATTATCTGTAAATAATAATAATAATAATTTTTAATTACAACTATTATTTGTAAATACTAATAATAATTATTTTTTATTTTGAATTACAACTATTATTTGTAAATAATAATAATAATTATTTTTTAGTTTAAATCGGGTCTGTACGATTTTCTATATACCTTTGAATTGTGGTACAAGTCTTTGAAGAAAATTGAAGGACAATTCGGTTCAGCAGCAGCAACTTTCTTTCGGTTTTTCCGATGGCTGTTTTTACTGAACGTGTTCACCTGTCTTGTGTGTTTTGCATTTGTTACACTGCCGCAAATTCTCGACACCCAGTACTCGAATCACCTTTACACAAGCACAGAGGATTTCTATGTGTCGAACTTATTTACAGGAGAGGTAATTTTCATATATACCTTAAGATTGATTTGCATTATTAGTGTAACAATCATATTAAATATTATATATATAATATATAACTGTGGGGGTTCAGTGTAGTTTATGAGGATGAATTCACACAATCACACAATATCTCTACCATTATGGGTATGCATTGTTAATTTGAGGTGGTGTTGCCAGATGGCGTTAAACTTTCTCTATAGAGAAAAAGTTGCTTTATATAATAATACTGTCAGTCCTAGTACTGTCAGTATTTGCTTCAATCCTCATTTTATATTAATCAAGTTATCAATTATCCAGATATACATCAATATTCTCTTCATTTCATCATTACAAAACCTTACACAATAAGAAATATTGTCAATATTTTAGAATAATGAACATTTTAAACATATTATTGTACAGTAATGCTGTCATTATTCTAAAATATTGACAATATTTCTTATCATGTAAGGTTTTGTAATGATGAAATGAAGAGAATACTGATGTATATCTGGATAATTGATTACTTGATAAATATAAAAGGAGGATTGAAGCAAATTCTGACAGTACTAGGACTGACAGTATTATTAACCATGTAAGTGCCTTTAATATAAAGCAACTTTCTCTCTATAGAGAAAGTTTAACGCCATCTGGCAACAGCACCTCAAATTAACAATACACACCCATAATTGTAGAGATATTGTGTTATTGTGTGAATTCAACCTCATAAACTTCATTAGACTACCCCACACTTATATATAATATTGTCATTAAACAAAAGTGATTAGTAATTGAATCATATTGCTATGGTAATCATGTTTGCACTATCAGTAACATTACTGATAGTGCAAATCTGTTTAAATTAAGTTTTATACTATAATATCCAAATATTTTTTAGGGCTACCTTAAGGACACTGTTTTATTTTATGGATTTTATACCAACGAGACTGTAGTGCTGTGGTTCGATTTCGCATATTCCATGCCGCATGCATATTTTTTCACGCTCGGCAGTATTTACATAATTAATTTCATCATATTGAGTATTAGGTAAAATTTAACTGACATCCCACAAGCATTGATTAATCATTCATTAATCAATTGATTAATCAATGCCTCAAGTATGCATATTTTTATTTATTACTGTTGTGTTACAGCATGGCGCGGTCCTACCGCAGAAATTTTATCGAAACCAAAGGAGGATTGAAAAATGTATTTGCACATAAAATATTTTGCGGATGGGACTTTGGCATCGCCACCCAGGATGCGGCCGAATTGAAAGCATCAAATATTTATAATGATCTTAAGGTAAAATCTATAACTAATAGCGGTTTTAAGTCAAAGTTATGATCGTTGAAAATTTTCAATAGACTATTGCCTGTATTCACCAACATCCCATAAACTTTATAGGTCCTATAAGCTATTGAATGGATAAATTGTCATTGTGACAGAATATGCCAAAACAAATGTCAAACACCTTGAATAACGCGTTAATGACACCTTTTGTTTAATTATTCAGTGTTTCCAATAGAGAGAATCTAAAATAACTACATTCCCTAGATAATATATTTATTGTTGCTATAACAACGAATACTTATGGATTCAATAGCTATTGATTGATTTAGGGAACGTCGGTGAATACGGGGGTTTATACATAACTATTTCCATACAATTCCTACAATTCAATAGAAACTCTTTATGTAGAGTTTCTATTGAAGTGTAGGAATTTTATGAAAATATTTGTATAAAAGTCTATTTAAATTTTTGTTAGTATTTACTTTGTTGAGTAGTACTTTTGTATTTTCTAGTTATATATATATATATATATATATATATATATATATATATATATAATGACTGTTATTATTGCCAAATGTGAGGAGGGTGAAATTTTTAGAGAATTTGCATTTATATATATATATATATATATATATAATTTATAATGAAGTACTTCTTGCCATTGTCGGCTATCTGAATGAAGAATCACCAGTTGTATCAATGTTAATTAATAATTTCACAAAAAAAAGAAAAGTATGAAAAAATATATATATATATATACAATATGAGTGTTATGAAGCAAGTAACTAGAAAATACAAAAGTACTACTCAACAAAGTGAATACTAACAAACATGTAAATAGACTTTATAACTTTATACACAAATATTTCCTTAAAATTCCTACACTTCAATAGAAACAAGAAAATACATTATATAATAATAATAAGTAATATTATTTGATAATCACAGTTTACCTTATTGTCTGCTGTTGGGCATTAACTGTCTCCCGGGCAGTTAATTAGTAGCTCGGTTTATTACAAATGTTTCATATATTAAACTCACTAAATATGTTTAACATTTCACAAGTACGAGACTCGAATTAAACTGCAACAAGCGAACGCGACTGATCACTCACGACTGACTCACACTGCTGTCGTCTCATCGCGACGTGAACAAAACAATTTTTTTGCTACGCGTTGATCTGCAAAAACGGTCTATTTTTACACGCTTATCTATAAACGAGTTGATGCTTGCAAATAATATCCAATGCCTGTTTTTTTTAATATAAATCCATTATCATGAATATTTAAGAGTGTTACGACAAATCATATGGACCGTTTATTAATTTAAGTCCAGTTGTGAAAATGAGATATATAATTTGTGATTAATTTAGTGTAAACTTTTTATTAATACTTTGTAAACATTTAATATCTTAAAAAATGCCAATTCTTTGTTCAATTTAAAGTTGGCCAATAAAAGAAATTGCGTAGAGATTTATTGTGAAAGTGGTGTAAATCTAATTTCTCGGACAAAACCCTGATTAATAAACTTTGTCTGTTCTTGGTCCAGTTGTCCAGTCTTTAGAAAATAACATCGAATTGTGTTTAAATGCGTTTTTTCATTGGTTTAAAATGATACCAGTTTCTGGATGATATATTTCAGTTTGTCCTATTATATTTTAAATATAACTTTTTAGGAGCTTTTGGTAGAATACAATAGTCCCAGCAGAACTATGTCTATTTTAATGCGATTCTGGACGTGGACCATCCAGGGCATTATGCACATTCTAGTGCTTATTCTGTTAGGTTCTATGGGGTATGGTATGTGGACCTTGTTGGATGAAAATCGACTTATCCCAGATACATATATCGGTGTAGTCACTGCAATTGTAGTCAATGTGATTATGTTTGTAGTTCCGTTTCTCTTCATATTTATCTCCAAGTAAGTCTTAAAATACGGATTTACAGTATAAATAACGTCACAAAAACTTCTCAATCAGGACCGCAACGTACGTCCTGCTATTTAATGGGTACAATCAGGACCTACGCTGCGGTTCTGATTGAGACGTTTTTCTGAAACTTATATTGCTACGATATTTATAGTCGCCTGTGAGAATGAAAGTGGCGTAAGTCACATTTAAATTACTTTAAAAAGAAGAAAAGTTTGCGTTTGGTATTTATATTTAATCGACGTGCGCAGTTATAGACTTTAAAATCAATTTATTCATAAATAAAAATGTAACTGCACATCAATCTACAAAAATATCAAATGAAAACCCTGCTACTTCTCAAAAAAACTTAAATGTAACTTACATTCTCACAGACTCATATAAACCGTTATTAATATTTTTGATATTTTTGAAAAATACTAAACAAAATATTTGTTTAATGCGGCGAATTGCTATAGCAAAGTGGTGAGTGTAAAGTTTAAAATAAAATTGAAATTGCAATAAAATAAAAACATTATTTCATTTAGATTTGAGGACTATAAAAATCCTCGTACCGTGTTCTATATCACTCTAACAAGGACGTTTTTACTGGAGCTGCTAGTTATTGGCATTCTTGTGATATACTGGATTTTACATGCAGAGAAAGTGGTGAGTGTATGGTAGGTCATTCAAAGCAGGCTGATATAAAATTTGTTTTGTTTTGTAGGTGTGTTGGCAGACAAGTTTGGGTCAGGAGATCTATAGGCTGATCATTTTCGATTTTTTCTTCTCAGTCGCTTTTCTCGTGTTTACCGAAATTGCACGTAGTTTCATATTTAAGTATGTTTCACCTCCGTATTTACCAGCATAGTCCCCGTTTTCACTAACGTTCTATAAATCTATCAATAGCTATAGAACCCATAAATATTTGTTGTTATAGCAACAATAAATACATGATCTAAAATGTAGTTACTTTAGATTCTCTCTATTGGAAACACTGGACAAATAAACAAAAGGTGTATTCACCGACGTTTCATAAATCTATCAATAACTATTGAACCCATAAGTATTCGTTGTTATAGCAGCAACTATACCTACATTATCTAGAATGTAGTTACTTTAGATTCTCTCTATTGGAAACACTGAATAATTAAACAAAAGGTGTCATCAAAGCTCCAATCGCAAGCCCTACTCAAGGTGTTTGACATTTGTTTTAGCATATTCTGTCACAATGACGCTGTCAATTTATCTATTCAATAGTTTATGGGATCTATAAAGTTTATGGGATGTTGGTGAATACGGGCATAACCCCGTTACTTTAGATTCTCTCTATTGGAAACACTGGACAAATAAACAAAAGGTGTATTCACCGACGTTCCATAAATCTATCAATAACTATTGAACCCATAAGTATTCATTGTTATAGCAACTATAAATACATTACCTAGAATGTAGTTACTTTAAATTATCTCTATTGGAAACACTGAATAATTAAACAAAAGGTGTCGTCAAAGCTTCAATCGCAAGCGCTACTCAAGGTGTTTGACATTTGTTTTGGCATATTCTGCCACAATGACGTTGTCCATTTATTCATTCAATAGCTTATGGGACCTATCAAATTTATAGGATGTGGGTGAATACGGGCATAACCCCCGTATTCACCGACGTTCCATACATCTATCAATAGCTATTGAACCCATAAGTATACGTTGTTATAGCAACTATAAATACATTATCTAGAATGTAGTTAGTTACTTTAGATTCTCTCTATTGGAAACACTGAATAATTAAACAAAAGGTGTTATCAAAGCTAGAATCGCAAGCGCTACTAAAGGTGTTTGACATTTGTTTTGGCATATTCTGTCACAATGACGTTTTAAATATATCCATTCAATAGTTTATGGGATGTTGGTGAATACGGGCATAAATGTATCAATTACTATTGAACCCATAAGCATTAGTTGTAGCAACAATAAATACATTATCTATGGAATGTAGTTACTTTAGATACTCTCTATTGGAAACACTGAATAATTAAACAAAAACACCTTTTGTTTAATTATTCAGTGTTTCCAATAGAAAGAATCTAAAGTTCTAATCACAAGTATTTGACATTTGTTTTAGCTATTTTTGTCACAATAACGTAATAGCTTAAGGTCGTTTTAGACAAGACAATTTCTTGATTCAAGATGCGAGACAGTCTAAATTGTCTTGTATCATACAGCAAATTATTTGAAATATTGAATTGGCTTGGTAGATCGAATGGGAAAATATAACGCGTTCTATTTGTCAAGGACCAATGGAATGGGAGGAGGATATATGAATTCATTTCTTGAACAACTTTTGAACTAAGAAATTGTCTTGTGTAAAACGACCTTAACTTTTGAGTCAAGAAATTGTCTTGTCTAAAACGACCTTTATGGACCTATAAAATGTATGGGATATTGGTGAATACCCTAATATTTTACCTAATACCTAAAATTTTTTAATAGCAATTGAACCCATAACTAACAAGTTTATCATGCATGCCACTTATGGATATAGCCTGATAGCTATAAACAATTTTTAAATAAAATATATTTTTAAATAGATATTGGAAAGCTATTGGTCGTCCAGAATTTGACATAGCACGTTACACCCTGCAGCTAACTTACAACCAAACTCTTTTCTGGATGGGCTTATACTTTTCGCCGTTACTATCCATTGTAGTCGTGCTCAAATATTTCATAACATGGTATATGGTTACTGCTACCGTTTTATCAGTTTGCAAACCAGCCTCGAGATCCTGGCGCACCGCACAAACCCAGACATGGTTTCTCATCATGGCATTTGCTTGTTTATTACTGGTGATGTCCACGATGGGTTATGTAATAGCTAGGTGGGTACAATAAATTGGTTATTAATGCTGATTGATTAACCCCA
Source organism: Lordithon lunulatus (assembly GCA_963942505.1). Classification (NCBI taxonomy): domain Eukaryota; kingdom Metazoa; phylum Arthropoda; class Insecta; order Coleoptera; family Staphylinidae; genus Lordithon; species Lordithon lunulatus. The sequence goes on from OZ012673.1 coordinate 48,574,170, forward strand.
ATAATTTTAGCACCCCAACATCACAGTGTGGGCCCTTTAAGCATTTAGAGCATGTTTTTGATTTGGTCAAACAGGGCATTTTAAATCAAGAGAAGGGACAAGTTTTCTGGCAATTGCTGATTTATTTGGTTAAGCCCGGCGTTGTAGCACTTATTTTACTAACCATGTGGTGAGTATATATTTTAAATAATTATAATACTTTTTGTATCAATTCTAAACAACTGGGGTGCGTTCCGATTCGTCGTCCGATCAAGTTCGACTGATCCAAATCCGTTCAGTTATATCGGACGAATCGCCTAGACATGGTCTAAAAGCGTTCTATCTATGACGTAACACCTCGTCGGATTATATGTATCCAAAACTGAACGCACCCCTGCATAAAGATTGTTAAACCTTTCTTGTAACCAGGAGGAAGGGATAGTCACAAGAGTTTTATTTAATATAAAATAAAATAAATTAATTATTCATTTAATTAATTAATTTATTATATAATAAATTAAATCTAGTCGCCTATGAATTCCCTCTGGTTAGCCTTCCGTCGGGCGCATGTGATATGATATTTCAGGCACAGGGCGCATTTAGTATGCTGTCTAGGTTCGATTTACTTGAAACATGCAGTATTTTTTTTGTAGTCCATGTTCAGCTATGACCTCTTATGATGTAGAATAATTAAAAAATAAATGTTTTTGAAAAAATTGTTGGTATACTCGTAATTAGCCGTGGCCCCTCAGGCGCATTGTGCCCGTCACTGTTAAAATAATATTGCGCCCGATATTGCCCCTTATTTTGTATAAAACAAATTGCTACAAATACAGACTATATATAATAGGGCATTTAGGGCATTTTTAGAAATAATCCACCCAACTGCAAATTAATAACATTAGCCATGGATGTTGGTTGCTAGGTAACATGTTGGTCGGCCATCATGGATTCATGGATAGTAAATATTTTAGAAACAAAGTTAAACTCATCTCTAAAATAGCAACTAGCCATGAATCCATGATGGCCGACCGACATGTTACCTAGCAACCAAATCCAAGGATATTGATATTAATTTTACAGATTGCGTAGAATTAAAATTAGATGATAAATAAATTATTTTATTTTGGAAAAAATATACGGAATTTTTTTCCAAAATACCACAAGGGAATTATATATTATAAAAATAGTTTCGAGATAAACGCAAAGGTTCTGCCGGTCTAATTGCTACCTGAATTTGGAGCCGACCCCCAGCCGCGCTCACTTCTAATAAATATAACTTTATTAGTTTAAAGTAAATTAGTAATTTTTAATTATGGTACCACCAGTAACTAAATATGGGAACTTAAGCAAACTACTACGTTTAATCCGGATTTTTTTTGGTGCCAATATCAAAGAATAATGTATATTTCAACCTAAATATTAAATTTCAACTTATAATTTGAGTTCTGACGTCTTATTACAAATTATATATATATATATATATCGATATTTCGCTCTGACTCCAGAGCTTGTTTAGTCTGACCCAAAGATAAAGAGAAGAGGTTTCTTTCAGCCCTAGTCGCCGCAATCCCAACATTCTCCCTCTAACTAGTTTTTCGGCGAAAAACTACCCTCAAATATATATATATATATATATATATATTTATTTTTCTAGTGTCGCTGTTTATTATTTACGAGCGAAAGCCCAGGCGCAGCAAAGTATGGTGAATGTGCTACAAAACATGTTGGTCACTGAAGCCAAAGACAAGGAGTTTCTATTGCAAAGGATTTCGCAAATTACTAAAGGACGTAAGTAATTGTCCATAAAATATGTGTTGGTTTAACACAGCTTTGGAAAACCTCTATTAATATATGCAAAGAAAAAGTGTGCACCAATAGACCAATATTATCTTTTAATCCATTATCCATAATATTCACCAACGTTCCATAAATGTCTCAATAGCTATTGAACTCGTAAGCATTAGTTGGTATTCGTGATTAAAACATGAACGGTTTTCTTTGAGTTAGTAGGTAAACAGTTGATTTTTGTTATTTTTGATCAGCTGATTGCATTAAAATCATATCATTTCAATCACTTCTACAATAATGCGCGATTGTTAATGTGCTTTTAAGGTATACATAGTTAAATTTTGACTATATAGTCTGTATATGTATGTATATAATGAAAAAACAAATATTATAGTAACAAATTCCCTAGTAAATGTTCATTTTCTGGGACCAAATGGAGGCTTGAACCGCCAATAGCAACAATAAATACATTATCTAGGGAATGTAGTTACTTTAGATTGTCTCTATTGGAAACACTGAATAATTAAACAAAAGGTGTCATTATAGATTGAATCACAAGCATTATTAAAGGTGTTGTGTTTGTTTTGGAAATTTCTGTCATAATGACGTTTTCAATGGGTCTATTCAATAGCTTATCCCCCGTATTCACCGACGTTCCATAAATCTATTAATAGCTATTGAACCTATAAGTATTTGTTGTTATAGCTACAACAAATACATTATCTAGGGAATGTAGTTGCTTTAAATTTTCTTTATTGGAAACACTGAATAATTAAACAGAAGGTGTCTTAAAAGTATTTCGACATTTGTTTTGCCAATTTCTGTCACAATGACGTTTTCAATTTATCCATTCAATATTGTATGGGATTTATAAAGTTTATGGAATGTTGGTGATGTCGGTCATTAGAGTAATTACTTATTAGAATAATTGGAATTATTTAAATAATAGAATGGCAGACGCAGATCAGTGGCCGAGTGGTTAGATACGTGTCTAACCACTCAGCCACTGATGCCCGTATTCATCAACATTCCATAAACTTGATAGGTCCCATAAACTATTGAATGGATAAATTTAAAATGTCATTGTGACAGATGTTGCCAAAACAAATGTCAAACACCTGAATAGCACTTGTGATTGGAGCTTTGATGACACCTTTTGTTTAATTATTCAGTGTTTCCAATAGAGAGTATCTAAAGTAACTACATTCCATAGATAATGTATTTATTGTTGCTATAACAACGAATACTTATGGGTTCAATAGCTAGGTGAATACGGTGGACAATGGGTTAAAAGATAATATTGGTCTATTAGTGCACTCTTTTTCTTTGCATATAATAATAGAAATAACTATTGATAGATTTATGGAACGTTGGTGAATACGGGGGGTGAGCCTCGTACTGAGCGAACCCTATAAGGGCGAATTTTTGCGAACAGTTTTTAAGAAGATAAATACCGGGTGATTAAACTCCTCTGAGCTTCTCCCTTGACCGAGGGAAAATCCTCACGGCTGATAGTTCTTTTAAAGATCGAAGTTTTTTTTATCTTTTAGAATGGCAGTATAATTTACAAGAAACGTCATTGGACCCATTTAAAACCACACCTAAAATATTCGCATTGATTAACCGGAGACGCACAGAAATGGGCGGCGATTTAAGTAAGTAATTATTGTCTCTGAGTCATCTACTGCTAATAAATTTAATTTATAGGCTTAGGTACCAACAGTTCCGATTTATTGCTGCCGTCATCTTCAAGTAAGTTCTAAAGGCTATGTGAATTTGCTAATAGTATGAATATTAGCAAATTCACACCAAATACACATTACGGAAAATAACATATTTGTAATAATTAAAAAATATTATTAATAATAATTAAATATAAAAAACTACATTTGGCTGTAATTTTAAGCATTAAATTGAGAAAAAAAAAATTGATTTTAACTATTCAGAATTTAGTAGTTTTGTGTAATTAATATTGTGATGTTGGTTTTCAGATATTAGTTTATTACCGGATGAAGACATTGATTCGCAAACGGTGTTGGATCGTTACAAAAAGTTCGATTGAGATGCATACTTTTATAATATGTGATATTTTTTAATGTACTAATATTATTTATCGTTAATAAATTTTAATTTCAATGTATTTTACATCATTTTCATGTTTAGAAATATATATATATATATATATATATATATATATAACACATGAACTACCCTCTTCATTGTTTATCCATGGATATAACAATGTTCTTCACATATAAGCCCTATGAATCAAAGTATGATCTGCATTATTTTGTATTGTAGGTTTTAATAAATCCGCATTGTTATATTTGTGTGATAAAACAATAAAATAAATAGTTCGTATGACAGTTATGCTCATTTGTTTTATAATATGAAACAATGTGGAGCATACTTCGATTCATAGGGTATACATGTGAAAACATTGTTATATCCATGGATAAACAATGAATAGCGTAGTTCAAGTCATAGGGACCGCCCGCCCACCCCACCTTCGTTCGCTTAGTTTTATTATTTATGAAAACTAGTGTTACCATTGTTTTTTCAATTGTTAATCGTGATTTATCAATAAATGAAAACTATGCGAACGAAGGTAGGGTGGGCGGGTGGCCCTTATGACTTGAACTACGCTCTTCATTGTTTATCCATGGATATAACAATGTTTTCACATGCAAACCCTATGACTCGAACTACGCTCCTCAGTGTTTATCAATGGATATAACAATGTTCTTTACATGTAAGTAAGCCCTATGAATCAAAATATGCTCTGCATTATCTTATATACTTCACACCGGTACTTGTTAAGTCATAGTGCATGATACTAAAAAAAATCAAATTGTTCAGAAAGTAATTTACTTTACGATTTCTCCAATTGCACATTAGCAACTTAATAAAACTGCTCTTGAATTTTCCCACCAGCTAGGAACTATTAAAAAGGATGGACGCATTTAAACGGTATAAATATCGGTATATATATATATATATATATATATATATATATCCTACCACCCCCCTACCTCCCGCTAATCCAATTAATAAATATTGAAAGAGGATTCAAGCAAATTCTGACAGTACAAGGAATGACAGTATTATTGACCGTGTAAGGTGCCTTATACATACAGAGGTTTTATATTGTTTAGACCACTCCAGGAAGAATGTTATCCCATGGAAAAACTATGCGAGCAGAGGTAGGGTGGGCGGGGGGCCCTTACCAACCTGACTATGCCCGCCCACTATTTCAAACAGCTTGAACTCTGCAGTACATTGTTTCCTACAATATTCTACGAATTAACTTTACATTATTTAATGAAATTAATTAAATCATAGACAGCTAATGATAATAGTATTGTGTATAGTTCAAGCCGTTTGAAATTATGTACGGGCATAGTTTGATTGATAGGACCGTCCTATAAGAGGCATGGTCCTGAAACTTATGTCGTTTGATTGGAAATATAGTGTAGATGGCGTGAAAAATGTTGGGATTGTTTCAAATTGAACCAAAAAGCTTGGCAAATTCTTTGAAACTTGGTAAATTTTATTTCATGATAGAAAGACGTGTTTTACTCTCATTTTGTAGACCTTTTATTTGAAAAAGGACAAAAAAATATTGTTATATCAAAGGATAAATAAAACGATTGTTTACTTTGTTTTTTTATCACACTTCAGTTACACTTTGCAACTAGTTTCGGCTAAGCTCTAGCCATTTTCGAGCTCCTCCGGAGAAGCTCGAAAATGGCTAGAGCTTAGCCGAAACTAGTTGCAAAGTGTAACTGAAGTGTGATAAAAAAACAAAGTAAAAAATCGTTTTATTTATCCTTTAAAATGAATTATCACAAAGTAGACGCCTTAAGAATCCAATAATTGTTATATCAAATGTGACATTTATAGTATTATGAGGATAGTCTTCTTCTATTGCCCTGGTCCTTGCTCCTTGCTCTAGCTATTTAGGATGAAGACATATGATATTAATTTTCTTTTATTACTTAAAGTAACATTTTTTTGTAGAAAGCGACTAAAGATTAACCACGAATGGACTAATCAGTTATTTATACATTCAGTACAACTGGGAGAAAGTGCGGTCGGGCGGACGTCTTTTAATACGAACAAATTGATGATCCGAAACGTAAAAAGTATTTTTTGTTGTTGTTATATACAGTATATAATACAAATGCTCGAATAAAATTTGCACTTTCATTGAAAAATGGCAATTTAAAGTTAAAAATCAAAGTGTCCGAGCATTTTTTGTTATAATCATAAATAAAGGTTTTATTTTGCTTATACAGACTGTGTTTTACTTATACAGACTGTCCCAAAAATATGGAATAAATTCAATATTTTTGGGACATTCTGTATAAGTAATATATTCTCAAAAACGGCAAGAGCAAACAAAATTATGTTTTTGCATCACTAAGTAATAAGGAACAAATGTTCCAATACTTTTTACGTAGATTTATATTCTCTATTGATTTCTGTATGTATCTACTTTGGCATCATTGTTCTTTGTCAATACATACAACATAATCATAATTATATCAAATTTATATATAATTATAGTTTACATTACAATCAATTATTTTTAGCTAACATTACAAAATTACATCCTTGTGTGAATTTGTTGGAATTCAATGAATGCTTATAAATTCCTCCCTATTTATCCCGTGTTTTCTTAAAAGTAAAAGCTCGGTCGCTTCTTCTCAAATTGTCGGAGTGAAACGGTCGCCGGGTCGGTTGACGCGGCGGACGAAGAATTCGACCTTGCTCGCCGCGCGCTCTTCCTCATTCGTGTTTGTAGGTCACGCACGCGTCAGTGGGTCACATACTTCTTCAATTCGGTTTCTAAACTAGTTTTAATTTCGTTTACGTGCACACGCCCCGGCCGCCGGCCCCAGCATTTAAATACACTCGCCACTAAACAAATCCACGAAGAAGAAGAAAGCTTTTTGTCCATATTCTAAAAGTGATATCTTTGTTGATATTGGTTGTTCATCTCTACAAATATTGAAGTTTTCATTCGAGTTGTTTCAGAATTCAGAAATTTATCTTTAATTAGTTCCCCCTAAGTTTTTTTTTTATCTAAACTTACATTTAACCCAGTTAATTAAATTTATCTATAATTAGTTATTTACAAATGATCGTTGCGAGGCCCGTCAAAACAGCCCATGACAAAATAGCCCTGACTTAATAGTCATTTAATAATACAAATAACCCTCGTATTCATCGACGTTCCATAAATCTATCAATAGCTATTCAATCCATAAGTATTCGTTGTTATAGCAACAATAAATTCATTATCTAGGGAATGTAGTTACTTTAAATTCTCTCTATTCGAAACATTGAATAATTAAACAAAAGGTGTCGTCAAAGCTCCAATCGCAGGCGCTATTCAAGAACATTTGTTTTGGCATATTCTGTTACAATGTCAATTTATCCATTCAATAGCTTAGTGTAGTGATCTATATTAAGAGCGAATTCGGAAAACAGCCTTCTTGCACTAATAATGTAAATTACTATTTTGTACGAATAAATACCAAATATTTATTGTGACAAACGGGTTATGTCAGACTACCAATTACACATAATTTAAAGTCTATATTTTCTTCAAAATTATATTTATTCAGTACCATGTCGTTATTTTTTAATGCTATTACGTACAAGAGGTGTACGCTGTACTTGCATGCATTCTTATATTTATAAATACACATTTACATTGGTACCGAATTTTAAGTTGGCAACACTGACGCACTAGTGCGGGAAGTAGTATTTTCCGCACCCACATCAATGCGGGAAATTACTTGTTTTAGGACAGAGTGTAAAAACTAATGTCAGTATATAGATTAATTTTTATCGCGCTTCATTTTCCCAATTGGCGAGAATCGAATTATTTGAATCAACTCTATATTTGTGCAACAAATCGACAACAACCATAAATGAACGCAGTAACGTTAATAAAAACGGTTTACGTATTTTCGATTTGAATTCAATTCGTCCAATATATCGGGCTGACAATGACATTCCGCTACCGTTATTGGTGACCAAATATACACTTTAAATAGGTGTCACCGGTATGTAAGGTGTGTCGGCGTTTATTGTTACGGTGAATCGTTGCAGATATTTTTAGGCGGATTTGGCACGATTCTGAAGATGTACAGTTATTTACTAATATATTAGCAGTTACATTAAATTTCTGGCTGGTCTGTGCGAATTTCTTCTATGGCGTGTATAAAATACAATGTATTGGTTGACATAAATAAACTATCTATCTATCTATCTATCTATCTATCTATCTATCTATCTACCTATCTATCTATCTATCTATCTATCTATCTACCTATCTACCTACCTATCTACCTATCTATCTATTTATCTACATATAATTAAAACATTTGTAATGTATAACTGACGTCAAAAGCGGATTAAGTGGATTGGTTGTTGAGCAATCGCATTTTCAGTGAAAAATTACTATGCAGAAATCAACTCAACATGAAATTCAAATTAAGTGAACTGCCTCTTCCAAACGTGTAGTCACCTTAACTTCACAGAAAACCTCTAAACAACTGTGATGGTAATTCGCGAAAATTCGCCCCAATGGGGTTTGAACTATGAACTGAAGAATACCGTTGCGGATTCTTCTTCTCGTGTTATAATAGCGTATATATGTCTGTTATTTACTTTGTCCACTTTCCAGTTGTATAAAATGATCACTCATATGAATGACAAGTTTATACAACTGGATAAACAGTTAGCCTATTAGATTTTGTAATAAAATTGTAGATAATCCTAATGAAGCTCAGACGTTCGAGCAAAATATTTAGATCACTTTGAGAAAGAAAATTTCACTACCTTTTGCCGTATTACCCAAAAATCAACAGCTTGAATATTATAGACAGCAGTGTACGCTACCAGCAGCAGCAACAGAAAGTCGTGAGAGTTACTAAGCGCATTACTTCGATTGTAATTGGCGAAATTAATGCAGTGTCGATTAATTTCGCGTATGGGGGCCGGCAAAACGACCTTGATTTTCGGTGGACCACCCGTTTGACCGCCGGCGCGCTGGCTCAACCTGTTGTCGGCACCGCCGCCGCCACCGCAACTTTCTAATGTGGATTTCATTGAGAGAAGCTCTGAATGAATTTCATCACGATTGTGTGTTGAATTTAGCTACAGATATGTGCATACGTACTACTAAACTACTACTAAATTACTATACTGAAGCTGTAGCTATTTACAAGAGTGGAATCACGTACATACATTTCTTATGGTGCAAAATTGTGTTGAGTTTTTAGTAAAAACTATGCAGCGGAATGTCATACAATTTTTTTTTGTTAAATATGAACCTTATTTTATGAAAATTGATTACAATTATTATTAGTTATAAAACGTTACAGAGCCAACAACGACCATACCATGACCAACCGGATCTCTCGATACCAGGACCAAGAGGGGCATCTTCCGAGTAGTTCCTGCAGAGAGATCACTTATTTTTGTTTTTGTTATTGATTATATTTAATTTATATTGTAAAAAAAAAGAATAAATTATTTTTATCAATCAAAATAGTAACCTTTGTACTCATGTCCTAAGAGCCTTCAAATATTTTATATGAGTAAATAGATTTGTTTTGAATACTATTGGATAATTTAGTACATATTTAAACGTTAAAATTCGAGTTACAATGATTTTTCGACGTTCGAAATGCTTGCAATAAAATTAATAACTAGAGCTTTCAAATTTTCTATATGCGTAAATAAATCTGTTTTGAATACTATTGGATAATATTTTTAAACGCTAACCCTCGAGTTACAGTGTTTTTTTTGAAATTGTTGCAGAACAAAATATTTTGTAAGCTAGAGCTCTGATTTTTTTATATGAATATATAGATTTCTTTTGAATATGTGTGGAAAATTGTGTACATTTGTAAGCTCTAAAACTGGAGTTACAATGACTTTTCGACGTTCGAAATTAGTGCAGTAAAAAAAATTTCTAAGCTAGAACTCTGATTTTTTTACATGAATATATAGATTTCTTTGGAATACTCGTGGAAAATTGTGTACATTTATAAGCTCTAAAACTGGAGTTACAATTACTTTTCGACGTTCCAAATTGTTGCAGTAAAAAATAGTTTATAAACTAGAGCTTTGATTTTTTTTTGTATGAATACATAGATTTCTTTTGAATACTCGTGGACAATTATGTACATTTGTAAGCTCTAAAACTGACGCTACAATGACTTTTCGGTGTTCGAAATTGTTGCAGTATAAAATATTTTGTAAACTAGAGGTTTGAATTATTTTATATGAATATATAGATTTCTTTTGAATACTTGTAGAAAATTATGTACATGAGTATGTTCTAAAACTCTAGTTACAATTACTTTTCGACGTTGGAAATTGTTGTAGGACAAAATATTTTGTAAACTAGAGCTTTCAATTTTTTTATATGAATACATAGATTTCTTGTGAATACTCGTGGACAATTTTGTACATTTGTAAGCTCTAAAACTCGAGTTACAATAACTTTTCGACGTTCGAAATTGTTGCAGTAACAAATATTTTATAAACTAGAGCTTTGATTTTTTTATATGAATATATAGATTTCTTTTGAATACACGTCGAGAATTGTGTACATTTGTATGCTATTAAACTCGAGTTACAATAACTTTTCGACGTTCGAAATTATTGCACTAAAAAATATTATGTAAACTAGAGCTTTGAATTTTTTTATATAAATACATAGATTTCTTTTGAATACTCGTGGAGAATTTTGTACAATTGTAAGCTTTAAAACTCGAGTTACAATAACTTTTCGACGTTCGAAATTATTGCAGTAAAAAATATTTTGTAAACTAGAGATTTGAATTTTTGTATATAATATATAGATTTCTTTTTGAATACTTGAATTTTGTACATTTGTAAGCTCTAAAACTTGAGTTACAATGACTTTTCGATGTTCAAAATTAATGTAAAGTAATTTTGTAATGTAATTGTTGTAGTATAAAATATTTTTTAAACTAAAGCTTTGAATTTTTTAATATGAGTATATAGATTCCTTTTGAATACTTGTGGAGAATTTTGTACATTTGTAAGCTGTAAAACTTGAGTTACAATGACTTTTCGACGTTCAAAATTAATGTAATGTAATTTTGTAATGTAATTGTTGCAGTATAAAATATTTTCTAAACTAGAGATTTGAATTTTTTAATATGAGTATATAGATTTCTTTTGAATACTTGTAGAAAATTATATACATGTGTATGCTCTAAAACTCGAGCTACAATGACTTTTCGACGTTCGGAATTGTTGCAGTAAAAAATATTTTGTGAACTAGACCTTGGAATATGAATATATAGATTTCTTTTGAATACTTTTGGAGAATTGTGTACATTTGTAAGCTCTGAAACTGGAGTTACAATGACTTTTCCCAATGTACGAATGAGTTTACAGCACGAGCCGAATTCGGGCATTCGCCTTTCGCACGAATAATGTATTTTATTTTTTATACGAATAGACACTTAATATTTATTTAAAGTTATTTAAAAGTCAGATAGGTTATGTCACACTACCAATTACATTTAATTTAAAGTCTATATTTTCTCCAAAATTCTATTTTATTCAGTACCATATCGTTAATTTTTAATGCTATTTGAAGTAAAAGAGATGTACATGCATTATCATATCTGTAAATACATATTTACATTAGTACCGAATTTAAAGTTGGCAACACTGGCTATTTAGCGCACTAGTGCGGGAAGTAGTATTTCCCGCACCCAATCATTGCTTGTTTTACACGTCGGAGAATACTGGGACCGACCGTTTCATAAATCAAACCTATTGATTGGATAAATTGACAATGTCATTGTGACAGAATATGCCAAAAAAAATAAAATAATGTCAAAAGCTTTGAAAAGCGCTTGTGATTGACACCTTTTGTTTATTTTTTCAGTGTTTCCAATAGAGCGAATCTAAAGTAACTACATTCCTTAGATAATTTATTTATTGTTGCTATAACAACGAATACTTATGGGTTCAATAGGTGTTGATAGGTTTATGGAATGTCGGTGAATTCAGGTGTTAGTGTAATAATAATATTACTTAATAAATGTATTATAAAATATCCTCCAAGCTATTGAAAGGACACATTGAAAATGTCATTGCGACAGAGGTTGCCAAAACAAATGTCAAACACCTTGGAAAGCGCTTGCGATTGCAACTTTGATGACACCTTTTGTTTAATTATTCAGTGTTCCCAATAGAGAGAATCTAAAGTAACTACATTCCCTAGATATTTATTTATTATTGCTATAACAACAAATACTTATGGGTTAAATAGCAGTTGGTACAGTTATGGAATGTTGGTGAATACGGGGATGAATAACATAGACCCCCGAATTCACCATGTTCCATAAATGTATCAATAGCTATGCTGTTGTTGTATAGCAAGCTTTTAATAATTTTTACTAGTTGATTAACTCCGTATTATCCGACGTTCCATAAATCTATCAATAGCTATTGAACCCATAAGTATTCGTTGTTATAGCAACAATAAATACATTATCTAGGGAATGTAATTACTTTAGATTCTCTCTATTGGAAACACTGAATAATTAAACAAAAGGTGTCATCAAAGCTCCAATCAAGGAAGCGCTATTCAAGGTGTTTGACTTTTGCTTTGGCATATTCTGTCACAATGCCGTTGCCAATTTATACATTCAATAGCTTATGGGAGCTATAAAGTTTATGGGATGTTGGGCATGAAACACGTTTTTGTTGGCTATGAAAATTATTTTGTAAAAATTGATAACTATAATCCTTACATACAAAACGAAATTCATCAAAATTTATAAAATAAGTTTCAATAAGTGTCAACATCGAAATATTTTAATCAACTGGTACATTCTGCTGAATAGTTTTTGCTAATACCTCAAAACAATTTCGTAATGCTTAATGAAAAAAGGGTCCACAACTTTTTATTTCAAACCTCATAAATATTTTTTTTTGCAATTAATTTTTATTAACATATATACAATAATAATAAAAAAATGTACTAATTTTAATAAATATAAAAATATACCAATATTTGAAGTAAATTGAGTCTTTTTTGTATTGAGGTTGCATTTTTTCGATGCCGTTGGATGGTGGCGGCGCGTCTTCAGCGACCGGGCGGCGCGCGGATGTCGCACCGCGGTTTCCTCCACGGTGACGTCAGTCCCGGTATAAGAAGAGTATGTACAGAAGTACGACCTGTTAGTCGAATCCGCTCCGGAGCGGTCAGCACCGGTCAATAGCTTCTCAATTTAATTTTCTATATATATTAAAATATTTATAAACCATCAACATTGGTGTCTAGTGTGCTGTATTAATTACAATTTCGTTTTGGTTTTTGTTGAGTGATTAAAAAGGGTGAGTATTTTTATTTAAATTTATATTAGAGCAATAAATTATTCCAATATTTCCAATAGAAATTTCTACATATTACTAAAGTAAATAAAAGATAACCAAAAAGTTTCAATATCACATTATGATTTATACGAAAACCAAAATGTTATATTGAAACTTCTAAAATAATTGTGAATTTATTATGTTTACTGGGCATTGGGGAGCGATAGTTCAAACTCTGTTGTGGATAAAATTTCGCGAATCATCTTTCACAGTTCTTCAGAGGTTTTGTATGCAGATTATACCTTTGTGCCTCATATAAAAATTGATTATATATATATATATATATATATATATATATATATATATAATAAATATATATATATATATAATAAAATATATCTTTATTTGGCTATCGAAATCTTTATTTCATTTAATAAGAAAAAATATTTTTACCTAATGCTGTTAGTGTATTAATTAATTAGTTAAAGCACTGCGAAGGAGACTCCTTTTAATTTGTTAAATGTAATTGAGAATAATATTGATAATAAGTTTTTTAATTAAAAAAAACCAAAAAAAGGAAGACTTTTGAATAATGAAGTTAAATTATATATTTTAGCCAAGCATTTCGAGTGTAAAAAATCGAATTTCTTTGCATTTCTTATACAAAATATATTTTATGCAAGCATTTCAAATGTAACAGATCGAATTTCTTTGAATTTCTAATATAAAAATGACTAAAATCATTAAAGACTTTTTGTAGTAGTTATTAATTTATAAACACAATTTGAAAATCTTAAAGATTGGTTAATAATTTTAAAAAATCCTTGTAATTGAGTTTTGATATTTGAAAGTAAAAAAAGGAGACAATAAATCCATGCAAGCATAGTAAGCATAGTAAGTATAAAATATACAGGGTGTCCCTAAAATATTGAATAAATTCGATACAAAATAATCGCTTTCAGAATCCGTAATAAAAAATAGGGTTGTCATTTGAAAAATTTGTCGATGACGTCGTTGCACATTCAAAAATGGTCGAAAAAGATTGACGAGTCCAAGTAATTTTTGGAAAATTCCTAAATAAAGCTTTTATCGAATTTATTCTATACTTTAGGGACACCCTATATATTTCATACTTATGCTTACTTTGCTTGCAAGGATTACTTGTCTCCTTTTTTACTTTTAAGCATCAAAACAATGATTTTCCAAAATTATTATCCAAAAAATGTTTTTAAAAACTACTACAAGAAGTCTTTAAAGATTTTAATCGTCTTTGTATTAGAAATTCAAAGAAATTCGATAAAATATATAATTTAACTTAATTATTCAAAAATCTTCCTTTTTTGGTTTTTTTTATTATAAAAAACTTAATCAATATAATTCTCAATAAAATTTAACAAATTAAAAACAATTACAAAAGAGCGTAAAAGGTGATTCGTGATAATTCGCCCTGATGGGGTTTGAACTCATGCTCTCTAATGTCCATCGGAAAATCGTTTCACGTCTGATAGCCCTATAAACATGGCAATTTTATTTTTTAAATCTATTATATGATTTAGTTATTTATTTATCACAGTTAGTAGTGCGCTTTTCCATTCTTGTCGCCATTTGCGTGCGGACGTAATTTAATTAGTGAAAACTTTCCAAGTGTTGACCTGGAATCTCCGGCCTCTCTCGCGCGAGCGTCGCTCTCTCAAATTGAGCGTGTCGACAATTAGCGGACGATTTTGCGGCATTTTAACCGTTGTTCAACTATATAAATACATTTTAACACATTCAAGTGACTTAAACTTTGCTCTACACTAATTTAACCATGAATCAAGTTAAAAACTTTATTTTCGTAAAAATTATGACTTAAGCCCTTTTGCCCAAACATCAGTGATATACTATACCAAATAATAATACTGTAAATATATATATATATATATATATATATATATATATATATATATATATATTATTTGGTATAATATATGACTAATGTTTGGGCAAAATGGCCTAAGTCCTCATGTTTACGCAAATAAAGTTTTTATGCCTTTTCATCCAAAAAAAATTCTGCTCTTTCCATTGGTACAAACGGCTTGTAAACTTTACATTTCCTGACTTAAGTCCTTTTGCCCAAACACCAGTGATATAATTAATATTTTATATCTCATATTATATATGTGTTATTTATTTCATGTAAATTGTTGTAAATATATGATTTATTAAAAAAAAAATGGTTTGCAGTATTTTAACAATGTTTTTTTTTTATTTGACTAGTTTTCCAAAATGAGGATATTTTATCTGGCGGCGGCGGTCTGCCTGTGCGTGGCGCTCAGTCATGCGGGCCCCATTCAAAAAGAAGAAGTAGCACCACCTAAAGTGGCTGCGCTTGAAGAAGGCAAGAAACAGGAGGAAACGCAGGGAGTGTTTGTAACGCCCGCAACGATACCAGCCGAAGTACAGAAAGCTCAAGCCGTGGTAGAAGAAGCTAAGCCCGTTGTGACGGAATTAGTGAAACCCCTAGAAGAAGAAAAAGCGAAGCAAACAGGAAGACAAAGCTCGTCGGATGATGATGACGACGATGACGATGATGATGATGATTTGGATTTAGGAGTGGATGATGATGATGATGACGACGATGATGATGATGATTCGCCAGCGTCGGATGATGATGATGACGATGATGATGATGATGACTACTTCGAGAGGTTCTTTGATGACATTTTAGGAGGTCAGTTTATATAATATTTATATTCTCAAATTTTCGAATGTCTTTCATCTTCCATTTTTATACTCGTGGATAATTCTCCAATTATTAAAAAACTTCCATCTTTACAGGGCTATCGCAGGGATTTGGTATTTTATGTTAATTTTAGCCAACGAGAAAAATTGACATATATATTATATATATATATATATATATATATATATATATATATATATATATATATATATTATATATATTATCTAATTGCATTGTACCTTTCGTTGTAGGCTAAACACCGAAAGGTACAAGGCAATTAGATAATATATATATATATATATATATATATATATATATATATATATATATATATATATATATATGTATATATATATATATATGTCAATTTTTCTCGTTTTCATCTATTCACTATAAGTAACGTAGCGGTAAGCTATGTTTTTCATGTCTATAAAAATCGAGACATTCAGAATGAGGCATTAATGATGTGAGATAATTAAGGTAGAGATAATTATTCATGGCGTGCCATGGTTTTACCACGCCGCTATAAACGCCTGAATTTTTATACATGTGTAAAATTTCGTTTCACGCTACGTTACCACTGCTACACTTATAGTGAATAGATGAAAATGAGAAAAATTAATATAAAATACCAAATCCCTACAATAGCCATGTAAAGAAGGAAGTTTTTTTAATAATTGGAGAATTGGGGAATTTTCAATGTCCAAATTATCCACGAGTATAAATAAATCTATATATTCATATAAAAAAATCAAAGCTATATATTAAAAATAGTATGTTCTGTAACAATTTCGAACGTCGAAAATCATTGTAACTCGAGTTTTAGAGATTAAAAATGTACACAAATGTCCACAAGTATTCGAAAGAAATCTATATATTCATATAAAAAATTCAAAGCTCTAGCTTACAAAATATTTTGTTCTACAACAACTTTGAACATCGAAAAGTCATTGTAACTCGAGCTTTAAAGCTTGCAAATGTACACAATTTTCCACGAGTATTCAAGAGAAATCTATGTATTCATATAAAAAAATTCAAAGCTCTAGTTTACAAAATATGTTTTACTGCCACAATTCCGAACGTCGAAAAGTCATTGTAACTCGAGTTTTAGAGCTTACAAATGTACATAATTTTCTACAAGTATTCAAAAGAAATCTATATATTCATATAAAAAAATTCAAAGCTCTAGTTTAAAAATTATTTTGTACTGCAAGAATTTCGAACGTCGAAAAGTCATTGTAACTCGAGTTTTAGAGCACACAAATGTACACAATTTTCCACGAGTATTCAAAAGATATATATATATATATATATATATATATATATATATATATATATATATATATATATATATGCATATAAAAAAGCTCTACTTTACAAAATATTTTGTATTGCAACAATTTCCAACGTCGAAAAGTCGAGTTTTAGAGTTTACAAATGTACACAAATTTCCATGAGTTTTCAAAAGAAATCTTCATATAAAAAATTCGAAGCTCTAGTTTACAAAATATTTTGTTCTGCACGAAT
The DNA here is from genome assembly GCA_963942505.1 of Lordithon lunulatus. Classification (NCBI taxonomy): domain Eukaryota; kingdom Metazoa; phylum Arthropoda; class Insecta; order Coleoptera; family Staphylinidae; genus Lordithon; species Lordithon lunulatus. The sequence continues at coordinate 48,591,580 of OZ012673.1, forward strand.
TTCGAACATTTCAAAACAGATTTATTAACGCATATAGAACATTTGAAAGCTCTAGTTATTAATGTTATTTGCAAGCATTTCGAACGTCGAAAAATCATTGTAACTAGATTTTTAACCCTTGAAAACATACGAAGTTATCAACGAATTTTCAAAAGACATCTATTTATTTATATAAAAAAATCTAAGCTATAGTTTAAAAAATATTTTGTTCTGTAAAAAGTTCGAACATCGAATAATAATTGTGACTCTTAAAAATTTACAAAATTATCCAATAGTATTCAAAACAAATCTATTTACTCATATAAAAAAAAGAAAAACTCTAGTTAAAAAAAATTTTGTGCACCAAGAATTTCGAACATCGAAAAATCATTGTAACTCGAGTTTTAACGTTTAAAAATTTACAAAATTATCAAATAGTATTCAAAACAAATCTATTTACTCATATAAAAAAATGAAAAACTCTAGTTAAAAAAAATGTTGTGCACCAAGAATTTCGAACATCGAAAAATCATTGTATCTCGAGTTTTAACGTTTAAAAATTTACAAAATTATCCAATAGTATTCAAAACAAATCTATTTACTCATATAAAAAAATGAAAAACTCTAGTTAAAAAAAAATGTTGTGCACCAAGAATTTCGAACATCGAAAAATCATTGTATCTCGAGTTTTAACGTTTAAAAATGTACAAAATTATCCAATAGTATTTAAAAGAAATCTATTTACTCATATAGAAATTTTTAAAGCTCTAGTTAAAAAAAATTTTGTGCAACAAGAATTTCGAACGTCGAAACTCGAGTTTTAACGTTTCAAAATGTACAAAATTATACAATAGTATTGAAAATAAATCTGGTTACTCATATAAAAAATTTGAAAGCTCCAATTTAAAAAAAAATGTGCAACTCATACATAAAATTTGAAAACTTTAGTTATTAAATTTTTTTGTGCAAACATTTCGAACATCGACAAATCATTGTATCTCGAGTTACAACGATTGAAAATATATGAAATTATCCACGTGTATTCAAAAGATACCTATATATTCATATAAAAAATTTGAATGCTCAAGTTTAAAAATATTTCATTATGCAAGAAATTCGAACATCGAACAATCATTGTATCTCGAGTTTTAACGTTTAAAAATATACAAAATTATCCAATAGTATTTAAAAAAAATCGATTTACTCATATAAAAAATTGTAAAGCTCTAGTTAAAAAAATGTGTGCAACAAGAATTTCGAACATCGAAAAATCATTGCAACTAGAGTTTTAACGTTTAAAAATGTACAAAATTATCCAATAGTATTGAAAACAAATCTATTTACTCATATAAAAAGTTTGAATACTCTAGTTAAAAAAATGTTTGTGCAACAAGAATTTCGAACGTCGAAAAATCATTGTAACTCGAGTATTAAAGTTTCAAAATGTACAAAATTATACAATATTATTGAAAATAAATCTGGTTACTCATATAAAATATTTGAAAACTCTAATTTAAAAAAGAATTTTGAACATCGAAAAATCATTGTAACTCGAGTTTTAAAGTATAAAAATGTACAAAATTATCCAATAGTATTCAAAACAAATCTATTTACTCATATAAAAAATTTGAATACTCTAGTTAAAAAAAATTTGTGCAACAAGAATTTCGAACATCGAAAAATCATTGTAACTCGAGTTTTAACGTTTCAAAATGTACAAAATTATACAATAATATTAAAAATAAATCTGGTTACTCATATAAAAAATTTGAAAGCTCTAATTAAAAAAAATGTGCAACTCATACATAAAATTTGAAAACTTTAGTTATTATATTTTTTTGTGCAAGCATTTCGAACATCGATAAATCATTGTATCTCTAGTTATAACGATTGAAAATATATGAAATTATCCACGAGTATTCAAAAGATACCTATATATTCATATAAAAAAATTGAATGCTCAAATTTAAAAAATATTTCATTTTGCAAGAATTTTGAACATCGAAAAATCATTGTAACTCGAGTTTTAACGTATAAAAATGTACCAAATTATCCAATAGTATTTAAAACAAATCTATTTACTCATATGCAAAATTTGAAAGATCTAATTAAAAAAAAACAATTGTGCAACAAGAATTTCGAACATCGAAAAATCATTGTAACTACAGTTATAAAGTTTAAATATATACGAAATTATCCACGAGTTTTCAAAAGATACCTATATATTCATATAAAAAATTTGAATGCTCAAGTTTAAAAATATTTCATTATGCAAGAAATTCGAACATCGAAAAATCATTGTATCTCGAGTTTTAAAGTTTAAAAATGTACAAAATTATCCAATAGTATTTAAAAGAAATCTATTTAATCATATAAAATATTTTAAAGCTCTAGTTAAAAAAAAAATTGTGCAACAAGAATTTCGAACGTCGAAAAATCATTGTAACTCGAGTTTTAACGTTTCAAAATGTACAAAATTATACAATAGTATTAAAAATAAATCTGGTTACTCATATAAAAAATTTGAAAGCTCTAATTTAAAAAAAAAAAGTGCAACGCATACATAAAATTTGAAAACTTTAGTTATTAAATTTTTGTGTGCAAACATTTCGAACATCGATAAATCATTGTATCTCAAGTTACGATTGAAAATATATGAAATTATCCACGAGTAGTCAAAAGATACCTATATATTCATTTCAAATTGAATGCTCAAGTTTAAAAAATATTTCATTTTGTAAATATTTTGAACATCGAAAAATCATTGTAACTCGAGTTTTAACGTATAAAAATGTACCAAATTATCCAATAGTATTGAAAACAGATCTATTTACTCGTATAAAAAAATTGAAAACTCTAGTTAAAATAAATTTGTACCACAAGAATTTCGAACATCGAAAAATCATTGTAACTACAGTTTTAACGCTTGGAAATATACGAAATTATCCACGAGTTTTCAAAAGACACCTATATATTCATATAAAAAATTTGAATGCTCAAGTTTAAAAATATTTCATTATGCAAGAAATTCGAACATCGAAAAATCATTGTATCTCGAGTTTTAAAGTTTAAAAATGTACAAAATTATCCAGTAGTATTTAAAAGAAATCTATTTAATCATATAAAATATTTTAAAGCTCTAGTTAAAAAAAAAATTGTGCAACAAGAATTTCGAACGTCGAAAAATCATTGTAACTCGAGTTTTAACGTTTCAAAATGTACAAAATTATACAATAGTATTAAAAATAAATCTGGTTACTCATATAAAAAATTTGAAAGCTCTAATTTAAAAAAAAAGTGCAACGCATACATAAAATTTGAAAACTTTAGTTATTAAATTTTTGTGTGCAAACATTTCGAACATCGATAAATCATTGTATCTCAAGTTACAACGATTGAAAATATATGAAATTATCCACGAGTAGTCAAAAGATACCTATATATTCATTTCAAATTGAATGCTCAAGTTTAAAAAATATTTCATTTTGTAAATATTTTGAACATCGAAAAATCATTGTAACTCGAGTTTTAACGTATAAAAATGTACCAAATTATCCAATAGTATTGAAAACAGATCTATTTACTCGTATAAAAAAATTGAAAACTCTAGTTAAAATAAATTTGTACCACAAGAATTTCGAACATCGAAAAATCATTGTAACTACAGTTTTAACGCTTGGAAATATACGAAATTATCCACGAGTTTTCAAAAGACACCTATATATTCATATAAAAAATTTGAATGCTCAAGTTTAAAAAATATTTCATTCTGCAAGAATTTCGAACAAATCATTATAATTCGAGTTTTAACGTATAAAAATGTACAAAATTATCCAATAGTATTTCAAACAGAATTATTTGCTCGTATACAAAATTTGAAAGCTCTAGTTATTATTTGTTTTGCAAGCATTTCGAACGTCGAATAGTCATTGTATTTATTTATTTAATTTAATCATATGCCTTTTACCACCTCACGGTAAAAGGCATATGATTAAATATAACTTAGAAAACCAACTACAACTCACAATTTTTTATAAGATAGATATTTTTCGAGACTACTTAATAGTCTAGTTTCCCAAAATAGGCTAGACCGCCCACCAGGGAGGCGCGATAACGTTTCAGGGTGGCAATAGTTGCATCTCCTTCATTCAAGTAATGTTGTTTTTAATCAAACATCTTGAAAGTGTAATACTTAATATGCAAAATAACTTTACTTTCTTAAAGTCAACAAGGTTGATAGCCCAATAATAACATTTTTAAAACTAGTAATTATATCGATTTTTTGTTTGTTTGAATCGCTGTTAATTAGTTGCATGCAAATTCTGCGCGTTAACTGTTAACGACCGGCCGTAAAGCGGTGTGTTTTTTTAATTAATTTTTGGTCGATTTGGGCAGGCTTTTCTGGGCCAGTTCCGGTGTGTAACGGTGTCTCGCCGCGTCCTCTGCAGGAATGCGCGTGACGTGACACTTAGAGGCCGCGTTTGCGAATAACAATTCTTGTATTTCCGCCGGCGGAGCGTCGCTATCGCGCCAGACACGCACACACGGCGGAGGAAAGCACCGTTAAAGAGTGCACTCCGTGCGACAACGCGTTTATTGTTCAGGTGACCTCGATTTATACAGTTTTTATGGTTGTATGATTGAATGTATTTTTCTTTTATAATGATATGCGATTGTTTTTAAAGAGTGTTTGGACTTAGTAGTTTAACAATATAAACTACTCAAGTAATACTCAAGGAATATTATGGTGAAAGCGCCGGGTGATCAACACTCTTTCGTCATTCTACCTGCTCAAACATTTTGCAAAATTTAGATTGAAAAATTAAACATGTAAGAAGAATTTCGAACGTCGAAAAATAATTATAACTCGAGTTTTAGCGTTTGAAAATTGACGAAATTATCCACGAGTATTCAAAACAATTCTATTTATTCTTATTAAAATTTTGGAATCTCTATATTAAAAAATATCTTTTAATGTAAGCATTTCGAACGTCGAAAAATCTTTACAACTCGAGTTTTAGAGCTTGAAAATTTACAAAATAATCCACAAGTATTCAAAACAGATATATTTAATCAAATAAAACATTTTGAAATCTCTAGATTGAAAAATATTTTTAGTTGTAAGAATTTCGAACGTCGAAAAATCATTATATCTCGAGATTTGGCGTTTGAAAATTTAGAATATTATCTCCAAGTATTCAAAACAGATCTATCTATTTAAATCGAAATTTTTGATACTCTATAATAAAAAATAATGTAATGTAAGCATGTCGAACGTCGAAAAATCTTTATAACTCGAGTTTTAGCTTTGGATAATTTACGAAATTATACACGAGTATTCAAAACAGATCTATTTATTATATTTATTAAAATTTTGGAAACTCTGATAAATATTTTTACATGTAAGAATTTGTAACAAGGAAAAATCATTATATCTCCAGATTTAGCGTTTGAAAATTAAAAAAATTATCAAGTAAGTATTTAAAACAGATGTTTTTATACAAATCTAAATTTTTGAAACACTATATTAAAAAATATTTTTTAATATAAGCATTTCGAACGTCGAAAAATCATTATAACTCGAGTTTTAGCTTTTGAAAATTTACGAAATTATACACCAGTATTCAAAACAGATCTATTTATTCATATTAAACTTTTGGAATTTCTAGATTGAAAAATATTTTTAGATGTAAGAATTTTGAACGTCGAAAAATCATTATTTCTCGAGATTTGGTGTTTGAAAATTTAGAAAATTATCCCCAAGTATTTAAAACAGATCTTTTTACTCAAATCTAAATTTTTGAAACTATATTAAAAAATATTTTTTAATATAAACATTTCGAACGTCGAAAAATCATTATATCTCGAGTTTTAGCGTTTGAAAATTAACTAAATTATCCACGAGTATTCAGATCTGTTTATTCATATCAACATTTTGGAAACTAGATTGAAAAATATTTTTTGATGCAAGAATTTCGAACGTCGAAAAATCATTATAACTCGAGTTTTGATGTTTGAAAATTTGCGAAATTATCCACAAGTATTCAAAGCAGATGTATTTATTCAAATAAAAATTTTGGAAACGCTAGACAGAAAAATATTTTCATATGTATGTATTTCGAACGTCGAAAAATCATTATATCTCGAGATTTGGTGTTTGAAAATTTAGAAAATTATCCCCAAGTATTTAAAACAGATCTTTTTACTCAAATCTTAATTTTTGAAACTATATTAAAAAATATTTTTTAATATAAAAATTTCGAACATCGAAAAATCATTATATCTCGAGTTTTAGCGTTTGAAAATTAACTAAATTATCCACGAGTATTCAGATCTGTTTATTCATATCAACATTTTGGAAACTAGATTGAAAAATATTTTTTGATGCAAGAATTTCGAACGTCGAAAAATCATTATAACTCGAGTTTTGATGTTTGAAAATTTGCGAAATTATCCACAAGTATTCAAAGCAGATGTATTTATTCAAATAAAAATTTTGGAAACGCTAGACAGAAAAATATTTTCACATGTATGTATTTCGAACGTCGAAAAATCATTATAACTCGAGTTTTAGCTTTTGAAAATTTACGAAATTATACACCAGTATTCAAAACAGATCTATTTATTCATATTAAACTTTTGGAATTTCTAGATTGAAAAATATTTTTAGATGTAAGAATTTTGAACGTCGAAAAATCATTATATCTCGAGATTTGGTGTTTGAAAATTTAGAAAATTATCCCCAAGTATTTAAAACAGATCTTTTTACTCAAATCTAAATTTTTGAAACTATATTAAAAAATATTTTTTAATATAAACATTTCGAACGTCGAAAAATCATTATATCTCGAGTTTTAGCGTTTGAAAATTAACTAAATTATCCACGAGTATTCAGATCTATTTATTCATATCAACATTTTGGAAACTAGATTGAAAAATATTTTTTGATGCAAGAATTTCGAACGTCGAAAAATCATTATAACTCGAGTTTTGATGTTTGAAAATTTGCGAAATTATTCACAAGTATTCAAAGCAGATGTATTTATTCAAATAAAAATTTTGGAAACGCTAGACAGAAAAATATTTTCACATGTATGTATTTCGAACGTCGAAAAATCATTATAACTCGAGTTTTAGCTTTTGAAAATTTACGAAATTATACACCAGTATTCAAAACAGATCTATTTATTCATATTAAACTTTTGGAATTTCTAGATTGAAAAATATTTTTAGATGTAAGAATTTTGAACGTCGAAAAATCATTATATCTCGAGATTTGGTGTTTGAAAATTTAGAAAATTATCCCCAAGTATTTAAAACAGATCTTTTTACTCAAATCTAAATTTTTGAAACTATATTAAAAAATATTTTTTAATATAAACATTTCGAACGTCGAAAAATCATTATATCTCGAGTTTTAGCGTTTGAAAATTAACTAAATTATCCACGAGTATTCAGATCTATTTATTCATATCAACATTTTGGAAACTAGATTGAAAAATATTTTTTGATGCAAGAATTTCGAACGTCGAAAAATCATTATAACTCGAGTTTTGATGTTTGAAAATTTGCGAAATTATTCACAAGTATTCAAAGCAGATGTATTTATTCAAATAAAAATTTTGGAAACGCTAGACAGAAAAATATTTTCACATGTATGTATTTCGAACGTCGAAAAATCATTATAACTCGAGTTTTAGCTTTTGAAAATTTACGAAATTATACACCAGTATTCAAAACAGATCTATTTATTCATATTAAACTTTTGGAATTTCTAGATTGAAAAATATTTTTAGATGTAAGAATTTTGAACGTCGAAAAATCATTATATCTCGAGATTTGGTGTTTGAAAATTTAGAAAATTATCCCCAAGTATTTAAAACAGATCTTTTTACTCAAATCTAAATTTTTGAAACTATATTAAAAAATATTTTTTAATATAAACATTTCGAACGTCGAAAAATCATTATATCTCGAGTTTTAGCGTTTGAAAATTAACTAAATTATCCACGAGTATTCAGATCTATTTATTCATATCAACATTTTGGAAACTAGATTGAAAATTATTTTTTGATGCAAGAATTTCGAACGTCGAAAAATCATTATAACTCGAGTTTTGATGTTTGAAAATTTGCGAAATTATCCACAAGTATTCAAAGCAGATGTATTTATTCAAATAAAAATTTTGGAAACGCTAGACAGAAAAATATCTTCACATGTATGTATTTCGAACGTCGAAAAATCATTATAACTCGAGTTTTGGCGTTTGGAAATTGATAAAATTATCAACGAGTGTTCAGAACAGATCTATTTAAATATATTCAAATTTTGAAAACTCTAGATTGAAAAATATTTTTAGATGTAAGAATTTTGAACGTCGAAAAATCATTATAACTCGAGTTTTGACTATTAAAAATTAACGAATTTTTCAACGAGTATTCAAAAAAGATTTATTTAATAATTTCAAAATTTTGGAAATTCTAGATGAAAAATATCTTTTTTTATTCTAGAACTTGCAAAATGTCTCGATAGTTCATAAGTATGTATAAATATACATTCTTATAAACTATCGAGACATTTTGAAAGCTCTAGAATAAAAAATAATTTTTAAGCAGGAATTTCGAACATCGAAAAGTGATTGTAACTCGAGTTTTCGAGCTTGGAAATGTATGAAATTATGCATAAGTATTCAAAAAAGATCTGTTGATTTCTATAAAAATTTGAATGTAAAATATATAAGTGTGAATCCACTTCTGTCTGTTGTAAAGTTGGGTAATTATTACACGAAATAATTTCGTGTATTCTGGGTGTATTTATCCCTCCTAAATACACCCAGACAGTACACTACACGAAATTGGGATTACGAAGGATTCTTTGCTCCATAAATTGGTGCTAATTAACAAAAACGTAACATGTTTGTTTTTATATGTTGCAGAGGATGACGATGATGATGACGATGACGACGATGTATCTCCATCAACCGGTCTAAACCAGCCCGTGGAAACCATCCCAGAAGCCCCTGTACAAGAAGCCGACTACGAGCAGCCAGCTGAAGAAGTAGCAACCGGTGAGACGGAAAGCGCCTTGGTAGCAGCCGATCAAGCCGACGTAATCGGAGACAAAGACCCGACAGAAGTAGCAGCCTCGTCACAAAACGCCGTCCAGCAACAGGTTGTAGTGCAACCAGTGCCGGCGGAAGACGAGGCTACGAATGACGATGATGACGATGACGACGATGACGAGGACGAGGACGGCATTGAAGGGGACTTGGACGACTTAACCGGGGACGATGACGACGATGATGACGACGACGACGACGCGGACGATGACGATGATGACGACGACGACGATCTCGACGATGTCATCGAGGCCAAGCGATCACGTGAGTCGAAATCCCGTAAAACACACAACAAGAAAGACAAAGCACGCAACAACCACAACTACCACCAACACAAGTCGCGAAAGTCAAACAAAGTGAGATAAGTTAAATGAAAGTGCCAAAAGAGACTCACGTTGGTTAGAAAGAAAACTCCCCCCCACCTCCAACACACCCCCTCAGCCATTTCACAAATTTCTTAATTTAATATTTAATTTATTTATTTAAAAATATTTAGTTTAGTTTATTTATTTTTGCGAGAGGCTACAGCTGCATTAAACTAGGTACATGTCACACCGACAGAGCCGTGACAATTCCAAATTTGTAAATTACCAAAAAAGAAAATGAAAAAAAATTATAATGTACAACAGCGACAAATAGACTACTTTTAATTTACCTGAAAAGCGTTTTATTTATTTTACTTTACCCGTTCTTGTTTTCATGGTGTGTAAATAACAAACATAATCACTGTGACATATATCTAGCTAATGCATTTTAATAATTACGCAATTAATTTTCTCTACAATTATTAATGCTATTAACTAACAACGCATGGAGCTATTATTTTGCATGCGGTTTGGGTGCTCTTTGTTTGTGGTCTAACATTTCACAGGATTCGGCTGCGAGTATTAAAAAGCTATTTGTTTGGGAGGACTTGACTAAAATCCGTGATAATGTGCTGATTACGTGGGTAAGTGATTTTAATTATTTTTATAGTTTTGGTTGGTTGGCTCAGAAATTAATTGTTGTGCAAAGCACAAAAGTATACGAAACACTAATTTTCATTTATTATTAATTGAGTGGAACTAGAAAATAATAATAATAATAATAATAAAGTGTCTTTATTTAAAAGGAAACAAAGATTTGTTACCACAATAAATACATTATCTAGCGGATGTAGTTACTTTCAATTCTCTCTATTGGAAACACTGAATAATTAAACAAAAGGTATCATCAAAGCTTCAAGGTGTTTGACATTTGTTTTGGTAATTACTGTCACAATGACGTTTTCAATTTGTCCATTCAATAGCTTATGGGACCTATAAAAGTTATCGGATGTTGGTGAATATGGGTCACACGCCGACTTAGTGCAGTAGTTTAACGAACGGGTGGCCCGGGTTCGAATCTCGGCCCAGGTAGTCGGTACCATTTGTTGTTGGGATACAATTAACTATAATTTAGAGAACTCGAAGATGATTTTATGAAGTAGCAAGTAATAATACTCATATTAGTTGTTGTTCTTGATGTGCAAGAGCATCTTCTTGTGAAGGATATGCCAAATAAATGTCTTTTTTTAAATAATACTCATATGATCGATAGCCTGTTACAAATTATAACAAATACAGTAATAACTACAACTTTAGCTGCTTTCGTTTATCATTCGGGAGTTACTCCGAGCTGTTCTAAACCAGCCAAGAACAGAATGATTGGCGATCAAAAACGAATTTAATCTCCAAGCTCTTTTGACTAGACTATATACTCGGTTAAATACTTTTTGTGTGGTCTATTTTTTGAGGAGAAGGGACAGGAAAAAAATTCTAGGGCCTCGAAATAGGTTAACCCGGCCCTGGAATGCACTCGATGTCTAGAAATCTTATCCTCTGAATCCAAAACTAGTTATGAGAAAATTGTTACCGAACAACTGATTGAGAAACTTTTATAATGGTAATATTCGTACATTTCATATTGATTGTAATTGTATTAAGTGTTAATACATCATTTTGATTGTTACAATATCATTGAGCCAAATGAAAAAAGTTAGATCTCACTCTAGAGAGAAATAAATAAGATATAATATTCTGTTATTTCAAGAATTACTTTCTAAACAGCTCCACAAACGAATTGTTCTCTAAAAATGGTTAAAACCAAACGAATATTTATTTTTTCATACAAATAATCTTCCTCAGATGTACTAATACTTCCTCTTCCAAAATATATAGGCAAGGTTAGAAAAGAATTAAAATTAAATTGAATTAAATTGTGTTTCGTCTACTTTTGTGTCTCTGCCAGTGCGGAATGTTATTATTTGTTGTTGGTGTGTCCGTTAAATGGGATTTCGATTTGCATGACCAGCATGTGGACTAAGGACTAGTAGGCGCATGAACATTTTCAATTGTTATTTGAAGTAAAACAATGGTTGTTATATTCAATTTGGCAAAGAAAGGTATTGTGTTCGCGAAAAAAATCGAATTGCTACCTTTGAATTTTATCTACGTTTCATGATTTTTCTAGTCGAAATAGACTATTTTTGGAAAATGTCTGTGCATGTGTGTGGATATGAATTTGTCAAAATTTCGGGAAAACGGCTGGATGGATCGCGACGATATTTGTAAATCGGCTGGGAAACCGAGTTGGGGCGATCCCGTAAACATTTGAGCAAAATCGGTCCACAAACAGAGAAAAAGGAAGATAAAATTGTTTCACAGCAAAAGTCACTTTCCCGCTAATTTGATTTCCAGGATCGCGAACCCCGCAAAAAAAGAACAGTTGGTGTAATCTGGGTTGTCTAATAGTTTAATTTTATATATAGTTAAAAAATTAATTACGCACAAAAGAATCTAAATCAAAAGAAAACAAAAAGACGAATATTGTCTAATTTAGTCAAATATAGTCAAATATCGCCAAATATCGTAATATTGTGAAATATTATTGAAATATTGTCAGATATAATCAAATATCGTGAAATATTGTCAAATACAGCCCAATATTCTTAAATATCGTCAAATATTGTCTAATATTGTTAAATATCATCAAATATAGTCAAATATCGTTAAATATTGTCAAATGTCGTTAAATATTGTCCGAAATATTATTCAAATATAGTCGTATATAGTCAAATATCGTGAAATATCGTCTAATATCGTCAAATATCATCAAATATAGTCAAATATCATTAAATATCGTGAAATATTATTCAAATATTATATTGTCGAATATAGTAAAATATCGTGATATATTGTCAAATACAGCCTAATATTGTTAAATATCGTCAAACATATTATTCAAATATTGTCGAATATAGTCAAATATGTTGAAATATTGTCAAATACAGTCAAATATTGTTAAATATCATCAAATATAGTCAAATATCGTTAAATATTGTCAAATATCGTTAAATATTATTCGAAATATTATTCAAATATTGTCGAATATAGTCAAATATCGTGAAATATCGTCTAATATTGTTAAATATCATCAAATATAGTCAAATTACATTAAATATCGTCAAATATCGTGAAATATTATTCAAATATTGCCGAATATAGTAAAATATCGTGATATATTGTCAAATACAGCCCAATATTGTTAAATATCGCCAAATATATTATTCAAATATTGTCGAATATAGTCAAATATCGTGAAATATTGTCAAATATACTCAAATATCATCAAATATTGTTAAATATTCAAATATTGTCTAATATTGTTCAATATAGTCAAATATCGTGAAATATCGTCTAATATCGTCTAATATCGTCAAATATCATCAAATATAGTCAAATATCATTAAATATCGTCAAATATTATTCAAATATTATATTTTCGAATATAGTAAAATATCGTGATATATTGTCAAATACAGCCTAATATTGTTAAATATCGTTAAATATATTATTCAAATATTGTCGAATATAGTCAAATATGGTGAAATATTGTCAAATACAGTCAAATATTGTTAAATATCATCAAATATAGTCAAATATCGTTAAATATTATCAAATATCGTTAAATATTATACGAAATATTATTCAAATATTGTCGAATATAGTCAAATATCGTGAAATATCGTCTAATATTGTTAAATATCATCAAATTACATTAAATATCGTCAAATATCGTGAAATATTATTCAAATATTGCCGAATATAGTAAAATCTCGTGATATATTGTCAAATACAGCCCAATATTGTTAAATATCGCCAAATATATTATTCAAATATTGTCGTATATAGTCAAATATCGTGAAATATTGTCAAATATACTCAAATATCGTCAAATATTGTTAAATATTCAAATATTGTCTAATATTGTTCAATATAGTCAAATATCGTGAAATATCGTTAAATATTGTCCGAAATATTATTCAAATATTGTCTAATATTGTTCAATATAATCGAATATAATCAAATATCGTGAAATATTGTCTAATATTGTTAAATATCGTCCAAGTCATCAAATATAGTCAAATATCGTCAAATATTGTTAAATATTGGCCGAAATATCGTGAAATATTGTCTAATATTGTCAAATATCGTGAAATATTGTCAGAAATATTATTCAAATTTTGTCGAATATAGTCAAAGATCGTGAAATATTGTCTAATATTGTTAAATATCGTCAAATATCATCAAATATAGTCAAATATCGTCTAATATTGTTAAATATTGTCCGAAATATTATTCAAATATTGTAGAATATAGTCAAATATTGTCAAATACAGTCAAATATTGTCAAATATAGTCAAATATTGTTAAATATCGTCAAATATTGTCAAATATCACCAAACATCGTCAAATATTGTGAAATATTGTCAAATATAGTCAAATATCGTGAAATATTGTCAAATACAGTCAAATATTGTTAAATATCGTCAAATATCATCAAATATAGTCAAATATCGTCTAATATTGTCCGAAATATTATTCAAATATTGTAGAATATAGTCAAATATTGTCAAATACAGTCAAATATTGTCAAATACAGTCAAATATTGTTAAATATCGTCAAATATTGTCAAATATCACCAAACATCGTCAAATATTGTGAAATATTATTCAAATATTGTCAAATATAGTCAAATATCGTGAAATATTGTCAAATACAGTCAAATATTGTTAAATATCGTCAAATATCATCAAATATAGTCAAATATCGTCTAATATTGTCCGAAATATTATTCAAATAATGTAGAATATAGTCAAATATTGTCAAATACAGTCAAATATTGTCAAATACAGTCAAATATTGTTAAATATTGTCAAATATCATCAAATATCGTCAAATATTGTGAAATATTATTCAAATATTGTCAAATATAGTCAAATATCGTAAAATATTGTCAAATACAGTCAAATATTTTGTTAAAAATCGTCAAATATCATCAAATATAGTCAAATATCGTCTAATATTGTCCGAAATATTATTCAAATATTGTAGAATATAGTCAAATATTGTCAAATACAGTCAAATATTGTCAAATACTGTCAAATATTATTAAATATCGTCAAATATTGTCAAATATCACCAAACATCGTCAAATATTGTGAAATATTATTCAAATATTGTCAAATATAGTCAAATATAGTCAAATATCGTGAAATATTGTCAAATACAGTCAAATATTATTAAATATCGTCAAATATCATCAAATATAGTCAAATATCGTCTAATATTGTCCGAAATATTATTCAAATATTGTAGAATATAGTCAAATATTGTCAAATACAGTCAAATATTGTCAAATACAGTCAAATATTGTTAAATATTGTCAAATATCATCACATGTCGTCAAATATTGTGAAATATTATTCAAATATTGTCAAATATAGTCAAATATCGTGAAATATTGTCAAATACAGTCAAATATTGTTAAATATCGTCAAATATCATCAAATATAGTCAAATATCGTCTAATATTGTCCGAAATATTATTCAAATATTGTAGAATATAGTCAAATATTGTCAAATACAGTCAAATATTGTCAAATACAGTCAAATATTGTTAAATATTGTCAAATGTCATCAAATATCGTCAAATATTGTGAAATATTATTCAAATATTGTCAAATATAGTCAAATATCGTGAAATATTGTTAAATACAGTCAAATATTGTTAAATATCGTCAAATATCATCAAATATAGTCAAATATCGTCTAATATTGTCCGAAATATTATTCAAATATTGTAGAATAGAGTCAAATATTGTCAAATACAGTCAAATATTGTTAAATATCGTCAAATATTGTCAAATATCGTCAAATATTGTGAAATATTATTCAAAGATTGTCAAATATAGTCAAATATCGTGAAACATTGTCAAATACAGTCAAATATTGTTAAATATCGTCAAATATCATCAAATATAGTCAAATATCGTCAAATAGTGTTAAATATTGTAATTCGAATCTTGATAAAGATGATAAACCTTGCAATTCAAGTAAATTAGATAGCATTATTTTAATTTAAAAAAGGCGGTGTAACCCCTTAAGTTAACTAGTAGTAAAATAATATTAAAGTCGTATATTTCACAGATCGAGGGAAAAAACTATAGCCGTGAAACAAACGAGTTTTATTCAAAGTGTGTCACAGATGAAATTCATCTTCTTTCTCTCGCGCGCGCCTTAATTATGATCTATGCGTGATTATAGAAAGGTGTAGTCCCTGACCATGACCTGGAATGGCCACTGACCCCCGATCGGGCACATCCGTGTACCGTTAACCAGCAGCAGTGGTATTGGGCGTCCAGTAAAAGAAATCGAAAAAATAAATAATAAGCAAATAAATACGGAAGCGAGACTTTAAGTAGGAGACAGTTATTCAAATAAAAACGCGCCTTAACGTTTACGGACTAATCAAAATTGTTATCGTCTGTGTGTGTGTGTGGAAATTTATTTACTACGATAACGATACATGAAAACTCACAAAAAATAACGAAACGTCTATAATGCAAATTTATTTCAATAATATCGTCATCTTAAAAAGAGTACGATCAACGAAACGTTTCCCAAAATTCTTGACTCTTTCAGATTTTTGAAATTTTGACATTTGACTTTTTAACGTTTTGGCATTCTGTCATTGTGACATTTTGACATATTTAACTTTAGGCATTTTCACATTTCCATTTTCATTTTACACAATTTGATAGTATCATTTCACATTTTGAAAATGTTATATTATCCATTTGGCTTTTACCTTTCGGTGTAGGCCTTTATAAAACCGAGCCTAAATGTTTAAAATTAAATTTCAAATCGTTGCTAGACGACAATAGACACATTCGGGTGCAAAAATATTATTCCATAAAACTATCTCATTATAGAGCGAATTAGAGTTATCTAGTTATAGCTTTGATTTGAGCACTTCAACTGGACTGGATAACTCAAAAACATATAATTTCAAGTTATAATATATGTAGTTACTTTAGATTCTCTCTATTGGAAACACTGAATAATTAAACAAAAGGTGTCATCAAAGCTCTAATCGCAAGCGCTACTTAAGTTGTTTGACATTTGTTTTAACATATTCCGTCACAATGAGGTGTCATATACAATTATACCTAAATAAACTAAATCGATTTTATTCGCCCTCCATAAGAATCTCCGAAAGCCCCAGGTCATTTGCCACCATAATATTTTCAGACCTCTACTTCCAAAAAGTTCCCTTTTTATCACTAGATATCATGCCAACAAGATATTTTAAAAAAAAGTCTATGTGCAGTTTATTTTACATTGTATGTGTTTATTCACACACATCAAAATTGTAATTATGTAATCATAATTAACAAAGAAAATAATATTTTCAAAATTCAAAATCGAGGGCTGAACGGGTTAAGATAATATAAAAATAACCAATCTTAAATGCTCTAACTAATGATAGTAGTTGGAGAAAGATTGAGGATTATATATTATTATTATTATTATTATTATAATAGTAATATATAATAATCCTAATATTGTTATTATTATATATTACCATTATTATCATATTATTATTATTATTATATATTACCATTATTATCATATTATTATTATTATTATATATTACCATTATTATTATTATTATATATTATTATTATTATTAATTTAAAATCAAGTAAATTAAATTTAGAATTATTTTGAATTTAAAAAAAAAAACACATTTTCCAAATTTGAATTAAAACAAATCAGATTTAATTTATCACTAGATGAAATTCAAATATTTATTAATTAGCTAAAAACAAATTGAATTGTAGGGCAATATTTGAAATTTTGCGGGCAGTTCGGGTAGTTTTTTCCATCGGTATGTGCCACGAGCAAGGTGTTGATGAAAAGGCAATGACCGCGAGGCGGCACGAAAGTCACGTAACAAGGCCATTGGGTGACCCACTTTCCGCCAACTGTGTTTACAAAAGCCGGTGCTTGTGGCGCATCCCACTTTTGGAGAAGAAGCGTTGTGAATTGCAATTAGCGCAGCCGGTTGTTCACTACAATTCAGCGATTGTACTTTTTATAACTTTCCAATGGTTGCAGTATATTTGCATTACTAATTCAAACATATAAGATTCTAAAGCCTGACGATTTTTTTTACAGTAATTAGAGTCTTGATAAAGGTGATAAACCTTGCAATTCAAGTAAAATAGATAGCATAATAATGCTATCATTTTTTATAACTCAGTCGATTAATTTAAAACAGCCCGTACACTAAAAACCTTCCTGCAGACTTTATTTTAGGGTAAAAGTTATCAAAAAATAGTTTATTTTGATCCCAATTAAATATAGAATGTAAAATAATATCATAAATTTAAATTTCTTAAAAGCTTGATTTTATATCATTTTTTATAACTCAGTCGATTAATTTAAAACAGTTCGTGCAATAAAAAACCTTCCTGCAGACTTTATTTTTGGATGAAAATTATCAAAAAATAGTTTATTTTGAGCCCAATTAAATATAGAATGTAAAATAATATCATAAATTTAAATTTCTTAAAAGCTTGATTTTGTATTCATTTTTAAGAACTCGATCGATTAAAATAAAACAGCTCGTACATTAAAAAAATCCTGTAGACTTTATGTTTGGGTGAAAATTATCAACATTTGGCTTATTTTGATTCCAATCAAATATAGTATGTAAAATAATATCATAAATTAAAATATCTTAAATCTGTGATTTTTTATCATTTTTTATAACTCAGTCGATTGATTTAAAACAGCTCGTTCATTAAAAACCTTCCTGCAGACTTTAGTTTTGGATGAAAATGATCAAAAATAGTTTATTTTGAGCCCAATTAAATATAGAATGTAAAATAATATTATAAATTTAAATTTCTTAAAAGCTTGATTTTATATAATTTTTTATAATTCAATCGATTAATTTAAAACAGTTCGTGCAATAAAAACCTTCCTACAGACTTTATTTTTGGATGAAAATGATCAAAAAATAGTTAATTATGAGCTCAATTAAATATAGATTGTAAAATAATATCATAAATTTAAATTTCTGAAAAGCTTGATTTTGTATTCATTTTTTAGAACTCGATCGATTAAAATAAAACAGCTCGTACATTAAAAAAAATCCTGTAGACTTTATTTTTGGGTGAAAATTATCAAAATTTGGTTAATTTTGATCTCAATTAAATATAGTATGCAAAATAATATCATAAATTTAAATTTCTTAAATGTTTGATTTTTTATAATTTTTTATAACTCAGTCGATTGATTTAAAACAGCTCGTTCATTAAAAACCTTCCTGCAGACTTTATTTTTGGATGAAAATGATCAAAAAATAGTTTATTTTGAGCCCAATTAAATATAGAATGTAAAATAATATTATAAATTTAATTTCTTAAAAGCTTGATTTTATATAATTTTTTATAATTCAGTCGATTAATTTAAAACAGTTCGTGCAATAAAAACCTTCCTACAGACTTTATTTTTGGATGAAAATGATCAAAAAATAGTTTATTTTGAGCCCAATTAAATATAGAATGTAAAATAATATCAACAATTTAAATTTCTTTAAAGCTTGATTTTGTATTCATTTTTAAGAACTCGATTAAAATAAAACAGCTCGTACATTAAAAAAATCCTGTAGATTTTATGTTTAGGTGAAAATTATCAACATGTGGTTAATTTTGATCCCAATTAAATATAGTATGAAAAATAATATCATAAATTAAAATATCTTAAATCTGTGATTTTTTATCATATTTTATAACTCAGTCGATTGATTTAAAACAGCTCGCACATTAAAAACCTTCCTGCAGACTTTATTTTTGGATGAAAATGATCAAAAAATAGTTTAGTTTGATCCCAATTAAATATAGTATGTAAAATAATATCATAAATTTAAATTTCTTAAATCTTTGATTTTTTATAATTTTTTATAACTCAGTCGATTAATTTAAAACAGTTCGTGCAATAGAAACCTTCCTGCGGCCTTTATTTTTGGATGAAAATTATCAAAAAATAGTTTATTTTAAGCCCAATTAAATATAGAATATAAAATAATATCAAAAATTTAAATTTCTTGTATCCCTGATGTATTTTTCGAGAAAATTTTAAAAAACACACCCGGTATAATACACCAAAAATGTTTAGTAGAACGATTAAGAAAGACAAACTATATACCTACAAACACTACATTTACCACTAAAACAGTGACTACTATACAAACAACACCTAAAAAAAATATTTTTTTAAAACATCATCTGTTAATATTTAGGAGCCCTGCAAGGAACACAAACCCGTATGCCCGCCATCTACATCACAAAATACAACCGTTTCGTGGACAACATCCTAGGCCGCATCAACCGCATCCTGGGCAAATCCTACGACCCCGTCCGCGTGAAACTGCAATCGAATGAGCCGAAGAACAAAAAGAAAGCCCCCACCAAGAAACGCAAGAACAACAAACGAAAAACCGGCAACAGAAAACGATCACCACTCGCATCACCAGCAGCTACGAATAAAATGGGCGATATGGAGATAGCAAGAGCCACGGAAAGCGAATCCCGCGAACCCGCCTTCATTCTGATCTCGAAAACATCCGACGCCAAAGGCCCCATTCGTAACATCACCCTGGAGGTGCGCGCCAACCCCAATCGCAACAAGAACAAACGGAAGAACGGCAATAAGAAAAACGGCGGCAAGAAAACTGGCGCTAAACAAGTTCAAAAAGCGCGTGCAACACTTTTTGGACTGAGCACATTGCGGAGGGATGGAGATGTTGCTGTTAACATGCTGAATGAGTTCACCACAGTTAAAACTAACTTTGTAATAGGACCGCTCACGTTACGAGTCGAAAAAGAGGTACGTTAAATTTAAATGGTCATAACCATATGATATATATATATATATATATATATATATATATATATATATATACATATAGTTGAAGTTATAATATCATTATGGTTATGACTGTTATGATTCTACCGACTGCGCCATGTTAATGAAGCAACATTCAGTTTTACAGTTGATGTTCTAATATCATTATGGTTATGACTGTTATGATCCTCCGACTGCGCCATGTTACATGTTAATGAAACAACATTCAGTTTTTCAGATGAAGTTTTATATATATATATATACCTTCAACTAATAAGAGTCATTGTAAGGGTATGCAACCCAAGTCAAATGTTTACGGTTGAAAACAATAAATGTGGGAACGTCACTATAAAACTGAATGTTGTTTCATTAACATGGCGCAGTCGGTAGGACCATAACAGTCATAACCATAATGATATTATAACTTCAACTAGTATGAGTTTCCTACTTCACACATCATAACATAAATGTTTTTGTTTTAGTTCGGAAGGGGTGCCAAACGAGAGCTAAAGAGTGCAACGGCCACAACGGCGGAGATGGTTGGCAAACTCAACCTACGAATTGTCCATGGAGGGGCAGCGACATTACATTCCATTAAAGTGTTGCAACCTAAACAGGTATATTTTCATTAATATTCTCTTGAACTCAGCTCAGTGGCTGAGTGGTTGGAGGCGTCGTCCGCCTCGTACTGAGCATAATGAGTTCGATTCCCAGCGAAACGTAAATACAAGGACTAGACTATTATTAACAGCAGTACAAAAGAAAATAGAAGGACAACTGGTGTTGAAAATAAAAATAATAAATTATAGAGCCATGCTCCTCGCAAAGTTGGCAAAGCACTCAGAAATTATTAAATCAAATTGTACAATTTATTATTAATGTTTGCGTAAGTAATTAGCAACAAAAAACGAAAACAAATAATAATGAAAAAACGAAATGTACACACACAGACCCGTGAAGGGTCAATAGTCTAATAAAGATGGTTTATATATATATAATATATATATATATATATATATATATATATATATATATATATATATATATATATATATAATATATATATATATATATATATATATATATATATATATATAATTCGCAATAATGGTTTTTATTTAATTCTGCTGGAATTTTTATGTCAGCTTGATGTATATCTAATAAATGTATTTTTATAGGTGAGAGTGGACAGTGCAGACAATCACGAAAAAACCAAGGAATATATGTGGAAGCGAAGCTCACACATCGCCTCAGTTGTCTCCAAAAAACTTGCCTCAGCAGCCAGATCGATGCTGCAACCGCCACCACGTGAAGCGTAATCTCGTGCGGCTCGATCTGTTTAGCAACTTATGTACAAATCTCGCAAGCTTTACAAGCTTGTCACTTAGCACAGAAATTTACACTCATAAACCTAGTTTTAATTTATTTATGTAGAGCGATTAGTATTTAAGTTTAGTTTTGCGTTTTAGACTGTTTTTAAATTATTAATATTTATTTTATTTATATGGTTTGACCGAAAAAAAAATTCAGTTATGGCGAGAAGTTTAAAAAAATAAATGTGATAAATTTTTGATTGATGTTTTTCAATATTCCTGATGGTTAATTTTAAGAATGATATTTATATTCAGATTGAAACACGTTTTTATACAATTCAATACAATTGTGTATATAAAAGTTTAATGACCGTATTCACTAACATCCCATAAAGTTTATAGGTCCCATACGTTATTGAATGAACAAATTGAAAACGACATTTTGACAGAAATTGCCAAAACAAATGTCAAACACCTTGAATAGCGTGTGTGATTTATTTGAGCTTCGATGGCACGTTTTGTTTAATTATTCAGTGTTTCCAATAGAAAGAATCTAAAGTAACTGTTTTGTCTATGGTAAATAATTTCCCTAGATAATCCCCCGTATTCACCAACGTTCTATACATCTATCAATAGCTATTGAACCCATAAGTATTCGTTGTTATAGCAACAATAAATAAATTATCTAGGGAATGTAGTTACTTTAGATTCGCTCTATTGGGAACACTGAAAAATTAAACAAATCCATAGATATAGAAGATCTAAAAATTATTTTGCAAGAATTGAACATTGAAGATCTTCTATATCTATGGATAGATATAGAAGATCTTCAATGTTCAATTCTAGCAAAATAATCTATATCTATCCGTAGATATAGAAGATCTGAACATTATTTTGCAAGAATTGAACATTGAAGATCTTCTATATCTATGGATAGATATAGAAGATCTTCAATGTTTAATCCTTGCAAAATAATCTATATCTATTCGTGAATATAGAAGATCTGAACATTATTTTGCAAGAATTGAACATTGAAAATCTTCTATATCTATGGATAGATATAGAAGATCTTAAATGTTTAATCCTTGCAAAATAATCTATATCTATCCGTAGATATAGAAGATCTGAAAATTATTTTGCAAGAATTAAACATTGAAGATCTTCTATATCTATGGATAGATATAGAAGATCTTCAATGTTTAATCCTTGCAAAATAATCTATATCTATCCGTGAATATAGAAGATCTGAAAATTATTTTGCAAGAATTGAACATTGAAGATCTTCTATATCTATGGATAGATATAGAAGAACTTCAATGTTTAATCCTTGCAAAATAATCTATATCTATCCGTGAATATAGAAGATCTGAAAATTATTTTGCAAGAATTAAACATTGAAGATCTTCTATATCTATGGATAGATATAGAAGATCTTCAATGTTTAATCCTTGCAAAATAATCTATATCTATCCGTGAATATAGAAGATCTGAAAATTATTTTGCAAGAATTGAACATTGAAGATCTTCTATATCTATGGATAGATATAGAAGAACTTCAATGTTTAATCCTTGCAAAATAATCTATATCTATCCGTGAATATAGAAGATCTGAAAATTATTTTGCATGAATTGAACATTGAAGATCTTCTATATCTATGGATAGATATAGAAGATCTTCAATGTTTAATCCTTGCAAAATAATCTATATCTATCCGTGAATATAGAAGATCTAAAAATTATTTTGCAAGAAATGAACATTGAAGATCTTCTATATCTATGGATAGATATAGAAGATCTTCAATGTTTAATCCTTGCAAAATAATCTATATCTATCCGTGAATATAGAAGATCTGAACATTATTTTGCAAGAATTGAACATTGAAGATCTTCTATATCTATGGATAGATATAGAAGATCTTCAATGTTTAATCCTTGCAAAATAATCTATATCTATCCATGAATATAGAAGATCTGAAAATTATTTTGCAAGAATTAAACATTGAAGATCTTCTATATCTATGGATAGATATAGAAGATCTTCAATGTTTAATCCTTGCAAAATAATCTATATCTATCCGTGAATATAGAAGATCTGAAAATTATTTTGCAAGAATTGAACATTGAAGATCTTCTATATCTATGGATAGATATAGAAGATCTTCAATGTTTAATCCTTGCAAAATAATCTATATCTATCCGTGAATATAGAAGATCTGAAAATTATTTTGCAAGAATTGAACATTGAAGATCTTCTATATCTATGGATAGATATAGAAGATCTTCAATGTTTAATCCTTGCAAAATAATCTATATCTATCCGTGAATATAGAAGATCTGAAAATTATTTTGCAAGAATTGAACATTGAAGATCTTCTATATCTATGGATAGATATAGAAGATCTTCAATGTTTAATCCTTGCAAAATAATCTATATCTATCCGTGAATATAGAAGATCTGAACATTATTTTGCAAGAATTGAACATTGAAGATCTTCTATATCTATGCATAGATATAGAAGATCTTCAATGTTTAATCCTTGCAAAATAATCTATATCTATCCGTGAATATAGAAGATCTGAAAATTATTTTGCAAGAATTGAACATTGAAGATCTTCTATATCTATGGATAGATATAGAAGATCTTCAATGTTTAATCCTTGTAAAATAATCTATATCTATCCCTGAATATAGAAGATCTGAAATTTATTTTGCAAGAATTGAACATTGAAGATCTACTATATCTATGGATAGATATAGAAGATCTTCAATGTTTAATTCTTGCAAAATAATCTATATCTATCCGTGAATATAGAAGATCTGAAAATTATTTTGCAAGAATTGAACATTGAAGATCTTCTATATCTATGGATAGATATAGAAGATCTTCAATGTTTAATTCTTGCAAAATAATCTATATCTATCCGTGAATATAGAAGATCTGAAAATTATTTTGCAAGAATTGAACATTGAAGATCTTCTATATCTATGGATAGATATAGAAGATCTTCAATGTTTAATTCTTGCAAAATAATCTATATCTATCCGTGAATATAGAAGATCTGAAAATTATTTTGCAAGAATTGAACATTGAAGATCTTCTATATCTATGGATAGATATAGAAGATCTTCAATGTTTAATTCTTGCAAAATAATCTATATCTATCCGTGAATATAGAAGATCTGAAAATTATTTTGCAAGAATTGAACATTGAAGATCTTCTATATCTATGGATAGATATAGAAGCTCCTCAATGTTTAATTCTAGCAAAATAATCTATATCTATCCATAGATATAGAAGATCTGAAAATTATTTTGCAAGAATTGAACATTAAAGATCTTCTATATCTATGGATAGATATAGAAGATCTTCAATGTTTAATTCTTGCAAAATAATCTATATCTATCCGTGAATATAGAAGATCTGAAAATTATTTTGCAAGAATTGAATATTGAAGATCTTCTATATCTATGGATAGATATAGAAGATCTTCAATGTTTAATCCTTGCAAAATAATCTATATCTATCCCTGAATATAGAAGATCTGAAATTTATTTTGCAAGAATTGAACATTGAAGATCTACTATATCTATGGATAGATATAGAAGATCTTCAATGTTTAATTCTTGCAAAATAATCTATATCTATCCGTGAATATAGAAGATCTGAAAATTATTTTGCATGAATTGAACATTGAAGATCTTCTATATCTATGGATAGATATAGAAGATCTTCAATGTTTAATCCTTGCAAAATAATCTATATCTATCCGTGAATATAGAAGATCTAAAAATTATTTTGCAAGAAATGAACATTGAAGATCTTCTATATCTATGGATAGATATAGAAGATCTTCAATGTTTAATCCTTGCAAAATAATCTATATCTATCCGTGAATATAGAAGATCTGAAAATTATTTTGCAAGAATTGAACATTGAAGATCTTCTATATCTATGGATAGATATAGAAGATCTTCAATGTTTAATCCTTACAAAATAATCTATATCTATCCGTGAATATAGAAGATCTGAAAATTATTTTGCAAGAATTGAACATTGAAGATCTTCTATATCTATGGATAGATATAGAAGATCTTCAATGTTTAATCCTTGCAAAATAATCTATATCTATCCGTGAATATAGAAGATCTGAAAATTATTTTGCAAGAATTGAACATTGAAGATCTTCTATATCTATGGATAGATATAGAAGCTCCTCAATGTTTAATTCTAGCAAAATAATCTATATCTATCCATAGATATAGAAGATCTGAAAATTATTTTGCAAGAATTGAACATTAAAGATCTTCTATATCTATGGATAGATATAGAAGATCTTCAATGTTTAATTCTTGCAAAATAATCTATATCTATCCGTGAATATAGAAGATCTGAAAATTATTTTGCAAGAATTGAATATTGAAGATCTTCTATATCTATGGATAGATATAGAAGATCTTCAATGTTTAATCCTTGCAAAATAATCTATATCTATCCCTGAATATAGAAGATCTGAAATTTATTTTGCAAGAATTGAACATTGAAGATCTACTATATCTATGGATAGATATAGAAGATCTTCAATGTTTAATTCTTGCAAAATAATCTATATCTATCCGTGAATATAGAAGATCTGAAAATTATTTTGCAAGAATTGAACATTGAAGATCTTCTATATCTATGGATAGATATAGAAGATCTTCAATGTTTAATCCTTGCAAAATAATCTATATCTATCCGTGAATATAGAAGATCTGAAAATTATTTTGCAAGAATTGAACATTGAAGATCTTCTATATCTATGGATAGATATAGAAGCTCCTCAATGTTTAATTCTAGCAAAATAATCTATATCTATCCATAGATATAGAAGATCTGAAAATTATTTTGCAAGAATTGAACATTAAAGATCTTCTATATCTATGGATAGATATAGAAGATCTTCAATGTTTAATTCTTGCAAAATAATCTATATCTATCCGTGAATATAGAAGATCTGAAAATTATTTTGCAAGAATTGAACATTGAAGATCTTCTATATCTATGGATAGATATAGAAGATCTTCAATGTTTAATTCTTGCAAAATAATCTATATCTATCCGTGAATATAGAAGATCTGAAAATTATTTTGCAAGAATTGAACATTGAAGATCTTCTATATCTATGGATAGATATAGAAGATCTTCAATGTTTAATCCTTGCAAAATAATCTATATCTATCCGTGAATATAGAAGATCTGAAAATTATTTTGCATGAATTGAACATTGAAGATCTTCTATATCTATGGATAGATATAGAAGATCTTCAATGTTTAATCCTTGCAAAATAATCTATATCTATCCGTGAATATAGAAGATCTAAAAATTATTTTGCAAGAAATGAACATTGAAGATCTTCTATATCTATGGATAGATATAGAAGATCTTCAATGTTTAATCCTTGCAAAATAATCTATATCTATCCCTGAATATAGAAGATCTGAAATTTATTTTGCAAGAATTGAACATTGAAGATCTACTATATCTATGGATAGATATAGAAGATCTTCAATGTTTAATTCTTGCAAAATAATCTATATCTATCCGTGAATATAGAAGATCTGAAAATTATTTTGCAAGAATTGAACATTGAAGATCTTCTATATCTATGGATAGATATAGAAGATCTTCAATGTTTAATTCTTGCAAAATAATCTATATCTATCCGTGAATATAGAAGATCTGAAAATTATTTTGCAAGAATTGAACATTGAAGATCTTCTATATCTATGGATAGATATAGAAGATCTTCAATGTTTAATCCTTGCAAAATAATCTATATCTATCCGTGAATATAGAAGATCTGAAAATTATTTTGCATGAATTGAACATTGAAGATCTTCTATATCTATGGATAGATATAGAAGATCTTCAATGTTTAATCCTTGCAAAATAATCTATATCTATCCGTGAATATAGAAGATCTAAAAATTATTTTGCAAGAAATGAACATTGAAGATCTTCTATATCTATGGATAGATATAGAAGATCTTCAATGTTTAATCCTTGCAAAATAATCTATATCTATCCGTGAATATAGAAGATCTGAAAATTATTTTGCAAGAATTGAACATTGAAGATCTTCTATATCTATGGATAGATATAGAAGATCTTCAATGTTTAATCCTTACAAAATAATCTATATCTATCCGTGAATATAGAAGATCTGAAAATTATTTTGCAAGAATTGAACATTGAAGATCTTCTATATCTATGGATAGATATAGAAGATCCTCAATGTTTAATTCTAGCAAAATAATCTATATCTATCCATAGATATAGAAGATCTGAAAATTATTTTGCAAGAATTGAACATTAAAGATCTTCTATATCTATGGATAGATATAGAAGATCTTCAATGTTTAATTCTTGCAAAATAATCTATATCTATCCGTGAATATAGAAGATCTGAAAATTATTTTGCAAGAATTGAATATTGAAGATCTTCTATATCTATGGATAGATATAGAAGATCTTCAATGTTTAATCCTTGCAAAATAATCTATATCTATCCCTGAATATAGAAGATCTGAAATTTATTTTGCAAGAATTGAACATTGAAGATCTACTATATCTATGGATAGATATAGAAGATCTTCAATGTTTAATTCTTGCAAAATAATCTATATCTATCCGTGAATATAGAAGATCTGAAAATTATTTTGCAAGAATTGAACATTGAAGATCTTCTATATCTATGGATAGATATAGAAGATCTTCAATGTTTAATTCTTGCAAAATAATCTATATCTATCCGTTAATATAGAAGATCTGAAAATTATTTTGCAAGAATTGAACATTGAAGATCTTCTATATCTATGGATAGATATAGAAGATCTTCAATGTTTAATCCTTGCAAAATAATCTATATCTATCCGTGAATATAAAAGATCTGAAAATTATTTTGCAAGAATTGAACATTGAAGATCTTCTATATCTATGGATAGATATAGAAGATCTTCAATGTAATCTATATCTATCCGTGAATATAGAAGAACTGAAAATTATTTTGCAAGAATTGAACATTGAAGATCTTCTATATCTATGGATAGATATAGAAGATCTTCAATGTTTAATTCTTGCAAAATAATCTATATCTATCCGTAAATATAGAAGATCTGAAAATTATTTTGCAAGAATTGAACATTAAAGATCTTCTATATCTATGGATAGATATAGAAGATCTTCAATGTTTAATCCTTGCAAAATAATCTATATCTATCCGTGAATATAGAAGATCTAAAAATTATTTTGCAAGAATTGAACATTGAAGATCTTCTATATCTATGGATAGATATAGAAGATCTTCAATGTTTAATCCTTGCAAAATAATCTATATCTATCCGTGAATATAGAAGATCTGAAAATTATTTTGCATGAATTGAACATTGAAGATCTTCTATATCTATGGATAGATATAGAAAATCTTCAATGTTTAATCCTTGCAAAATAATCTATATCTATCCGTGAATATAGAAGATCTAAAAATTATTTTGCAAGAATTGAACATTGAAGATCTTCTATATCTATGGATAGATATAGAAGCTCCTCAATGTTTAATTCTAGCAAAATAATCTATATCTATCCATAGATATAGAAGATCTGAAAATTATTTTGCAAGAATTGAACATTGAAGATCTTCTATATCTATGGATAGATATAGAAGATCTTCAATGTTTAATCCTTACAAAATAATCTATATCTATCCGTGAATATAGAAGATCTGAAAATTATTTTGCAAGAATTGAACATTGAAGATCTTCTATATCTATGGATAGATATAGAAGATCTTCAATGTTTAATCCTTGCAAAATAATCTATATCTATCCGTGAATATAGAAGATCTAAAAATTATTTTGCAAGAAATGAACATTGAAGATCTTCTATATCTATGGATAGATATAGAAGATCTTCAATGTTTAATTCTTGCAAAATAATCTATATCTATCCGTGAATATAGAAGATCTGAAAATTATTTTGCAAGAATTGAACATTGAAGATCTTCTATATCTATGGATAGATATAGAAGATCTTCAATGTTTAATTCTTGCAAAATAATCTATATCTATCCGTGAATATAGAAGATCTGAAAATTATTTTGCAAGAATTGAACATTGAAGATCTTCTATATCTATGGATAGATATAGAAGATCTTCAATGTTTAATCCTTGCAAAATAATCTATATCTATCCGTGAATATAGAAAATCTGAAAATTATTTTGCAAGAATTGAACATTGAAGATCTTCTATATCTATGGATAGATATAGAAGCTCCTCAATGTTTAATTCTAGCAAAATAATCTATATCTATCCATAGATATAGAAGATCTGAAAATTATTTTGCAAGAATTGAACATTGAAGATCTTCTATATCTATGGATAGATATAGAAGATCTTCAATGTTTAATCCTTACAAAATAATCTATATCTATCCGTGAATATAGAAGATCTGAAAATTATTTTGCAAGAATTGAACATTGAAGATCTTCTATATCTATGGATAGATATAGAAGATCTTCAATGTTTAATCCTTGCAAAATAATCTATATCTATCCGTGAATATAGAAGATCTAAAAATTATTTTGCAAGAAATGAACATTGAAGATCTTCTATATCTATGGATAGATATAGAAGATCTTCAATGTTTAATTCTTGCAAAATAATCTATATCTATCCGTGAATATAGAAGATCTGAAAATTATTTTGCAAGAATTGAACATTGAAGATCTTCTATATCTATGGATAGATATAGAAGATCTTCAATGTTTAATTCTTGCAAAATAATCTATATCTATCCGTGAATATAGAAGATCTGAAAATTATTTTGCAAGAATTGAACATTGAAGATCTTCTATATCTATGGATAGATATAGAAGATCTTCAATGTTTAATCCTTGCAAAATAATCTATATCTATCCGTGAATATAGAAAATCTGAAAATTATTTTGCAAGAATTGAACATTGAAGATCTTCTATATCTATGGATAGATATAGAAGATCTTCAATGTTCTATTCTAGCAAAATAATCTATATCAATCCGTAGATATAGAAGATTTGAAAATTATTTTGCAAGAATTGAACATTGAAGATCTTCTATATCTATGGATAGATATAGAAGATCTTCAATGTTTAATCCTTGCAAAATAATCTATATCTATCCGTGGATATAGAAGATTTGAACATTATTTTACAAGAATTGAACATTGAAGATCTTCTATATCTATAGATAGATATAGAATATCTTCAATGTTCAATTCTTGCAAAATAATCTATATCTATCCGTAGATATAGAAGATCTAAAAATTATTTTACAAGAAAGTTAGAGAACCCTAGCACGGGGTCTAGAAAAGCAAGAATTAGTCAAGAGAGACTGGATAGTATAAGAGGGATCTGTTCCAAGACTAGTTGAAGAAGGTGCTAGATCCAGCTAGGGTACCTCGGGGTTGCCAATGCCCGTATTCACCAGATGTGAACCCCTGAGGATCTGTACTTAAATAGCAAACAGTTGGTTATACACTCGAAGAACAATTTGCATGCAAATAGATTACCCACTAATGTTCTAGTTCTTCTAGAGAGGACAAGCGGGAAGGGTCGTGGTGGTTAAAGCCAAGATGTGGATGTGGCATATGCGGATGATGTAAGCGCCTTTCGTTTATCACTCTGAGCTGGTACGGGCTTCTTGTTTCTTGTTCTATTTAACAACTTCTGATGAGCACAAAACTTACCCCCTAGGAAGAAATTAAACGCCATCTGGCGGCACCATAGCAACTATCAATGTACACCCATATGGTAATAAGCGTCAACATGCTCATGCCATCAGGATCACCGGGTAGTGCCCTCTATGGAATAATATTCCAACAGAGTGCTTGAGATATCACCACAAGGCCAATCGTATAAAACATATATAAGTGTGAACCCACCTCTAGCAATCAACATATCTAGATTTCGATCTCACTCTAGATATTGTGTGAATTCATCCTCACTAGCTGAGCTACACTGACGAGATCTAATAAAATCGAAATCTAGATATGTAGATTGCTAAGAGGTGGATTCACACTTATATATGTTTTATAACTTTTCAAGGGTTGAAAGGATTTGTTAAACTTAAATAGTACTGGAACAAACATTCAGTTTCTTTTTTATTCAAACTTTCATCCAAAAAACAAAACATCTTCAAAGTGTAATAACATGAGAAATGACTAGACAGCTAAATCGATTTAAAATATAAACATTATTTTACCGTACACAACAACGTTAGAGAGCCCCCTAAACATATGAATTGACATCGTATTGTACAAACAGACCAAAATAAAATTGGTTTGAAAATTATATATTCGTTATTTCATCTATCTGTGTTATCAAACATTTAGTAAACAGTACTAAGCAAGTATTTTTAGTCGATATTTTGATCTCAAAGTGTGAATTGTAACTCGAAATATTTATACATTAAAATTTATAGTATCAAGCAATTTTGTACCAGTTCTATCAATTGAAGTTAATGAATAAAATTTATTACTAACAACAAAAAAATAGGATTAAAATATGTATGGCATGATTTTGAATAAAATAAACTTCAAATTTGAAAGGTAATAATTGTCTCGTTAGATTTAAACTCTAGAGATCGTAATAGCCGCTCATGTTGTCATGGTCTCAATTTAAATTTTAAACTTATATATGACCCTGTGAGAATGAAAGTGGAGTAAGTTACATTTAAATCGTTTTGAGAAGAAGATGAGTTTGAATTTGGGAGGGGTGGCGCCATCTACTAATACTAAATAAAACTAGTATACCGTTTTTTTTACCAGATAAATGAAATAACGTATAACTGAGATTCTGTTCGTAGGTAAAACCATACAAATAAATAAATAAAATAACACTGATAACACCTTATCAGTTGTTTTTCTCGTCCTTTGGTAACATGGAATTTGTAGCGGTAAATAGAATTGCACTCTGTAATTTCAGGGCTCGACCGCCCCTACTTAAATGTGTATACATACCGACACAATTAATAGATGCGGACATTGGCGTAATATCTTTGGAGGAGCTTTTATTTATGTGAAGGCAATCAACGGTAGAAATTCTGGATGGAATGTTGAGTAATACTGTTTGCCGACTAATCAGCAGAGGAGGTTTACGGTGCCCGTATCCGCCCCCAAAAGCAGCAAACGGTTCAGCGGTAACACCGCCATAGCCGTCAGCACACCTTTGAAAGCGTCCGAGCGCAATTTCGTGCTAGAAAACGATGAGTCCGGCCCAATCCCTGTATGCACCCCAATGCGGTTCGCTGTCGTCCCGGATATCAATTCGTCGTTGTAGCTGTGCAGACAGTGAACCGGCTCGGAGGCGCCCCTAGGTAATGACATGCTAATGTTGAAAATGAGATGGAAATCAAACAAAAGTAATAGCAGTCTAGACATAACAAATCTTACTTCATGTGATGCTGGAAGCGGCCGTCGAGGACATTCCATGCGCTCACACTTTGATCCAAACTGCTTGAAATTAGAGTATTTTCATTAAGGGCAACTAATTGTAGTAGCTCGCTTTCGTGAGCTCTCCAAGTGGAGGTTACTAAACCGGTGCGAGTGTCCAAGACGGTTATTTGTCCGGAGGATTGACCCATTGCAATCCATACACCCGACGGAGCTACAGCCAGGCAACGAATTAAAGCGGTTGGACTTGCAGATACCTTTAATAATTAGTTTTTCTATCATATAAATTCTAACTGATGGAAAACTAGTATTTTCAAAATTTTAATAAAATCAACTAAATACTAGTCTTATGTATGTAACAACATCCCAGATTCCATAAACTATTGAATGAACAATTTTAAAACGTCATTGTGACAGTAATTGCCAAAACAAATGTCAAACACCTCATGATTAGAGCTTTGATGGCACCTTTTGTTTAATTAGTCAGTGTTTCCAATAGAGGGAATCTAAAGTAACTACATTTCCGTAATCACCAATGTTCTCATAAATCTTTCAATAACTATTGAAGTATTCGTTGTTATAGCAACATTAACCCCAGTATTCACCGACGTATAAATAAATCTATCAATAGCTATTCATTGTTATAGCAGCATTAACTATATTATTTAAGGAATGTAGTTACTTTAGATGATCTCTATTAGAAACAGTGAATAATTAAACAAAAGGTGCCATCATAGATATAATCACAAGGTGTATGACATTTCTGTCACAATGACGTTTGTTTTTAATTTATCCATTCAATAGCTTGTGTGACAGGTGACATTTGAATTGGTTTTAGTAGTACCAACGTTATCTTATAAACATAGAGTTAAAGTTACTTGAAATGGTGAATAGGTTTGGTTTAAATCAATATTTTTATATGTCCCACGGGAA
Organism: Lordithon lunulatus; assembly: GCA_963942505.1. Lineage (NCBI taxonomy): Eukaryota > Metazoa > Arthropoda > Insecta > Coleoptera > Staphylinidae > Lordithon > Lordithon lunulatus. Next base: position 48,625,672 of record OZ012673.1, read on the forward strand.
ATATATAAAAAAAGGACCAAACAATTAGAAAGTAAATAATTATAAAGGCACCTTACATGGCCAATAATACTGTCAATATTTTAGAATAATGACAGTATTACTACACGATAACATGTGTAAAATTATCATTATTCTAAAATAATGACAGTATAACTGATTATGTAAGATATAGTAATGATGGAATGAAGAGAATACTGAGGTTTATCCAGATAATTGATTTCTTGATACATATTGGAGGATGGTTCAAGCAAATACTGACGGTACTAGTATTATTGACCATGTAAGATGCCTTTATAATTATTTAGTTTCTAATTTGGTCCTTTTTTATATATTTCCCTTGGATTTCCCAAGAAAATATATAAGAATGTACCTTTAGTTCGTGAATATAGCTACAAATCCGTGCATCAATCACCCGCAACGTGCCCTCCGTGGTCGCAGCAAATAACAATGAACTCGGTGCCGGAAGACACTTCAACACATTAACCGGTGCAAACCTGCTCGACTCCAACTGCCCGATAGCCGCCCCCATAAACGGATCCCACAAATGCACAGCACTATCACACGACGCCACCAATCTCAAACTCTCCAAGAATCCAATCGATAAAACACTCTTCTTGTGTGCGGTATAAGTCGACTGGCAACTAGTCACATTAGTGCCATCCCCCTGGCTCCGCAACGACCACAGTTTCACAGTCTTGTCCCGGCTGCCGCTCAAAAAACTGTTCTCATTGTCGAGCACATGCAACGCCTTGACGCCGTTCGTGTGCCCCGCAAACGTTTGCAGTTTGATTTGCTTGAAATTAAACATCGTGTCTTTATCCGAGCGACCGATTTCATGCTCCCAATACGCCAGCCAGTTGCCACGCAGGTGCCGCACGTTATTCTCCATTTTATTACTGATGTAACTCAACACGTCCACTGTTTTAACATCGTCTTGATCGTCTTGTACATCTATACGGTTGCCTATTACAGCCACATTACTACCTAAACTACCGGTTGTGGATCGGTCAGCACCGGCTGAAGAGTTATCTTTGTAAATATCTGTTTGTGTGTAGTTGGCGTATGTGTTTTGCAACTCTTGCTCGTACTCTTGGCACAGTGAATGAACTGTATGGTGGTTGCGTAATGAGGATTCTAGTGATTGTAGACCGATTTGGCGTAAAAAAGGCATGTAGGCGGTATGCGCTAGATCCGGTGTGAAAACGCTACGTAACTCATCTAGTGCCTACAAAATATAATTATTTAACTAAGATTAAAGTAAAATGTAACTAGAAGATTGAATATCTTTATAAAAAAAAGCAATAAATGATATTTATTAAAACTCGAGGATGATTTTATGAAGTAGCTAACACTTATACAGAATGGGGCACTAGTTCCTGTGGTTTTGGGAGGGGTATTACTCTCTCGTTATAGACAGGTGATGTTGCATTCCTTGGCTTATAGCACTTCACTGGTGAGGCATGAGAGGAACTAAGTGGTATTGGAATAATTATACGTGTAATAGGAAACAAATCGATAACTGGCTAAGTTTATTTTTTAACATATATATTAGTAGTTGGTGTATTTGTTACAATTCTGTATTTGGCTATTTAAAAAAAAAATATTTTGCATAATAACCCATGTACTTTTAGTTATTATTTTATGTATAAAATTTAATAATTTTTTTCAAAAAAAAAATATTTATTGAAAAATTTATTATTTTATTTATAACTATTTTTTTTTAAATCAAGGATTTTGTATAATAACCCATATATATATATATATATATATATATTTATTTAGTTATTATTTTATATGTAAAATGTATTGATTTTTCTTATTTTTTTTTTTTAATTATCAATTGAAATATTTATTATTTTATTTATAAAATTTATATATATATATATATATGTATATATATATATATGTATATATATATATATATATATATATATATATATATATTTAAATATGAATTTTGTATATAACTCATGTATTTTTAGTTATTATTTTATTTATAACATGTATTATTTATTTATTTTTTCTTTTAAATTAATTGAAACATTTATTATTTTATTTATAAAAATTAACAATAAATAAATTATAAATTTTGTAATAAAATAGATAAAAATACATACACATATATACATATACATACATTATACAAAACATAATTTGTTTAGAAAAAAAGAAAAGAAATTTTATAAATAAAATATTAAATGTTTCAATTAAAAAAATAATAATAATAAATTTTGTAAATAAAATAATAACTAAACATACATGAGTTATTATACAAAATCCATGATTTTTTTCTGGAAAAAAAAAAATTATAAATAAAATAATTAATTTAAAGTATAATAACCCATGTATTTTTATATATATTATATTTATTATATTATTTATAAAATTTATTATATTATTTATAAAATTTATAATTTTTTTTAACAATCATGGATTTTGTATAATAAATCAATTTTTAGTTATTATTTTATTTACAAAATTTCTTATTATTATTTATAAAATTTATAATATTCTTCAAAAAAAATCATGGATTTTGTATAATAACCCATGTACTTTTATTTTATTTATAAAATTTATTAATTATATTAAAAAAAAATTAAAAAATATTAATTGAAAAATTCATTTTATTATAAAATTTATAATTTTTATTTTTTCAAATATTATATATGAATTTTGTATAATAACCCATACATTTTTAGTTGTTTTTAAAAAACAAAAATTCTGTAATAACACGTATTTCTAGTAATTATTTTTTTCAAGCCGCTTGAAAAACAAACTTGCAATAAAATAATAATTTAAAATGCATGAGTTATTATACAAAATTAAATTATACAGAATTAAAAAAAAAGAAACGAATTATAAATTTTGTAATAAAAAAATACATGGATTATTATACAAAATTCATATTTAAAAAAAAAAATAATACAATGAGTATTTTGTTTTTAATTATATAATAAAAAAAACTATGAATTTTGTATAATAATAATAATGTTTTTAGGAATTATATGATTTCAAGCCGATGGATTGTCAAATATTGTCAAAAATGTTTTTTAGTTATTTTATTTATAAAATTTATTATTATTATTTTTTATTAATTGAAACATTTATTATTTTATTTATAAAATTTATAATTTTCTATTTTTTTTTTAAATCATGGATTTTGTATAATAACCCATGTACTTTTAGTTATTTTATTTATAAAATTTATTAATTATATTAAAAAAAAAAATATTAATTGAAAAATTCATTTTATTATAAAATTTATAATTTTAATTTTTTCAAATATTATATATGAATTTTGTATAATAACCCATATATTTTTAGTTATTGTTTAAAAAAAAAAAATCTATAATAACACGTATTTTTAGTAATTATTTTTTTCAAGCCGCTTGAAAAACAAACTTACAATAAAATAATAATTTAAAATGTATGGGTTATTATACAAAATTCAGAATTAAAAAAAAAAAGAAACAAATTATAAATTTTGTAATAAAAAAATACATGGATTATTATACAAAATTTATATTTAAAAAAAAATAATTCAATAAGTATTTTGTTTTTAATTATATAATAAAAAAATATTAATTTTGTATAATAATAATAATGTTTTTAGGGATTATATGATTTCAAGCCGTTTGAAAAAAAAATTGTCAAATATTGTCAAAAATGTTTTTTAGTTATTTTATTTATAAAATTTATTATTATTATTTTTTATTAATTGAAACATTTAGTATTTTATTTATAAAATTTATTTTCTATTTTTTTTTAAATCATGGATTTTGTATAATAACCCATGTACTTTTAGTTATTTTATTTATAAAATTTATGAATTGTATTAAAAAAATAAAATAAAATTATTAATTAAAATTCATTTTATTATAAAATTTGAAATTTTTATTTTTTTCAAACATTAATTATGAATTTTGTATAATAACCCATACATTTTTAGTTATTGTTTTATTAAAAAAAAAATGAATATTCTATAATAACCCATGTATTTTTAGTAATTATTTTGTTTCAAGCCGCTTGAAAAACAAACTTGCAATAAAATAATAATTTAAAATGCATGGGTTATTATACAAAATTCAGAATTAAAAAAAAAGAAACAAATTATAAATTTTGTAATAAAAAAATACATGGATTATTATACAAAATTCATGTTTAAAAAAAAATAATTCAATGAGTATTTTGTTTTTAATTATATAATAATAAAAAATATGAATTTTGTATAATAATAATAATGTTTTTAGGGATTATATGATTTCAAGCCGCTTGAAAAAAAAAATTGTCAAATATTGTCAAAAATGTTTTTTAGTTATTTTATTTATAAAATTTATTATTATTATTTTTTATTAATTGAAACATTTATTATTTTATTTATAAAATTTATAATTTTCTATTTTTTTTTTAAATCATGGATTTTGTATAATAACCCATGTACTTTTAGTTATTTTATTTATAAAATTTATTAATTATATTAAAAAAAAAAAAATATTAATTGAAAAATTCATTTTATTATAAAATTTATAATTTTTATTTTTTCATATATTATATATGAATTTTGTATAATAACCCATACATTTTTAGTTATTGTTTAAAAAAAAAATATCTATAATAACACGTATTTTTAGAAATTATTTTTTTCAAGCCGCTTGAAAAACAAACTTGCAATAAAATAATAATTTAAAATGCATGGGTTATTATAAAAAATTCAGAATTAAAAAAAAAGAAACAAATTATAAATTTTGTAATAAAAAAATACATGGATTATTATACAAAATTCATATTTAAAAAAAAATAATTCAATGAGTATTTTGTTTTTAATTATATAATAAAAAAAATATGAATTTTGTATAATAATAATGTTTTTAGGGATTATATGATTTCAAGCCGTTTGAAAAAAAAAATTGTCAATTTTGTCAAAAATGTTTTTTAGTTATTTTATTTATAAAATTTATTATTATTATTTTTTATTAATTGAAACATTTATTATTTTATTTATAAAATTTATAATTTTTTTTTAAATCATGGATTTTGTATAATAACCCATGTACTTTTAGTTATTTTATTTATAAAATTTATTAATTATATTAAAAAAAAAAAATTAATTGAAAAATTCATTTTATTATAAAATTTATAATTTTTATTTTTTCAAATATTATATATGAATTTTGTATAATAACCCATACATTTTTAGTTATTGTTTTTTTAAAAAAAATCTATAATAACACGTATTTTTAGTAATTATTTTTTTCAAGCCGCTTGAAAAACAAACTTACAATAAAATAATAATTTAAAATGCATGGGTTATTATACAAAATTCAGAATTAAAAAAAAAGAAACAAATTATAAATTTTGTAATAAAAAAATACATGGATTATTATACAAAATTCATATTTAAAAAAAAATAATTCAATGAGTATTTTGTTTTTAATTATATAATAAAAAAAATATGAATTTTGTATAATAATAATAATGTTTTTAGGGATTATATGATTTTAAGCCGTTTGAAAAAAAAATTGTCAAATATTGTCAAAAATGTTTTTTAGTTATTTTATTTATAAAATTTATTATTATTATTTTTTATTAATTGAAACATTTATTATTTTATTTATAAAATTTATAATTTTCTATTTTTTTTTAAATCATGGATTTTGTATAATAATCCATGTACTTTTAGTTATTTTATTTATAAAATTTATTAATTATATTAAAAAAAAAAAATATTAATTGAAAAATTCATTTTATTATAAAATTTATAATTTTTATTTTTTCAAATATTATATATGAATTTTGTATAATAACCCATACATTTTTAGTTATTGTTTAAAAAAAAAATATCTATAATAACACGTATTTTTAGAAATTATTTTTTTCAAGCCGCTTGAAAAACAAACTTGCAATAAAATAATAATTTAAAATGCATGGGTTATTATAAAAAATTCAGAATTAAAAAAAAAGAAACAAATTATAAATTTTGTAATAAAAAAATACATGGATTATTATACAAAATTCATATTTAAAAAAAAATAATTCAATGAGTATTTTGTTTTTAATTATATAATAAAAAAATATGAATTTTGTATAATAATAATAATGTTTTTAGGGATTATATGATTTCAAGCCGTTTGAAAAAAAAAATTGTCAAATATTGTCAAAAATGTTTTTTAGTTATTTTATTTATAAAATTTATTATTATTATTTTTTATTAATTGAAACATTTATTATTTTATTTATAAAATATATAATTTTCTTTTTTTTTAAACCATAGATTTTGTATAATAACCCATGTACTTTTAGTTATTTTATTTATAAAATTTATTAATTATATTAAAAAAATAAAATAAAATAATTAATTAAAATTCATTTTATTATAAAATTTAAAAATTTTATTTTTTTCAAACATTAATTATGAATTTTGTATAATAACCCATACATTTATAGTTATTGTTTTATTTTTTCAAAAAAAAAAAAAAGAATATTCCATAATAACCCACGTATTTTTAGTAATTATTTTGTTTCAAGCCGCTTGAAAAACAATGAAAAAATTATGAACTTTGTATAATAACCCATGTTTTTAAGTATTATTTGATTTCAAGCCGCTTAAAAAAAATTTCAAGCCGCTTAAAGAAAATTTCAAGCTGCTTGAAAAAAAAAATTGTCAGATATTGCCAAAAAGTTATTTTATTTATATTTAAAAAAAAAACATGGATTTTGTATAATCCATGTACTTTTAGTTATATTATTTATAAAATTTATTAATTAATTTTTTTTTTAATTTTTTTTATTGAAAAATTTATTATTTATAAAATTTATAATTTTCTTTTTTCTTTAAAAAAAAAAAACATGGATTTTGTATAATAACCCATATACTTTTAGTTATTTTATTTATAAATTTTTAATTATATTAAAAAATAATAATAAAATTATTAATTGAAAAATTCATTTTATTATAAAATTTATAATTTTTATTTTTTTCAAACATTAATTATGAATTTTGTATAATAACCCATACATTTATAGTTATTGTTTTATTAAAAAAAAAAAAAAATATTCTATAATAACCCACGTATGTTTAGTAATTATTTTGTTTCAAGCCGCTTGAAAAACAAACTTGCAATAAAATTATAATTTAAAATACATGGGTTATTATACAAAATTCAAATTTTTTTTTTGAAAAAAAAAAACAAATTTTAAATTTTGTAATCAAAAAATACATGGATTATTATACAAAATTCATATTTAAAAAAAAAAAATAATTCAATGAATTTTTTTTTTTCAATTATATAATGAAAAAATTATGAACTTTGTATAATAACCCATGTTTTTAGGTATTATTTGATTTCAAGCCGCTTAAAAAAAATTCAATCCTCTTGAAAAAAAAAATTGTCAGATATTGCCAAAAAGTTATTTTATTTATATTTAAAAAAAAACATGGATTTTGTATAATCCATGTACTTTTAGTTATATTATTTATAAAATTTATTAATTAATTTTTTTTTAAATTTTTTTATTGAAAAATTTATTATTTATAAAATTTATAATTTTCTTTTTTCTTTAAAAAAAAAAACATGGATTTTGTATAATAACCCATATACTTTTAGTTATTTTATTTATATATTTTATTAATTATATTAAAAAATAATAATAAAATTATTAATTGAAAAATTCATTTTATTATAAAAAAATATAATTTTCATTTTTTTCAAACATTAATTATGAATTTTGTATAATAACCCATACATTTATAGTTATTGTTTTATTAAAAAAAAAAAAAGAATATTCTATAATAACCCACGTATGTTTAGTAATTATTTTGTTTCAAGCCGCTTGAAAAACAAACTTGCAATAAAATTATAATTTAAAATACATTATTATTAGTTATTATACAAAATTCAAATTTTTTTTTTGAAAAAAAAAACAAATTTTAAATTTTGTAATCAAAAAATACATGGATTATTATACAAAATTCATATTACAAAAAAAAAAATCAATGAATATTTTGTTTTTAATTATATAATGAAAAAATTATGAACTTTGTATAATAACCCATGTTTTTAGGTATTATTTGATTTCAAGCCGCTTAAAAAAAATTTCAAGCCGCTTAAAAAAAATTCAATCCGCTTGAAAAAAAAATTGTCAGATATTGCCAAAAAGTAATTTTATTTATATTTAAAAAAAAACATGGATTTTGTATAATCCATGTACTTTTAGTTATATTATTTATAAAATTTATTAATTAATTTTTTTTAAATTTTTTTATTGAAAAATTTATTATTTTACTATAAAATTTATAATTTATAATTAATTATGAATTTTGCATAATAACCCATGCATTTTCTATAATAACCCATATATTTTTAGTAATTTTATTTTCAAGCTGCTTGAAAAACAAACTTGCAATAAAATAATAATTAAAAATACATGGGTAATTTTACAAAATTCGGATTTTTTTTTATACAAAAAAATAGTAATAATAAATAAATTATAAATTTGGTAATAAAATAATAACTAAAAATACATGGGTTATTATACAAAACTCATAATTTTTATTGAAATATATATATATATATATATATATATATATATATATATATATATACATATACATAAATAACTAAAAATGCATGTATTATATAAAATTCATATTTCAATTTTGTTTTTTTTAAATATAAATTTTTCAGCAGCTTGAAAAAAAAATACTAAAAATATATGGCTATTATAGAAAATTCATAAGTTAAAAAAAATAATAATAATAATAAAATAATAACTAAAATAACATGGGTTATTATACAAAATTCAGAGATTTTTTTGAAAAAAATAAAAATAATAATAATAAATAAATTATAAATTTTGTAATAAAATAATAACTAAAAATACTACATGGATTATTAAACAAAATTAATATTTAAAAAAAATAATAATTCAATTGCTTTTTTCAAGACGCTTGAAAAAAGAAATTATGAATTTTGTATAATAACCCTTGTTTTTTAGATATTATTTGATTTCAAGCCGCTTAAAAAAAAAATTCAAGTCGCTTGAAAAAAAAAATTGTCAAAAAGTTCCAAAAATTTTGAAAATGTAATTCGAAAAATCGTGTGGTGCCCACACCAGATATTTTACTGTTTTAAATACATGGGTATCAGTTTCAATGCAACCCCAGAATGTAAATGGGAAACTATCACCTACTGCATAAGGGAGATAATAAACCGAAAGGTAGAAGAGGCGAGATAGGACGGAGATCTACCCAGGCCTGAAGTAATTTGCTGGCGGTGGAAAGAGGTGGGGGTTTAGCTGGTAGGTCGACTCAAGATTGTCGAATCCAATACATTCCGGGGGAGAATGCCAACAAGGCCCCCTGGGTGTCTAGGAAGATTCCCCCTCATGCAAAAAAAATGCATGCTAAATTCTATACCTGATTGAGAACTGACTCTTCCACTGCACCAGCAACATTTTGCATAATCGGCGGTGACAAACTATCAGTCGAATCGGAATCTCTGAGCCGAACATGAGAAATTTGCACCGGCCTACCACCGATTGCCCACTCCGTAGTGGTGCCATCTCGGCGCAGTTCAACAAAATGCTCATCACCACTGTCCCTGTTATGGGTGCTACCACCGGTTTGTGACTGCAAACCAAATTAATTAAACCACGAAATAAAATTTTCAATTTCGGTGCCACTAACTTTTTCATCATCCACTTTGAAGCACCCTTTGTCACCAATTTTATCAAAAATCAGGAAGAACCGCTGCAGTGCAGGCACAGCGAGGTGTGTACGCGTCATATCCGCCCCCATACGTAACGCCAGCACATACAAAGTGTCTAGATATTTTCGAGCGAGCACATTGCGTGCAATAGATCCATTTGGGAACGTGTATTTGGTGGATCCAAGCAGGCGAATGGTGGGGTGAAGAATATTTTTCAATATCACATCCTGTGTTAATTAAAAATTACAATTACACATACACACACACATGGATCGTTACAAAAAGTTCGATTGAGATGTATACTTTTATAATATGTGATATTTTTTAATGTACTAATATTATTTATCGTTAATAAATTTTAATTTCAATGTATTTTACATCTTATTTTCATGTTAGAAATATAGATATATATATATATATATATATATATATATATATATATATATATAATATATCGTGTAATTTTTATCTAATCAGCTCATCAAACAATAACAAAGATCAACTGTTTATCCACTAGTTCGACGAAAACCGTTGACATTTGAATCGCGAATAGCTATTGAATTCATAAGTATTCGTTATTATAGCAACAATAAATACATTATCTACGGAATGTAGTTACTTTAGATTCTCTCTATTGGAAACACTGAATAATTAAACAAAAAGTGTCATCAAAGCTTTAATCACAAGCGCTATTCAAGGTGGTTGACATTTGTTTTGATAATTTCTGTCACAGTGGTGTTTTCAATTCCTTTCAAGTTTGTGGTTTGTTGGAGAATACGGCTATTAGAATTACAGACTGTGTTTTCGAATATTAAAATTGTGTTACCTGCAATTGATCCATTAAAGTAGCATCGCTTATGTACGGTATGATGTGTTTCAATAAAGCCAGACATGAAATCAAACCACCCTCCAAATTAGCCGTCAGTTTTCGCTTGCACAGCGCAATTAATTCACTCATATGTGGAAGATACTGCAGTAAAATCAGTTGTTCACCATAAAGAGCTGCAAGTAATTGAAATTAAACCGCTTTCAATGAGTTAATAAATTACAACACACCTGCGATACTTGAAAGACACTCCAAAACTTTTGCAGCGTTTCTATCCCCCACAACGCGACTACAAGCGATGCTAATAAAATCCAAACCATCCGAGGACGACGAATCCATAAGTGAATGTGCGACTAAATTCTCCCTGCCCACATAACACAAGGTAAGCATCTTCAATAAATTCCGTGAAAGATACCTCGCGGTCAGCACAGGCCCCAATCGGTGCGACAACCAAATCAAACTATCCGAACTCATACTAGAAATATTAGCATCATTCCGCTGCAGCCTATTACTACCCCTCGAGTAATTACTAGAAATCTCAAAATAATTCAAATCCGATCGCTTGCCATCCATCAAATAATCACTCTCGCTCTTCTTGCTACCCACATCACAACTAATATTAGCAAAATCCTTCGCTAGCTTAAGCGGTATCGGAATAGTAGGCGACATCAAACCACCCCCATACTCATCCTCAACATTCGTCAACGTAGCATCCAACGCCTCCTCCGCCCCCGAATGATTAAACGGCAAATCCGACGCAGCAATATTCAACTCTAAATGTTCAATCAGCGACTTGGTGATGACCGGTGGCTTCGCCTCCTCCTCCTCCATCATCTCGCCTTCAAACTCAAATAACTCGGGCTCGCGTACCGTCTTCGGCGGCGTTTGTTCCGATCCGCTCGAATCGTCCCCGGCGGGCGACAGTTCGATTTCGTTATCGATCATTTTCAGGTGCGACGTTTTGCGTTGCATCGGCGAGTGCGTGTGCAGAATGCAGTCGGGGCGCTCGCCATCGCGGTAGCCGCCGACCGCCTCGACTAGGGGCGTTATGAAAAACTCGAGGAAACACCGTAGGCCGAAGCGGACGATTACGCGCAGCAGGAAGCTGTGGTGGTAGATTTTTGCGATTTTTGAGTTGTACGTATCGTTGTCGGTCTCGTACAGTTTTAAAATGGGGTCGAGGAATACTTCGCTGCTTTTTTTAGGGCCCAGTAGGCGCGCTATGGGGTCGAATAGGTACCATGCGGCTAGTACTGATGTTGGGGCGTCTTCGATTAGGAATTTTATGTAGGGGACTAGGAGGGATATTAGGTTTGAATCCCTTGCTGCGTTAATGTTTTCTAGTAGTCGTTCTAAATTGCTCGCACAGGTTTTAATTTTGCACTCGCTTATGTTTTGTAGGAACAACACGCGTGCTCTTTCCACCTCTTCGTACTCAGCACACTCAGTACCGTTACAATCGAAATGACATAAGATGTTGAGTTGCTCTACAACGCAATCATATTCTTTTAAACCGCGTAGGATTTTATATAATTCCGGAAGGTTTTCATTAAAAGGTATTTGTGTGTGTAGTAATGGTTCGAGTAGCAAATGAGCTGTTGGTGGTGGTAGACCTATTTGGGTGATTGTGGGATATTTAAAAGCGTCCAAATCAGAACCATCGGGTTGTAAAAGAAGTTGCGCCAGTGCTCGCACGCAATTTGGAATTTCATTCTTGCAGCTTGATAGGATTGTGAGGCAAGCGCGTATGCGTTCTTTAAAACCGCCGCGTGCCTTTTTGTTTCGCGCACAGGCGTAGCCCAATGCGCGCAACTGTTTAGGCATGAAGATCTCCATTGTAAGACAACCAAGGATTTGGAGCTCACGCGTGCGGCGTATTGCTACAATTTCAGCGTAGTTACAGCTAATTTGATTATCCAATTTGGTGGGGCTGGTTCGGCTGCGTGAGCGAAACACGTTTTGATTATCAATGGGGAATGTGAAGGATTTTGTGGCGCGGCGGTGCGGCTCAAATAAGTGATTTGTAAACGCGTTTTGAGGACATTCGCGGTTTTTGGTTGTTGATTCTTCTGGACGTTCAGTGGTTGCGTATCGTTTGCCTTCTGATGTATGGAATGTTTTCGTGAAGAATGTGTGGAGGTTTTCAAGGTTGTTGAGAGCTTGAGCTGGGTTGAACTCTTTCGGGAGGATTATTGTTGTACCGGTGTTTATAGACGTCTTTTTGGGGGCGGTGTGTGGCGTAAGGTTAGCGTTTTTGGGGCCCAAACTGGCACTACGTTGCATACTCGAATTACGCGATCTCTGCTCTTTCGCATCCTCATTGAGGGACGATCTGCTGCGAGAGAGGAGACGCGATAGTGGCATAGGCGAACGGCCGCTGTGGGTTAATGATAAATCTTCATCTAGAGTAGTATCGTCTTCTTCAATGCGGACAACTGACTCTACTAGCGGGGTTACAGGCACCTCTTGTTGCTCAGCTAGTAGAACATTTATATTAGATATGAGAAAATAATTCTGATGTAGCCAGTTCATTACATTATCATATGTATCATAATAATTAAAGATAAATGTTTATGGGACTATAGCCATGAGACATTTCCGCTGGTAAAGAGAGAAGGTCAGAGGAGTTTAATCACACGATATTTACCTTAACTTCACAGAAAAACCTCTGAAAAACCGCGAATTTGTAAATTTTTCCAAAATCCCTAGATGAATATTTTTTAAACTTCGCTAATGCATTAACAATATATTAGACTATTCATTAAACTCATAATAAAAAATGACGGTATCGCTAGTTTTCATGCTATTTAACGTCAAAATTAGTATTTAAAAAAAATACGATTTTCTAGTTTTAACCGCGAATTTGTAAATTTTTCAAAAATCCCTCTATGATTGTTTTTTAAACTTCGCTAATGCATTAGCAATATATTAGTCTATTCATTAAACTCATAATCAAAAATGACGGTATTGCTAGTTTTCATGCTATTTAACGTCAAAATTAGTATTTAAAAAAAAATACGATTTTCTATGTTTTAACCGCGAATTTGTAAATTTTTCAAAAATCCCTCTATGAATATTTTTTAAACTTCGCTAATGAATTAGCAATGTATTAGTCCACTCATTAAACTCATAATCAAAAATGACGATATAGCTAGTTTTCATGCTATTTAACGTCAAAATTAGTATTTAAAAAAAATACGATTTTATATGTTTTAACCGCGAATTTGTAAATTTTTCAAAAATCCCTCGATGATTATTTTTTAAACTTCGCTAATGCATTAGCAATATATTAGTCTATTCATTAAACTCATAATCAAAAATGACGGTATTGCTAGTTTTCATGCTATTTAACGTCAAAATTAGTATTTAAAAAAAAATACGATTTTATATGTTTTAACCGCGAATTTGTAAATATTTCAAAAATCCCTCGATGAATATTTTTTAAACTTCGCTAATGCATTAGCAATGTATTAGTCTACTCATTAAACTCATAATCAAAAATGACGGTATTGCTAGTTTTCATGCTATTTAACGTCAAAATTAGTATTTAAAAAAAAATACGATTTTATATGTTTTAACCGCGAATTTGTAAATTTTTCAAAAATCCCTCGATGATTATTTTTTAAACTTCGCTAATGCATTAGCAATATATTAGTCTATTCATTAAACTCATAATCAAAAATGACGGTATTGCTAGTTTTCATGCTATTTAACGTCAAAATTAGTATTTAAAAAAAATACGATTTTCTAGTTTTAACCGCGAATTTGTAAATTTTTCAAAAATCCCTCTATGAATATTTTTTAAACTTCGCTAATGCATTAACAATATATTAGACTACTCATTAAACTCATAATAAAAAATGACGGTATCGCTAGTTTTCATGCTATTTAACGTCAAAATTAGTATTTAAAAAAAATACGATTTTCTAGTTTTAACCGCGAATTTGTAAATTTTTCAAAAATCCCTCTATGATTGTTTTTTAAACTTCGCTAATGCATTAGCAATATATTAGTCTATTCATTAAACTCATAATCAAAAATGACGGTATTGCTAGTTTTCATGCTATTTAACGTCAAAATTAGTATTTAAAAAAAAATACGATTTTCTATGTTTTAACCGCGAATTTGTAAATTTTTCAAAAATCCCTCTATGAATATTTTTTAAACTTCGCTAATGAATTAGCAATGTATTAGTCCACTCATTAAACTCATAATCAAAAATGACGATATAGCTAGTTTTCATGCTATTTAACGTCAAAATTAGTATTTAAAAAAAATACGATTTTATATGTTTTAACCGCGAATTTGTAAATTTTTCAAAAATCCCTCGATGATTATTTTTTAAACTTCGCTAATGCATTAGCAATATATTAGTCTATTCATTAAACTCATAATCAAAAATGACGGTATTGCTAGTTTTCATGCTATTTAACGTCAAAATTAGTATTTAAAAAAAAATACGATTTTATATGTTTTAACCGCGAATTTGTAAATATTTCAAAAATCCCTCGATGAATATTTTTTAAACTTCGCTAATGCATTAGCAATGTATTAGTCTACTCATTAAACTCATAATCAAAAATGACGGTATTGCTAGTTTTCATGCTATTTAACGTCAAAATTAGTATTTAAAAAAAAATACGATTTTATATGTTTTAACCGCGAATTTGTAAATATTTCAAAAATCCCTCGATGAATATTTTTTAAACTTCGCTAATGCATTAGTAATGTATTAGTCTACTCATTAAACTCATAATCAAAAATGACGGTATTGCTAGTTTTCATGCTATTTAACGTCAAAATTAGTATTTAAAAAAAAAATACGATTTTATATGTTTTAACCGCGAATTTGTAAATTTTTCAAAAATTCCTCAATGAATATTTTTTAAACTTCGCTAATGCATTAGCAATGTATTAGTCTACTCATTAAACTCATAATCAAAAATGACGGTATTGCTAGTTTTCATGCTATTTAACGTCAAAATTAGTATTAAAAAAAAATACGATTTTATATGTTTTAACCGCGAATTTGTACATTTTTCAAAAATCCCTCGATGAATATTTTTTAAACTTCGCTAATGCATTAGCAATGTATTAGTCTACTCATTAAACTCATGATCAAAAATGACGGTATTGCTAGTTTTCATGCTATTTAACATCAAAATTAGTATTTAAAAAAAAATCGATTTTATATGTTTTAACCGCGAATTTGTACATTTTTCAAAAATCCCTCGATGAATATTTTTTAAACTTCGCTAATGCATTAGCAATGTATTAGTCTACTCATTAAACTCATAATCAAAAATGACGGTATTGCTAGTTTTCATGCTATTTAACGTCAAAATTAGTATTCAAAAAAAAATACGATTTTGTATGTTTTAACCGCGAATTTGTAAATTTTTCAAAAATCCCTCGATGATTACTTTTTAAACTTCGCTAATGCATTAGCAATATATTAGTCTATTCATTAAACTCATAATCAAAAATGACGGTATTGCTAGTTTTCATGCTATTTAACGTCAAAATTAGTATTTAAAAAAAAAACGATTTTATATGTTTTAACCGCGAATTTGTAAATTTTTCAAAAATCCCTCTATGAATATTTTTTAAACTTCGCTAATGCATTAGCAATGTATTAGTCTACTCATTAAACTCATAATCAAAAATGACGGTATTACTAGTTTTCATGCTATTTAACGTCAAAATTAGTATTTAAAAAAAAATACGATTTTCTATGTTTTAACCGCGAATTTGTAAATTTTTCAAAAATCCCTCGATGAATATTTTTTAAACTTCGCTAATGAATTAGCAATGTATTAGTCCACTCATTAAACTCATAATCAAAAATGACGATATAGCTAGTTTTCATGCTATTTAACGTCAAAATTAGTATTTTAAAAAAAATACGATTTTATATGTTTTAACCGCGAATTTGTAAATTTTTCAAAAATCCCTCGATGATTATTTTTTAAACTTCGCTAATGCATTAGCAATATATTAGTCTATTCATTAAACTCATAATCAAAAATGACGGTATTGCTAGTTTTCATGCTATTTAACGTCAAAATTAGTATTTAAAAAAAAATACGATTTTATATGTTTTAACCGCGAATTTGTAAATATTTCAAAAATCCCTCGATGAATATTTTTTAAACTTCGCTAATGCATTAGCAATGTATTAGTCTACTCATTAAACTCATAATCAAAAATGACGGTATTGCTAGTTTTCATGCTATTTAACGTCAAAATTAGTATTTAAAAAAAAATACGATTTTATATGTTTTAACCGCGAATTTGTAAATTTTTCAAAAATCCCTCGATGATTATTTTTTAAACTTCGCTAATGCATTAGCAATATATTAGTCTATTCATTAAACTCATAATCAAAAATGACGGTATTGCTAGTTTTCATGCTATTTAACGTCAAAATTAGTATTTAAAAAAAATACGATTTTCTAGTTTTAACCGCGAATTTGTAAATTTTTCAAAAATCCCTCTATGATTGTTTTTTAAACTTCGCTAATGCATTAGCAATATATTAGTCTATTCATTAAACTCATAATCAAAAATGACGGTATTGCTAGTTTTCATGCTATTTAACGTCAAAATTAGTATTTAAAAAAAAATACGATTTTCTATGTTTTAACCGCGAATTTGTAAATTTTTCAAAAATCCCTCTATGAATATTTTTTAAACTTCGCTAATGAATTAGCAATGTATTAGTCCACTCATTAAACTCATAATCAAAAATGACGATATAGCTAGTTTTCATGCTATTTAACGTCAAAATTAGTATTTAAAAAAAATACGATTTTATATGTTTTAACCGCGAATTTGTAAATTTTTCAAAAATCCCTCGATGAATATTTTTTAAACTTCGCTAATGCATTAGCAATGTATTAGTCTACTCATTAAACTCATAATCAAACATGACGGTATTACTAGTTTTCATGCTATTTAACGTCAAAATTAGTATTTAAAAAAAAATACGATTTTCTATGTTTTAACCGCGAATTTGTAAATTTTTCAAAAATCCCTCGATGAATATTTTTTAAACTTCGCTAATGCATTAGCAATGTATTAGTCTACTCATTAAACTCATAATCAAAAATGACGGTATTGCTAGTTTTCATGTTATTTAACGTCAAAATTAGTATTTAAAAAAAAATACGATTTTATATGTTTTAACCGCGAATTTGTAAATTTTTCAAAAATCCCTCTATGAATATATTTTAAACTTCGCTAATGCATTAGCAATGTATTAGTCTACTCATTAAACTCATAATCAAACATGACGGTATTACTAGTTTTCATGCTATTTAACGTCAAAATTAGTATTTAAAAAAAAATACGATTTTCTATGTTTTAACCGCGAATTTGTAAATTTTTCAAAAATCCCTCGATGAATATTTTTTAAACTTCGCTAATGCATTAGCAATGTATTAGTCTACTCATTAAACTCATAATCAAACATGACGGTATTACTAGTTTTCATGCTATTTAACGTCAAAATTAGTATTTAAAAAAAAATACGATTTTCTATGTTTTAACCGCGAATTTGTAAATTTTTCAAAAATCCCTCGATGAATATTTTTTAAACTTCGCTAATGCATTAGCAATGTATTAGTCTACTCATTAAACTCATAATCAAACATGACGGTATTACTAGTTTTCATGCTATTTAACGTCAAAATTAGTATTTAAAAAAAAATACGATTTTCTATGTTTTAACCGCGAATTTGTAAATTTTTCAAAAATCCCTCGATGAATATTTTTTAAACTTCGCTAATGCATTAGCAATGTATTAGTCTACTCATTAAACTCATAATCAAAAATGACGGTATTGCTAGTTTTCATGTTATTTAACGTCAAAATTAGTATTTAAAAAAAAATACGATTTTATATGTTTTAACCGCGAATTTGTAAATTTTTCAAAAATCCCTCTATGAATATTTTTTAAACTTCGCTAATGCATTAGCAATGTATTAGTCTACTCATTAAACTCATAATCAAACATGACGGTATTACTAGTTTTCATGCTATTTAACGTCAAAATTAGTATTTAAAAAAAAATACGATTTTCTATGTTTTAACCGCGAATTTGTAAATTTTTCAAAAATCCCTCGATGAATATTTTTTAAACTTCGCTAATGCATTAGCAATGTATTAGTCTACTCATTAAACTCATAATCAAACATGACGGTATTACTAGTTTTCATGCTATTTAACGTCAAAATTAGTATTTAAAAAAAAATACGATTTTCTATGTTTTAACCGCGAATTTGTAAATTTTTCAAAAATCCCTCGATGAATATTTTTTAAACTTCGCTAATGCATTAGCAATGTATTAGTCTACTCATTAAACTCATAATCAAACATGACGGTATTACTAGTTTTCATGCTATTTAACGTCAAAATTAGTATTTAAAAAAAAATACGATTTTCTATGTTTTAACCGCGAATTTGTAAATTTTTCAAAAATCCCTCGATGAATATTTTTTAAACTTCGCTAATGCATTAGCAATGTATTAGTCTACTCATTAAACTCATAATCAAAAATGACGGTATTGCTAGTTTTCATGTTATTTAACGTCAAAATTAGTATTTAAAAAAAAATACGATTTTATATGTTTTAACCGCGAATTTGTAAATTTTTCAAAAATCCCTCTATGAATATTTTTTAAACTTCGCTAATGCATTAGCAATGTATTAGTCTACTCATTAAACTCATAATCAAAAATGACGGTATTGCTAGTTTTCATGCTATTTAACGTCAAAATTAGTATTAAAAAAAAATACGATTTTATATGTTTTAACCGCGAATTTGTACATTTTTCAAAAATCCCTCGATGAATATTTTTTAAACTTCGCTAATGCATTAGCAATGTATTAGTCTACTCATTAAACTCATGATCAAAAATGACGGTATTGCTAGTTTTCATGCTATTTAACGTCAAAATTAGTATTTAAAAAAAATATGGTTTTGTGTGTTTTAACCGCGAATTTGTGAATATTTCAAAAATCCCTCGATGAATATTTTTTAAACTTCGCTAATGCATTAGCAATGTATTAGTCTACTCATTAAACTCATAATCAAAAATGACGGTATTGCTAGTTTTCATGCTATTTAACGTCAAAATTAGTATTTAAAAAAAAACGATTTTATATGTTTTAACCGCGAATTTGTAAATTTTTCAAAAATCCCTTGATGAATATTTTTTAAACTTCGCTAATGCATTAGCAATGTATTAGTCTACTCATTAAACTCATAATCAAAAATGACGTTATTGCTAGTTTTCATGCTATTTAACGTCAAAATTAGTATTTAAAAAAAAATACGATTTTATATGTTTTAACCGCGAATTTGTAAATTTTTCAAAAATCCCTCGATGATTATTTTTTAAACTTCGCTAATGCATTAGCAATATATTAGTCTATTCATTAAACTCATAATCAAAAATGACGGTATTGCTAGTTTTCATGCTATTTAACGTCAAAATTAGTATTTAAAAAAAAATACGATTTTATATGTTTTAACCGCGAATTTGTAAATTTTTCAAAAATCCCTCGATGAATATTTTTTAAACTTCGCTAATGCATTAGCAATGTATTAGTCTACTCATTAAACTCATAATCAAAAATGACGGTATTGCTAGTTTTCATGCTATTTAACGTCAACATTAGTATTTAAAAAAAAATACGATTTTATATGTTTTAACCGCGAATTTGTAAATATTTCAAAAATCCCTCGATGAATATTTTTTAAACTTCGCTAATGCATTAGCAATGTATTAGTCTACTCATTAAACTCATAATCAAAAATGACGGTATTGCTAGTTTTCATGCTATTTAACGTCAAAATTAGTATTTAAAAAAAAAATACGATTTTATATGTTTTAACCGCGAATTTGTAAATTTTTCAAAAATCCCTCTATGAATATTTTTTAAACTTCGCTAATGAATTAGCAATGTATTAGTCCACTCATTAAACTCATAATCAAAAATGACGATATAGCTAGTTTTCATGCTATTTAACGTCAAAATTAATATTTAAAAAAAAATACGATTTTATATGTTTTAACCGCGAATTTGTAAATTTTTCAAAAATCCCTCGATGATTATTTTTTAAACTTCGCTAATGCATTAGCAATATATTAGTCTATTCATTAAACTCATAATCAAAAATGACGGTATTGCTAGTTTTCATGCTATTTAACGTCAAAATTAGTATTAAAAAAAAATACGATTTTATATGTTTTAACCGCGAATTTGTACATTTTTCAAAAATCCCTCGATGAATATTTTTTAAACTTCGCTAATGCATTAGCAATGTATTAGTCTACTCATTAAACTCATGATCAAAAATGACGGTATTGCTAGTTTTCATGCTATTTAACATCAAAATTAGTATTTAAAAAAAAATCGATTTTATATGTTTTAACCGCGAATTTGTAAATTTTTCAAAAATCCCTCGATGATTATTTTTTAAACTTCGCTAATGCATTAGCAATATATTAGTCTATTCATTAAACTCATAATCAAAAATGACGGTATTGCTAGTTTTCATGCTATTTAACGTCAAAATTAGTATTTTAAAAAAATACGATTTTATGTTTTAACCGCGAATTTGTAAATTTTTCAAAAATCCCTTGATGAATATTTTTTAAACTTCGCTAATGCATTAGCAATATATTAGACTACTCATTAAACTCATAATCAAAAATGACGGTATTGCTAGTTTTCATGCTATTTAACGTCAAAATTAGTATTTAAAAAAAAATACGATTTTAAGTTTTAACCGCGAATTTGTAAATTTTTCAAAAATCCCTCGATGAATATTTTTTAAACTTCGCTAATGCATTAGCAATGTATTAGTCTACTCATTAAACTCATGATCAAAAATGACGGTATTGCTAGTTTTCATGCTATTTAACGTCAAAATTAGTATTTAAAAAAAATATGGTTTTGTGTGTTTTAACCGCGAATTTGTGAATATTTCAAAAATCCCTCGATGAATATTTTTTAAACTTCGCTAATGCATTAGCAATGTATTAGTCTACTCATTAAACTCATGATCAAAAATGACGGTATTGCTAGTTTTCATGCTATTTAACGTCAAAATTAGTATTTAAAAAAAATACGATTTTATATGTTTTAACCGCGAATTTGTAAATTTTTCAAAAATCCCTCGATGAATATTTTTTAAACTTCGCTAATGCATTAGCAATGTATTAGTCTACTCATTAAACTCATAATCAAAAATGACGGTATTGCTAGTTTTCATGCTATTTAACGTCAAAATTAGTATTTAAAAAAAAATACGATTTTATATGTTTTAACCGCGAATTTGTAAATATTTCAAAAATCCCTCGATGAATATTTTTTAAACTTCGCTAATGCATTAGCAATGTATTAGTCTACTCATTAAACTCATAATCAAAAATGACGGTATTGCTAGTTTTCATGCTATTTAACGTCAAAATTAGTATTTAAAAAAAAAATACGATTTTATATGTTTTAACCGCGAATTTGTAAATTTTTCAAAAATCCCTCGATGATTATTTTTTAAACTTCGCTAATGCATTAGCAATATATTAGTCTATTCATTAAACTCATAATCAAAAATGACGGTATTGCTAGTTTTCATGCTATTTAACGTCAAAATTAGTATTTTAAAAAAATACGATTTTATATGTTTTAACCGCGAATTTGTAAATTTTTCAAAAATCCCTTGATGAATATTTTTTAAACTTCGCTAATGCATTAGCAATATATTAGACTACTCATTAAACTCATAATCAAAAATGACGGTATTGCTAGTTTTCATGCTATTTAACGTCAAAATTAGTATTTAAAAAAAAATACGATTTTAAGTTTTAACCGCGAATTTGTAAATTTTTCAAAAATCCCTCGATGAATATTTTTTAAACTTCGCTAATGCATTAGCAATGTATTAGTCTACTCATTAAACTCATGATCAAAAATGACGGTATTGCTAGTTTTCATGCTATTTAACGTCAAAATTAGTATTTAAAAAAAATATGGTTTTGTGTGTTTTAACCGCGAATTTGTGAATATTTCAAAAATCCCTCGATGAATATTTTTTAAACTTCGCTAATGCATTAGCAATGTATTAGTCTACTCATTAAACTCATGATCAAAAATGACGGTATTGCTAGTTTTCATGCTATTTAACGTCAAAATTAGTATTTAAAAAAAAATACGATTTTATATGTTTTAACCGCGAATTTGTAAATTTTTCAAAAATCCCTCGATGAATATTTTTTAAACTTCGCTAATGCATTAGCAATGTATTAGTCTACTCATTAAACTCATAATCAAAAATGACGGTATTGCTAGTTTTCATGCTATTTAACGTCAAAATTTGTATTTAAAAAAAAATACGATTTTATATGTTTTAACCGCGAATTTGTAAATATTTCAAAAATCCCTCGATGAATATTTTTTAAACTTCGCTAATGCATTAGCAATGTATTAGTCTACTCATTAAACTCATAATCAAAAATGACGGTATTGCTAGTTTTCATGCTATTTAACGTCAAAATTAGTATTTAAAAAAAAATACGATTTTATATGTTTTAACCGCGAATTTGTAAATTTTTCAAAAATCCCTCGATGATTATTTTTTAAACTTCGCTAATGCATTAGCAATATATTAGTCTATTCATTAAACTCATAATCAAAAATGACGGTATTGCTAGTTTTCATGCTATTTAACGTCAAAATTAGTATTTTAAAAAAATACGATTTTATATGTTTTAACCGCGAATTTGTAAATTTTTCAAAAATCCCTTGATGAATATTTTTTAAACTTCGCTAATGCATTAGCAATATATTAGACTACTCATTAAACTCATAATCAAAAATGACGGTATTGCTAGTTTTCATGCTATTTAACGTCAAAATTAGTATTTAAAAAAAATCGATTTTATATGTTTTAACCGCGAATTTGTAAATTTTTCAAAAATCCTTCGATGAATATTTTTTAAACTTCGCTAATGCATTAGCAATGTATTAGTCTACTCATTAAACTCCTAATCAAAAATGACGGTATCGCTAGTTTTCATGCTATTTAACGTCAAAATTAGTATTTAAAAAAAATACGATTTTGTATGTTTTAACGATCCATCCATCCATCCATCCATCTATACATACATACATACATACATACATACATACATACATACATACATACATACACACATACATACATACATACACACATACATACACAGACATACATACACAGCATATATACATACACAGACATACATACATACACAGTCATATATACATACACAGTCATATATACATACACAGCCATATATACATACACACATGCACAGACAGTTTCCAAAAACTGTAGACTGTATTATATTTTGAAATATAAGGAAAATATACAATTATAATTTTTTTTTTGCTATTCTTTTCTCATACACTACTGCTGTATTTAGAAAGTAAAAGATATCATTATGATACAAATAATAAAGTAATGTGCATTGACCAATAAAATTGCCAAAGTTTTACATTATTTTGAATAATTTTCATAATAATATTTATGAAAATCAACCATACATATTAATAAAATCAACCATACATATTAATAAAATCAACTGTTTTCAACATACATGTAGACTTCGATTGTTTCTGCGAGTACTGTAATTTGGGTGGTGTTTTGCCCCAAAATGGTAAATTTGTGGCCCGAGCTGGATGTGGATGAAAAAACAATTGCACAACCCCTGAACTTGTCAAATTCGTGTGGCCATCCACCAGGTGGAGACAGACATTTTTGGCTTTTGTAGCAGCATGACCTGCCAATCTATAATTAAATAACGAAATCGTTAATTTTATATACTACTCGGTGAAATGCCCACACCGTACGACAGGGATGATTTTGAATTACAAAAATAGACAAAGTCTTACTTTTAATATAATGAATATACTACTAAATAATACATTTTTAATTTAAAACAAAAGTTTTAGGGATAATCAAGAAATGTCAGAATATTCTAAGGTAATTGCATTAGACTTACTTGTATCCAAAAGTCAAATCAATCCACTGATGCAACCGTTCAGAGACATACAGACTTTCCAAAGCCTCCCTATGCACTTCCACAAAATCCTCCGGTCCAGAACACCAATCAGGCACCTCTAAATCATCAAGATCATCATGCACACTCCGAAAAACACTGGGATCACTAAAGAATTCAGGAATACACTCATCCGGCGTCCATTCCTGCAACCGCTGGATGGAACTGGGATACTCAGCAGGCACCCAATTAGTACGTACATTCTTACACAACACACTTTTAGGTGTACGCCGCGCCATGTACACATAATACGTAATGGATGAAAGCACATCGGTTACATGGTGGGGCACTTGCGACTGCGAGTGCTCATAAGTTAAGTCCAACTGCCTGTCGCCCTTATTCAGCCGAAACTTGGACTTCTTCAAGTCGCGCCAATTCTTTCCAAACCGCGTCGCAAAATCCGACACCCACGGGAACACATAATGGCAATTGGGGTCACTATACTTGCGTCCAGATAAATTATTGAGCGACATGAGGTAGGTGTAGTTAGAAATTTGGCCATTCACCCACAACTCACATAACTTCTCCAGACTCTCATTCCCAATCTGAACTTTATCATAAGTCCTAGCGCCACACTGCAAACACTTCATACCACCCTCATACTTATGCCCACTCTTCCGACAATCATACCCCCCACTATCACCTTTCGCAATCTCCTGCACGTATATATTGGAATGTATTTGGGGGAAAATCAACAGCCATAAATCGTTACTCAAATAAATATCGTCTAATGTAATATCTCCGACGGTGAGACTGCGCTCATGGAGGGATTTCAGGGTGTGAATCAACTGGTACACCAAAAACATTGGTTTCGCGTGGCATGCCTCCAAAAGCGACGGACTGAAATTCACGCAATCACTCAAACTGTGCTCCAGTTGTGGCGTGTGAAGCAAGAAAATCGCATTTAAAGTCTCCACCGCGCAGGCCGCAGGGAATAAATTGCAATGTGCATCGAAGTCACTCGATTCCTCCACACTTAACTCAGCATCGCATGTGTTTACAATGCGACAACCGTAGGTGCGTACAATTATCTCTCTAAGTACGTCGTTGTAATCAGTTAGAGTTACCTGAGTGGTTCTACTAGTGTCGGATGGGCCGTACTTTTTATATGCTTCTTTCCATAGGTTTTTGTAGTTGGTTTGCGAGATGTACTGGAGGAGTTGTGGGAAGAGAAGAGGCGAGTCCTCTTTGGCGCGATTGGAACGCATGCGCGGCAGTGGAATTACTTTAACGTCACGTTTTTTGAATATTCTGATGATAATTTTTGTCCAGGGCAACGTGCAATCGTCCCATATCTCTAGTTTGCATTTTTCAGTTACCTCGATTAACTTGGAATGTTTTAGCAATGATCTAAAAGGAAATATATATTAGATTATATATTTTCCTACTTGGTGAGAAGTAAAATAGTATCAATTGTAAGATTAGGCCTTACTAGTGTACAATTAGTGATAGGAGAATCGTGAACTTCGTTCTCGAAGAACATTCAGGAATCGAGATCTTGAAATTACTAACAAACATGAAATGAGAACAGTTTTCTAAGGTATCGAGTACCGATAATCAAGAACCGAGAATTGAGAATCGAGACCCTAGACGTTTCATTATTATACCAAGGCATTACATTAAAAATAAACCTCCCTTTAAAGCTGCTCACTCATCCCACCAGTCAATTTTGCATGTGAGCTGCAAAACTCTGGCAGGTGAGGAGTTGCCCATGCTTGCCATACTAGGCCCTCACTCCCCTAGTATTAGATGCCTAGTGTTTACTAGAGCTGGGCAGAGCCAAACTTAACTATTAGTTATAAGTCGTCTAATCCCCATAATCACCAACGTTCTATAAATCCTTCAATAGCTATTGAACCCATAAGTATTCATTGTTATAGAAACAATAACTACATTATCTAGGGAATGTAGTTACTTTAGATTCTCTCTATTGGAAACACTGAATAATTAAACAAAAGGTATCATCAAAGCTCCTATCACAAGTGTTATTTCAAGATGTTTGACATTTGTTTGGCAATTGCTGTCACAATGACATTTTAAATGTGTTCATTCAATAGCTAATGGAACTTATAAGGTTTATGGGATGTTGGTGAATATGGGCATCAATCAGTTTTTTCCTTTTGAGAAAAAAAGCAGATTGGATCTTATTGTGCTTGGATTTGCGATTGGAGCTTTGACGACACATTTTGTTTAATCACTCAGTGTTTACAATAGAGAGAATCTAAAGTAACTACATTCTAGATAATATATTTATAGTTGCTATAACAATGAATACTTATGGGTTCAATAGCTATTGATAGATTTATGAAACATCGGTGAATATGAGGGTGATAGCTATAAAAATAGCTATATAATAGTGCAGTTGATTGTTTTTTTGTACTAACAAACACTAACTGTGTACCAGAACATTAAAGCATCTAATTTCAGTTTGTGTGAATACAAAACTATAGGCATCTCACATAAATTCAGCATACAAACACCAAATCTCTCTAAATTCACATTCGTATTTTATGTAAAAAATAAAATAAGTAATATTAAAATATATCCATAACAAGCAGTTACCTTAACCAATTTCGGTGCACCAGAGCAATAAACCTATCATCCCTGCTGGTGTGCTTCAGATACTTCTTTGGAATCCCCAGCTCCTCAAATATACTATCCATATTGCAGCGCCAATTCGAGGACAGCGCGCGAATAATTTACACAGCAACTAGGCAGCTGCACACCAAGATACACTCACATCACGCACGTTTTAGTTGCACTAGCCGTCCGTTCCATTCTAAAAAACATTATTTTATCGCACTTCATAACCCTCACAAATGACAGCTGACTCTGACACTTGACAGGAGGTAAGTTGCGTTCACATCACTTCAGATTAGAACATTTGATCTACTGCGTACTGTTTAGTAAATTAGTCATATTAATATCTTGATTCAACTAAATATAAGATTATAATTATATGTTGTTATACAAATAAAATTGTTCAACATTAATTAAATTGCTGATTCTAAGAGTTTGTTTACAAATAAATTTAATGGGTGCGTTCATACAAAACAGCCTGGATGATGATGTTCGTCGAACATTTTATGAATTTTGAACAATTATGTTTACAAATTATGTATTATTGATATTAAAATGTATGGGTCTGTACGATATAAACATTGTAAACATTATATTACAATGTTTATATCGTACAGTATATCCATACATTTTAATATTAAACATTGAGTTTATGTAAAACTTTTATAACTATTATTATATATCTCTATTAGGTTTTTTAAATTGAGTTCCTCATATGTTTATATACATAAAATACTTGAGTTCCCAAATGTATATCATTACAAACCATGTTTTTTAAGAGATATACATCGAAACAACTGTTGCTTAATTAACTTCTCCATATCTTTAAAGATAATAAAGATATCTCTATTAGGTTTTTTAAATTGAGTTCCTCATATGTTTATATACATAAAATACTTGAGTTCCCAAATGTATATCATTACAAATCATTTTTTTTAAGAGATATACATTGAAACAACTGTTGCTTAATTAACTTCTCCATATCTTTAAAGATAATAAAGATATCTCTATTAGGTTTTTTAAATTGAGTTCCTCATATGTTTATATACATAAAATACTTGAGTTCCCAAATGTATATCATTACAAACCATTTTTTTTAAGAGATATACATTGAAACAACTGTTGCTTAATTAACTTCTCCATATCTTTAAAGATAATAAAGATATCTCTATTAGGTTTTTTAAATTGAGTTCCTCATATGTTTATATACATAAAATACTTGAGTTCCCAAATGTATATCATTACAAACCATATTTTTTAAGAGATATACATCGAAACAACTGTTGCTTAATTAACTTCTCCATATCTTTAAAGATAATAAAGATATCTCTATTAAATTTTTTAAATTGAGTTCCTCATATGTTTTATATACATATAATACTTGAGTTGCCAAATGTATATCATTACAAACCATTTTTTTTAAGAGATATACATTGAAACAACTGTTGCTTAATTAACTTCTCCATATCTTTAAAGATAATAAAGATATCTCTATTAATTTTTTTAAATTGAGTTCCTCATATGTTTATATACATAAAATACTTGAGTTCCCAAATGTATATCATTACAAACCATTTATTTTTAAGAGATATACATTAAAACAACTGTTGCTTAATTAACTTCTCCATATCTTTAAAGATAATAAAGATATCTCTATTAAATTTTTTAAATTGAGTTCCTCATATGTTTATATACATAAAATACTTGAGTTCCCAAATGTATATCATTACAAACCATTTTATTTTAAGAGATATACATTGAAACAACTGTTGCTTAATTAACTTCTCCATATCTTTAAAGATAATAAAGATATCTCTATTAAATTTTTTAAATTGAGTTCCTCATATGTTTATATACATAAAATACTTGAGTTGCCAAATGTATATCATTACAAACCATTTTTTTTAAGAGATATACATTGAAACAACTGTTGCTTAATTAACTTCTCCATATCTTTAAAGATAATAAAGATATCTCTATTAGGTTTTTTAAATTGAGTTCCTCATATGTTTATATACATAAAATACTTGAGTTCCCAAATGTATATCATTACAAACCATTTTTTTTAAGAGATATACATCGAAACAACTGTTGCTTAATTAACTTCTCCATATCTTTAAAGATAATAAAGATATCTCTATTAAATTTTTTAAATTGAGTTCCTCATATGTTTTATATACATAAAATACTTGAGTTGCCAAATGTATATCATTACAAACCATTTTTTTTAAGAGATATACATTGAAACAACTGTTGCTTAATTAACTTCTCCATATCTTTAAAGATAATAAAGATATCTCTATTAATTTTTTTAAATTGAGTTCCTCATATGTTTATATACATAAAATACTTGAGTTCCCAAATGTATATCATTACAAACCATTATTTTTAAGAGATATACATTGAAACAACTGTTGCTTAATTAACTTCTCCATATCTTTAAAGATAATAAAGATATCTCTATTAGGTTTTTTTAAATTGAGTTCCTCATATGTTTATATACATAAAATACTTGAGTTCCCAAATTTATATCATTACAAACCATTTTTTTTAAGAGATATACATTGAAACAACTGTTGCTTAATTAACTTCTCCATATCTTTAAAGATAATAAAGATATCTCTATTAGGTTTTTTTAAATTGAGTTCCTCATATGTTTATATACATAAAATACTTGAGTTCCCAAATGTATATCATTACAAACCATTTATTTTTAAGAGATATACATTAAAACAACTGTTGCTTAATTAACTTCTCCATATCTTTAAAGATAATAAAGATATCTCTATTAAATTTTTTAAATTGAGTTCCTCATATGTTTATATACATAAAATACTTGAGTTCCCAAATTTATATCATTACAAACCATTTTTTTTAAGAGATATACATTGAAACAACTGTTGCTTAATTAACTTCTCCATATCTTTAAAGATAATAAAGATATCTCTATTAGGTTTTTTTAAATTGAGTTCCTCATATGTTTATATACATAAAATACTTGAGTTCCCAAATGTATATCATTACAAACCATTTTTTTTTTAAGAGATATACATTGAAACAACTGTTGCTTAATTAACTTCTCCATATCTTTAAAGATAATAAAGATATCTCTATTAGGTTTTTTAAATTGAGTTCCTCATATGTTTATATACATAAAATAATTGAGTTTCCAAATATATATCACTACTAATAAATTTTTTTAAGAGAAATACATTGAAACAACTTTTGCCTAATTAACTTCTCCATATCTTTAAAGATAACAAAGATATCTCTATTAGGTTTTTTAAATTGAGTTTCCAAATCACTATTCACTAGTATCTAGGGAATGTAGTTACTTTAGATTCTCTCTATTGGAAACACTGAGTAATTAAACAAAAAGTGTCATCAAAGCTCGAATCACAAGCGCTATTCAAGGTGTTGGCATTTATTTTGTCCATTACTGTCATAATGACATTTCCAATTTACACATTCAATAGATTATGGGACCTATAAAGTTTATGGGATGTTGGTGTTGACGAGCTTTTAAGGTATTATTTAATAATTCCGAATCTATATCTGCATAAATTATCATAGCACCGCAATTATTTGTTTCCTTTCCGAATACATCACTGATGTAAAGGAAGGTATTGTTTTACCGAAAACGTCTTCACGTTTTTTTTAATAGAAATTTTCAATTTATTCGGCGAATCAAACAATCGTTATATACAATACAAACATAAAAGATACTTCACAACTAAACAATATACAGTTTTAACACTAATTATTTACAATCATAAAAATTATTTTTTGTTCAATACAAGCTAAAATTATAAATACACAAATTCTCACAGATATGTTTACAAAACAAAACAAAATATATTATTCTTGTTGGTAGTGGTGTTAAGTAATTCACGCGTACGAAACAGACTGCAAGTTGCGTTTAAACGAGACTTTCACCTTGGTGAGGTTCGAGTCTGAGTTCACCAGTCGTTTGGGTTTCCTCGGATTGTCGTCTAGTTTTGTTTCGAAATATTTGCAAATCTCTCGTACACCTCCCGTGGAGAAACAGAACGTCAGATCGTGCATCGATCTGGCGCGTTTCGTCACCACGTTCACCTTCACGGATACATCCTCAGTACTGTGCACCCTTCCAATCCTGCAGAGGGATTCGAAGAGGACCAGTTTGTCCTTGACTGGCACGTAGTTTTCGGTGCTTTGGCATTTTTTTAGGAGCACGTCGATTTGCTGCTTTTTAGGGGGACGAGTTTGATCACAGTTGGTTTGTTGGATGGGCTGTTCGTGGATGTAGTTGGAGTTACAGTCTTTGTGTTTCTTTGTGTTGGATATTTCGGTGAGTGTTAGAATGTCCAGGTACTTTACGGAGTCGAGCGGGGTTTGCCGGATTAATTCGATTGCAATGGTTTTCACCCATAGGTCGAAAATGCGCTCGTTTAATGTCTGAAATTTAAAAAAAAAACTATAAAATTTAAGCTTCTTTGTTGTTGCCTTTAACTGCATTGTACTTTTTCATGCAATTGCAAACGCTGATGACATTTGCTGTGATCAAATATTTTACGTTTAGCATTGTTATGCAAGTCTGCGCATCCTACTACGTGCATTCCCGCATGCCGATCTGCAAGGACAAAATGGTAATTCTTTAAGATCTTGTGAAACAATCACCAGTAGGGATATTCGCATTTCGCTCGATGAAATAAATTTCAATCATCGTTTGTTTTGTTTGCAATCTCTATAGTACTTTCAACTGTTTTATAAACTAAACAATTGGGTAAATTATAATATTCATTTGTTTTAATTGCGATGTATCATCTAGTATTCTATGAAGAGCTGAAAATAAAAACCAGCAATTTTGTTTTGTGTGCAAAACGTACTCGTGATTTATTTGTAATCGTAAATGGCTGTATCTGCAAGACGTGTAATTACCTGTAATGTCAATAAAATGCTTTGTCCTTTGATGAGGGAGAGACTGTTGGGCAGGGGTCCTGCACGTAGGCTCAGCTGGCGCAGAGGGATTCTTATGCCCGAGCACGATTCGCCTTGGATGGCCCCCAATAAAAGCTGGCCGCCGCGCACCATCACCCGTCGCGGCGACCATCGTCGGTCGTTTCCAATTAGAACTAATAACTCGCCTGCAATTATAAATAAATAGTAATTAAGAGAAATGTATGATTTATAGGTAATTAAAGTAAACGTACCGATAAATTTAATTGCAATTACAAACAAGCGCAGCGATATGGTTTAGAATTGTGGGATTCATATGTAATTTCAGTTTATTGCTTTACTAGATGAAATTTCCATCATGAATCAATTGTCGATGGGTGAAATATTTATTGGATAACTGATAATGAATAAATACATTTTTAATATGTAAAAAAAAACTACAGTTATCGAGGGGTCAAATTTGACCCCAACGCATTCTTTCGCCTTATAAGTTGGCCGACCTAATTTTAAGCCCAGGGTTCGTAAAAACGAATGTATAATTCTCACAACATAATAAAATGTTTTATCCCTCACATAAATTTTCTCTTCCTCGCCAAACGTTTGTTGCCGAACAGTGACTTTCGGTAAATACATCAAACCTAGGATTTGCTTGCAATTTACATGGAAACATATTTCAAAACTTGCAGAGGTTTCTATTTAAATTGCAGAATAGTATTAGTAATTGTTTAACGTAAGTTGCATGAAAATATAATAATAATTATATAATGTGAATATTAAAATCCTTCTTCATTTAAATTGCACTATACTCCTTCAGGTCAAAAGTTTTGAAATACCATCACTCAATATAATTTGTTTTGATGATAATTGTAGTATAATCAAATTTTTATATGCCTACACAATTTCTCTGTACCTGCCTTTTCTTATCAGTAGATAATACAAAATATTTTAGCCAATGCACTTTACACAATTCCAGAAAATCATCTAGTGACTCATAAGATTACAAACTATCTCTACCATCCACACCTACAAAATAAAATGGATAAAACATACAATTTTATAACTTTTAAAACTAATAATGTATGTATTCTCTTACCCTCTAATTAATCTCTACTTTAATAAAGAAGAATATTTTATTAGTCAGCTACGCCCTAAAATAACCAACCCAGCGCATTTTTGTTTTTATAATACCTTTTAAAATTCATAAATTATATTAATTCTAGTATTTAACTTAAGAAGTTCATTCCTCTTGCAATAAATCTCTCCGTGCAACTGCAAGTGATGTCTGTAAATTCTAAAAATGAGCCGTTAGTTAGAAATTGAGCAATTACTCGGGCGCCCGAGCAATCAACTATCCGGCGCGACTTTTCACTTCCTGAATACGTCTGCCAGATAAGACGTTTATGGGTGTGCCTTTTTGTTTGGGATGCGGGGGGTAGTCCCGAGGGTTGCTCTATTGTTGCCAAAAATCTGCTTGCATTCGGCTATCGCGTTTAAAAACGTTAAAAGCTTCCGGTACACGAATAACGTTCCGTTGCGGTCAAACAACGATTTATCATTCATTGTTACTCTGGTAAATCGGTATGTATTAATATAGTATGTACAATATTTGAATATTATTAAACAATTATTTTTATAATTATATATCTTTTCATAAATTTGCGTCTAAGACAAAAGTTATAGCGATTTTAGAATGTATTTTTGTAATAAACAAATTTAACAAACTGTAAGAAAAACAGTATATATATATATATATATAAATATATATATAACTATATATATATATATATATATATATATATATATATATATATATATATATATATATATATATATATATATTGTTATTATGTATAATGACTTCTCTAGCAAAGTTAATAATCAATATAGCAATTTGTGTGCATATTTGAATTCGTCTACAAAAAGGAATTAATAATTTCCAACGATTACGTGCTAAACAGAAGACATGACGTAAAATACTGTTATCCTTCACAGTCATTTCAGTTATCGGTCGAACAATTGTACACACACACACTCACTGTAAATAAACATTTCATTCCCAGCAGCCTGTCGTTTGCGATAAACTTATCATTTTGTAAATGAAGGCGAATTTATTGTAAACTCAGTTTAAAATTAATAAGGAACATACTGCTGAGTAAAGCTCTACAACAGTGATTCTCAACATTTTTTAAATTTACAAATCTAGTACATTGTAATTCACATTTAAGGCTAGCAACCTTAGGAAAAAGTGCTTAGAAATACTCTATAGGGGTATAGTTACTTTATATTCTCTCTATTGGTAACACTGAATAATAATTAAACAAAAGGTGTCATCAAAGCTCCAATCACAACTATTCATGGTAATTGGCATTTGTTTTGGCAATATCTGTCACAATAACATTTTCACTATTTCAAACGACTTGAACTATGCATGACATTATTTTTCACATATATTTTTTTAATTAGTCTTAAATTAATAAATAACATTAATTGAATCATAGAAAATAACGGATAATAGTGTAGTGCATAGTTCAAGTTATTTGAAATAGTAGACGGACATAGTTTGATTGGTGGGGGCCGCCCGCCCACCCCACCTTTGCTCGCATAGTTTTTTCAATGGATACAAATGTTTTATATTGTTGAAACTATTCCAAGAAGAGTATTATCCTATGGAACAACTATGCGAACAAAGGTGGGGTGGGCGGGCGGTCCCTACCAACCAAACTATACCCGTCCACTATTTCAAACGACTTGAACTATGCATGACATTATTTTTCACATATATTTTTTTAATTAGTCTTAAATTAATAAATGACATTAATTTAACCATATAAAATAACGGATAATAGTGTAGTGCATAGTTCAAGTCGTTTGAAATAGTGGACGGGCATAGTTTGGTTGGTAGGGGCCACCCGCCCACCCCACCTTTGCTCGCATAGTTTTTCCATAGGATAACACTCTTCTTAGAATAGTTTAAACAATATAAAACATCTATATCCAATAAAAAAAAACTATGCGAGCGAAGGTGCGGTGGGTGGGGGTCCCATACCAATCAAACTATGCCCGTACACAATTTCAAACGGCTTTAACTCTGCACAATACTGTTATCATTAACTTCCTATGATTTAATTAATTTCATTGATTAATGCAAGGTTAATTCGTAGAATATTGTGGGAAACAATGTACTGCAGAGTTCAAGCTGTTTGTAATAGTGGACGGGCATAGTCAGGTTGGTTTGTTTCTAATTAGTTTTGGATAAAGCACCAACTTCTATGAAGAATACAATTTTCTAAGAAATCACGAATCAAAAACTTTTGTTGCATTCTTGCGTGGACATGATTATATTTATTTGTATTATTATATTTTAAAATTTCTACTTATAAAAACTATGGTAAAACTTCTAATTTAGTTTTGCACTTTGCAATTTTCATGCAAATAATATTTTCATTGATAATTCATATTTTTCCATTTACATCATAAACCCCCGTATTCACCGACATTCCATAAATCTATCAATAGCTATTGAATCCATTAAGTATTCGTTGTTATAGCAACAATAAATACATTATCTAGGACATGTAGTAACTTTAGATTCTCTCTATTGGAAACACTGAATAATTAAACAAAAGGTGTCATCAAAGCTCCAATCACAAGCACTACTCATGGTAATAGACATTTGTTTTGGCAATATCTGTCACAATGACGTTTTCAATGTATCCATCAATAGCTTATGGGACCTATTAAGTGTATGGGATGTTGGTGCAATAGTCATGTATATGATGAAAAAACAAATGTTATGCAAACATATTCCCTACGAAATATAGTTAATTTTCTGCCACCAGATAGAGTATCCGGCTGTTTGAATCGCCCATCGTTTCACACAATAAAATCTCGCAATACCAATCAAATTCATTAATAAACCCACCGAAAAAAAATTAAATAATTCAGCACAATAATCAGAGCATAAAAATCGCGCAACGATCGCACATAATTATCATCCGAAATAAAAATGGCATTGCACAATCGCCGCCTTGTAGTCTCCGGCAAAATAAACACACAGCCACGGTGGGCTTCAATTTTTTTTTTGCGCAAACACTCTGCCATTATGCCGCAATTAAAATCGTTATTAATAAACGAAATTACACGTTGCAGTTCATTATTGTCTTGCACTTTCTAAATAAAAAAAAAATTAGGTGCAATTATAATGCAATTTTATGGAAACAAATACGCGTGATTAGAGGGAATTGGACGCGCGTTAAAACGGTTTTTCATCCGCATTTCTGGTCAGAGCACAAATTGTAATTAGAACTAATTGGAGATAGGTGATATAGTGAGTTGTAAATAGATAATAATACTGTAAGAATTGTTCAGGGATGTGAGGGCGACAGACATGGGCCCGCGTTCTACTGAAATGTATATACAAATTATTCAAAATTCATAAGTAATATTTTTCTATCAAACTAAATTAACAAAGAATCAGTATTTGAATTTGTTACTATCATAGCTATTTTAGTTTTACAGTAATGGCTACTTAAATAATAATGTCGACATAAATATCCGTATACAAAAATCTAGATAATTTTTGAACCAATCATTCAAATTTGATAAATAATTACTGTATATGAAGTTAAATCAACGATAAATCACTATATTCATTTGCTATTGTGATAGGTAACTCAAATATAAATGATGACAATAAACTTCCGCATACAAAAATATTAATAATTTTACTATTAATTATTGAAAATTAATAAGTAATGACTTTATATGAAGCTAGATCAATAATAAATCAATATTTTCATTTGTTATTGTCATAGCTACTCTAGTTTTGTAGTAATAGCTAATCAAATGTAAATGACGACATATAGCAAACATCCGCATACAAAAATATTGATAATTTTTGAAGTAATTACTGGAAATTGATGAGTAATAACTTTATATGAAGCTAAATCAATAATGAATCAATATTTTCATTTGTTATTGTCATAGCTACTCTAGTTTTGTAATAATAGCTAATTAAATGTAAATGACGACATATAGCAAACATCCGCATACAAAAATATTGATAATTTTTGAAGCAATTACTGGAAATTGATAAGTAATAACTTTATATGAAGCTAAATCAATAGTGAATCAATATTTTCATTTGTTATTGTTATAGCTACTCTAGTTTTGTAGTAATAGCTAATCAAATGTAAATGACGACATATATAACATCCGCATAAAAAAAAATTGATAATTTTTGTAGCAATTACTGGAAATTGATGAGTAATAACTTTATATGAAGCTAAATCAATAGTGAATCAATATTTTCATCTATTATTGTCATAGCTACTCTAGTTTTGTAGTAATAGCTAATCAAATGTAAATGACGACATATAGAAAACATCCGCATACAAAAATATTGATAATTTTTGAAGCAATTACTGAAAATTGAAAAGTAATAACTTTATATGAAGCTAAATCAATAGTGAATCAATATTTTCATTTGTTATTGTCATAGCTGCTCTAGTTTTGTAGTAATAGCTAATCAAATGTAAATGACGACATATAGCAAACATCCGCATACAAAAATATTGATAATTTTTGAAGCAATCATTGAAAATTGATAAGTAATGACTTTATATGAAGCTAAATCAATAGTGAATCAATATTTTCATTTGTTATTGTCATAGCTACTCTAGTTTTGTAGTAATAGCTAATCAAATGTAAATGACGACATATGGCAAACATACGCATACAAAAATATTGATAATTTTTGAAGCAATTACTGGAAATTGATAAGTAATAACTTTATATAAAGCTAAATCAATAATGAATCAATATTTTCATCTATTATTGTCATAGCTACTTTAGTTTTGTAGTAATAGCTAATCAAATGTAAATGACGACATATAGAAAACATCCGCATACAAAAATATTGATAATTTTTGAAGCAATTACTGGAAATTGATAAGTAACAACTTTATATAAAGCTAAATCAATAGTGAATCAATATTTTCATTTGTTATTGTCATAGCTACTCTAGTTTTGTAGTAATAGCTAATCAAATGTAAATGACGACATATAGCAAACATCCGCATACAAAAATATTGATAATTTTTGAAGCAATTACTGAAAATTGATGAGTAATAACTTTATATGAAGCTAAATCAATAGTGAATCAATATTTTCATTTGTTATTGTCATAGCTATTTTAGGTTTGCAGTAATAGCTAATAAAAAGTAAATGACGACATACAATAGACAGCCGCATACAAAAATATAGATAAATTTTGAAGCAATTATTGAAAATTGATAAGTAATTACTTTATATAAAGCTAAATCAATAATGAATCAATATTTTCATCTATTATTGTCATAGCTACTCTAGTTTTGTAGTAATAGCTAATCAAATGTAAATGACGACATATAGCAAACATCCGCATACAAAAATATTGATAATTTTTGAAGCAATTACTGGAAATTGATAAGTAATAACTTTATATAAAGCTAAATCAATAATGAATCAATATTTTCATCTATTATTGTCATAGCTACTCTAGTTTTGTAGTAATAGCTAATCAAATGTAAATGACGACATATAGCAAACATCCGCATACAAAAATATTGATAATTTTTGAAGTAATTACTGGAAATTGATGAGTAATAACTTTATATGAAGCTAAATCAATAATGAATCAATATTTTCATTTGTTATTGTCATAGCTACTCTAGTTTTGTAATAATAGCTAATTAAATGTAAATGACGACATATAGCAAACATCCGCATACAAAAATATTGATAATTTTTGAAGCAATTACTGGAAATTGATAAGTAACAACTTTATATAAAGCTAAATCAATAGTGAATCAATATTTTCATTTGTTATTGTCATAGCTACTCTAGTTTTGTAGTAATAGCTAATCAAATGTAAATGACGACATATAGCAAACATCCGCATACAAAAATATTGATAATTTTTGAAGCAATTACTGAAAATTGATGAGTAATAACTTTATATGAAGCTAAATCAATAGTGAATCAATATTTTCATTTGTTATTGTCATAGCTATTTTAGGTTTGCAGTAATAGCTAATAAAAAGTAAATGACGACATACAATAGACAGCCGCATACAAAAATATAGATAAATTTTGAAGCAATTATTGAAAATTGATAAGTAATTACTTTATATAAAGCTAAATCAATAATGAATCAATATTTTCATTTGTTATTGTCATAGCTACTCTAGTTTTGTAGTAATAGCTAATCAAATGTAAATGACGACATATAGCAAACTTTCGCATACAAAAATATTGATAATTTTTGAAGCAATTACTGGAAATTGATGAGTAATAACTTTATATAAAGCTAAATCAATAGTGAATTAATATTTTCATCTATTATTGTCATAGCTACTCTAGTTTTGTAGTAATAGCTAATCAAATGTAAATGACGACATATAGCAAACATCCGCATACAAAAATATTGATAATTTTTGAAGCAATTACTGGAAATTGATAAGTAATAACTTTATATAAAGCTAAATTAATAGCAAATCAATATTTTCATTTGTTATTGTCATAGCTACTCTAGTTTTGTAGTAATAGCTAATCAAATGTAAATGACGACATATAGCAAACATCCGCATACAAAAATATTGATCATTTTTGAAGCAATTACTGGAAATTGATAAGTAATAACTTTATATAAAGCTAAATCAATAGTGAATCAATATTTTCATTTGTTATTGTCATAGCTACTCTAGTTTTGTAGTAATAGCTAATCAAATGTAAATGACGACATATATCAAACATCCGAATAGAAAAATATTGATAATTTTTGAAGCAATTACTGGAAATTGATAAGTAATAACTTTATATAAAGCTAAATCAATAATGAATCAATATTTTCATTTATTATTGTCATAGCTACTCTAGTTTTGTAGTAATAGCTAATCAAATGAAAATGACGACATATAGCAAACATCCGCATACAAAAATATTGATAATTTTTGAAGCAATTACTGGAAATTGATTAGTAATAACTTTATATGAAGCTAAATCAATAATGAATCAATATTTTCATTTGCTCTTGTCATAGCTACTCTAGTTTTGTAGTAATAGCTAATCAAATGTAAATGACGACATATATAACATCCGGATACAAAAATATTGATAATTTTTGAAGCAATTACTGGAACTTGATAAGTAATAACTATATATAAAGCTAAATCAATAGTGAATCAATATTTTCATTTGTTATTGTCATAGCTATTCTAGTTTTGTAGTAATAGCTAATCAAATGTAAATGACGACATATAGCAAACATCCGCATACAAAAATATTGGTAATTTTTGAAGCAATTACTGAAAATTGATAAGTAATGACTTTGTATGATGCTAAATCAATAATGAATCAATATTTTCAGTTATTATTATGATAGTTATTATAGTTTTGCAATTACAGCTACTCTAAAACTACTTACTCTAACAAGAATGTTATTGAAATAAGTTTATTATTTAGAATTCTTTTGAGTGAAAAGATTTTATATAATTACAAAATCAATTATTAATCACGTAACTAATTTAAATATCTTCCACATCCACCTAGTTCATAACAATCCATACCCGTGTAAATATCTCAATAAATTCCTGCTGTATGAATAATATTACACAATTATCTCTACATGGCAGCTTGATGTTACAAACTTATAATAATATTAAAATGCACTTTCTTCTGGCTTGCGCAACACGAGGGCGCCCCCCTGAAGCCTCATCGTGCGAGTGAAAATGCAAATGCGAGTACGTGAAAACAAAGAAGCGTTTAGGCAATTACCGCGGCGTGCGCTGTTATTAACAATAATTTAAATGTTCGCAGGAGGAACACCCACGACCGGCTCTTTTCGTCGTCCTAGCACGCCCATGTTAAGTGGGCCGACGATCCTAATATAATTGACACATGCTATCGCCATAAATCCGGCACTAATTGAGCGAATTTACAAAATAGTAAAAATAGTAAGGAGTGTAATTTCAAAAACAAAATTGCCAATCGTTGGTTCATTTACTATATTGGTATTAACAATCCTCTACACGCTATGTAATAAACTTTAAATATATATGTATGTGTGTATGTGTATATAGTCCATTCACATGAGTGTATAAATAAATAAAAACAAGAAAAACTTGTAATTAACTGATTTGACAACGCGGCAAATTGTAAAATACCAACACGACAGTGCCATAAAACAATCAATTCCAAATCAATTTAGTTGTTTTCACGCATTATTAAACGCGGAGCGAATTAATTTTGTGTGTGCCATGCGGTTTTGATATTAATTAAAACTCCATAGCGACACTTTCCATAAAGCACGCCCGACCACTTTAGTAAAGACATTAATCCTTGTTAAGCAATTATGTTCCCCACAGATGTGTTCCTCGTGAATC
Organism: Lordithon lunulatus; assembly: GCA_963942505.1. Taxonomy (NCBI): domain Eukaryota; kingdom Metazoa; phylum Arthropoda; class Insecta; order Coleoptera; family Staphylinidae; genus Lordithon; species Lordithon lunulatus. The sequence continues at coordinate 48,667,256 of OZ012673.1, forward strand.
ACTTTAAGGTCGCGATTGTAATTAGAAGAAAAACGTCGCGAGAGGACAATCGAAACGCTGCATAATTGGTCTGCGATCAACATCTTGATGAGTCATAATGAGCACGGAGAAACATTGTCATTTTCATGTTAATAATCATACATTAATATGCAGTTTATTTATTTTATTTTATCATATACATAGATATAGGCGTTTATCTTTCTTTTGTCCTTTGAATGGTTTTATAAACTGTGCTGAATTACTGGGCGAACTTTTATATTAATCCCACTAACAGATAAAATAGACCTCTGGTTAGGGTAACACCACAAATTACGGCCGTAATTCTCCACTGACTAGAATTCTATCGTCAGGAAATCTTTATAAAGCAAATGCGGATATTTTACTTTTTAATTCGTCAGTAATAGTTATTAAATATTAATTTTTCAAATTTATTTCACGTCTTGGTTTAAATGAAATGTACATTTTTACCTGTTTTTATATGTTCATTGTATGTACACTTATTTATCTTATTTTGTAGGTTGTAATATTTTGTATTTTATATTTTATATCATGTATTTTGTAAGAATTTGTATGAAATGGTGTTGCCGTAAATAAGGAATTATTATTATTATTATTTGTATTTTTCTTTCCATGCTTTTCTGCCCTGTGTCAATTTAACCTACAGATAGGTTAAAATAACTATAGATACCAAATTATTTTCATTCAATATGGCAGCCCTTATTTTAATTTATTAAGTCAAATTATATTAATACAATGTCACACCAACATTTGTATTTCAAGATATAAAAAAACCTTCTATTTTTATAGCTATCAGTCGAAGATATATTAATACAATAAATACTATATCTAATCGCATTCACAATAAACTCGAAATAAATGTATGCAATATGAAGGTCGTTTAAACAATAGGCTCAATAATTTTTGTTTAATTACAAAGTTAGTCATCTTTATGTTTAAATAATTTCTAATTAGTTTATTAAGATTACAAAGTAGTATGTAGAAAAATGTATGTGCAAGATGACATCGCCTACATCAGTGCGGTCCAGATGGTTAGTTAAGTGACTACCCTCATCTGGGCATGACCCCACACAAAGAGTGATCCCGCAGAGATAACCCAAAAATTTGGTAATTGCTCTAACACATGTGTCCTAAAATTGAGAAAGTTTCGTATTCCCAAGCATTGTTAACATATGCCAAAAGAAGATTTAAATCAATCGCTTTATACGAAACACATTTAGAAACGATTATAAGAAAAAAATCAAACAGTGGGCATATACTCCCTGAAAAGCGCAAAAAAACGAGTTTGGGCTCATTAGATAGATAATCCCAAACTGACCAATAAAACTTAAATTATAATTTCCCTAAATTTACCGACAAAGCTGCAAAAAGCAAAATGTCATCAAAAATTCCGTCAGTCAATGTTACAAAACTATAGTCCGTTGCGTGGGAGCAGGGGCCGCTCTAGAAGTGACCGAACACTGAAACTAATCTCTGTTGATTTAAAATATAGTCTAGATGGCGGGGAAATTGTTTCAATTTCAGTCAGGGAAGTGAAACCAGTTACGAAATCCACTTGTAGAATTTGGGTGTAAAAACATGTGTTTTATTTTGTTAGAACAGATGTGTTTGGGAGGATATGACCTGTAGTCATTTGTGATGAATTTATTAGGGGCGGTTTTGTTTTTGTGGACATATGATACAACGATTTGTTAACTGTTCAAAATTTATATTTACGATTGTATACAGGGTTTATTCTGTAAGTTCAGACTGGTCTAGTAAAACATTAGGGGTGCGATTCTGCGTGAAGCACAGGGCACTACCAACGTTGAAACAATTGTTTATTTGGTTGCCATGAGTAACAAACTGGTCTGATCTTTTACCAGACCAGTATGAACTTACAAAATAGACCCCAGGTTTTCACAATTGAAAATGATTTTGTTTATTGATGTAACAATGTAACAAATACTGTAACTTAATTTTATTAAATTTTATTAAATATTACAAAATTAAATATTGCTTACAAAGCAAAACAAAAATAATGAAGCAATGAACAACAAAGACACCTAAGAATCCTCAACACCAGGGACCACAACCATTCAGGAAATGGCCACCGAAATCAGGGAGAAATGCCTAAGGTTTATTTTTATTTAAGTTTTGTTGTAAAATTACACATTAAATATATGTCACTAAAACTACTCGTCATCACATATATTATCCTCCATAAACCTTCAATAAAACAAGCTGAATTATGAATGTTTCTTTATTCTTCCCCACAATTGAATCCCAAGACATACCAGTGTGCCTACAAAAATATAAGCTCGATAAAAAATTTGTATAATAAGCTTATAGAAATATGAGAAGCATATAAACCTTCTTTATTACACTCGGGGCTCGGGGTAATTATGAAATCTCGAAAATCTGGACCCGCATTTAGGGGGCGACCTCAGGATCTCGTCTTACCCACCAGCAGGGGTGTGGGGTGCCCGACAATATGGGAACGGTGCGGCCCATTGTGGCGATTTTCACACCCTTAAAACATGTTCCTTATGCGACAACCGTCCCCGTATTTTGGCTAGATAACAATTTGATTTCGATTGTGTGTGTGTGCAGATCATAACGGATCGTACCAAACCGGTTGAATGCGTTTGCATATTGAGTCGTATAATGTGTTCATTGTTGATTGATTTTTGAGTGTGATCAATTGGGCATGAGCATCTTTTGCGTTTGGGCATTTGGATGGAAATGATTTAATGCAGATATTACAATATTCTTAAAGCCCGTATAACATTATCTAGTTTGTTATATCGTTTTCGATGCGGACACGAACTACATAATGTAATAACACACATGTAGAAAATGATATAGCGGAGGAATAATAATAAATTCACTTAAAAATAATAACACCGTAATACACAATGATAATTTTCCATTTAGAAGTAGTTTACAGTTTAATATATCAATTCTTATATATAAAACGATATAGGAAACTTGATAATGTCATACAGGCTTTAGATGTAATTTTATGCGGACATGTAATATAGTAATAGTTACTGTGATTGTTTATATATTGTTTTATATATTAGACTTAAATAGTAAATAAATAAAGTTATTTCTTTATTTATTTTTAACAAAACAAAAACGTACTTTTATTGTTTACAGAAATTAATGTACACACGCAACACTCGTCTCTTGTAAACAGACACATGTAGCAACATTTACACGTACGCCTTTGTTATAGATATTAATTGTGGTTTCTTTGCATATCACCGTTTAAATCATGCAAGCTCCGGGCAAGGTTAAACACACGATTCATATTGTTGATGCTGCTTTTAAAACTCGCAATAATTAAGCATGCAAAAACGCAATTGAAAAGAATGTGCGTATTTGTAAAACAATTTAGGATCACTATTATTGCAAGATGTTATTTGTTATTTATTTATACAAAATTAATTTTATTTTGAGTAGCCAGGAAAAATTTAGTAGTTAGGAATTATTAGAATTATCTAATTAATAGTAATTAATAATAATATTATTATTAGAATTATCTAATTAATAGTAATTAATAATAATATTATTATTAGAATTATCCTTCCTTCTAGGAGTATCTACCAGGCAATAGTCCTTAATGTGCTAATTAAAAATGCGGTAGCGTTTTGACAAAATCTTTCTGCATTTTCAATTTTATTGAACAAACTATGGTGAAATAGTAATTTTTGTACTTATGTCCTAAGACAAGTCATTTCCCGCGCTGATTTGGGTGCGGGAAATACTACTTCCCGCACTAGTGTGGGAAGTAGCTAGTGTTGCCAACTTAAAATGTACCAATGTACACTACTAGTGCCGGAAGGCAAGTTTCCCAAATGAATAAATTTTACACGCACTAGTGCGGGAAGTAGTATTTCCCGCACCCAAATTAAAGCGGGAAATGACTTGTAAGGCAAGCAAAGGAAGGGGTTTCTGAAAAGTAAAGTGTAAGCAACAAAACCAGAAACAATAAATGATTTGGAAAGTCCCATACTTGAAGAAACCACCAAGGGATATGCTTCTGTTTCCTTATAAATAACATATAATAAAGAAACCGCATAGGTGAAATATTAGAGTTTATTTGGTAATGGCAGGAGGGTACAATATAATTTCTATTGCCCGTATTCACCAACATCCCATAAACTTTATAGGTCCCATAAACTATTGAATGGATAAATTGACAACGTCATTATGACAGAATATGCCAAAACAAATTTCAAACATCTTGAATATCGCTTGCGATTCGAGCTTTGATGACAATTTTTGTTTAATCGTTCAGTGTTTCCAATAGAGAGAATCTAAAGTAACTACATTGTCTAGATAATGTATTTATTGTTGCTATAATAACAAATACGTATGGGTTCAATAGCTATTGATAGATATGTGGAACGTCGGTGAATACGGGGGTATGTTTTAGAATATAATAATAATAATACATTTATTATCCAACAGTCACAGTGTAATTACAAGACAAAAATAGCATTTAATGAAAATATGATTAATATGTAAACTAACTGTTAATAACATTAGTCATATTTTCATTAAATGCTATTTTTGTCTTGTAATTACACTGTGACTGTTGGATAATAAATGTATTATTATTATTATATTCTAAAACATACCCCCGTATTCACTGTAATTGTCCTGTAATTACAAGATGATTGTTGGATAATAAATTTATTATTAATATTATTATTATATTCTAAAACATATAGAAATTATATAGCACAGACCTGCCATCACCAAATAAACTCTAATATTTCACCTATGCGGTTTCTTTATAAAATGTTATTTATAAGGAAACGTCTCGTAAGATGTCAGAAAAAGGGACGACAAAAACCTTTTGTCGCGATTTCAACGGACGCCCGTACACATGTCAAGACAGCATTTTGGGACCATGACAATATTTTATCTCGACCTGTCTGTGGCTGTTATTTGAAAAGAAACACAGATAAATTTATTGTGCGATACATTTAGTAACAGGGCAATCAAAAAATTTCCAGGTTAATATGCGTCATTATTTCACTCTGCACCAGTTCTGTCGATAGCGAGCGCTTTTTGTGATTGCCGCACGAGTTAATGACTGTGTCGAATTTATTGTGTTGTCTCTTGAATTATGATACAGCTCCTAGTTTCCAGGCCTCTGTGTACTGATTAGTGATTATTCTAACCCGTGACTATACGCAGTGATCAGACACGAGATAGACCGGAATATATTTATACAGACTATAATATAATCCACAAATTACAAAAACAAAAAATATTTTTTGGGAATTTTTAAAATCACAAATTGATATAATATCAAGTATATTAGGAAGTTTAAAGCCTAATAATTCGAATTATACTGCAACTAAATTTATACATAGTGTTTAGAACATATCTCACAAATGTTGAAAACAATACAATCTCAATTGAGTTTTTGGCAAAAAAAATGTTCACTTGATTAATAATATGCACTACTGTTTAAATGAGTGCATAGCAAATCGTAGTACAGACAACTCATTAGTGAAAAATAGTAAGTAAATTTAAATTTCTATTGCAGGAAGGCAAGTTTCCCGAATGAGCTAATAAGTTTTAAAAAGCTATATTAAGAGCGAATTCGGGAAACGGCCTTATTGCACGAATAAATACTTTTAAGTTGGCAACACTGGCTACTTTCCGCACTAGTGCGGGAAGTAGTATTTACCGCACCGAAGTCAGTGCGGGAAATTACTTGTCTTAGGACATGAGTACAGAATAGTAATTTACATTATTAGTGCAGGAAAGCAAGTTTCCCGAATTAGCGAATGAGTTTACAGCACGAGCCGAAGGCGAGTGTTGTTTTAAGAGCGAATTCGGGAAACGGCCCTATCGCACAAATTGGCAACACTGGCTACTTGCCGCACTAGTGCGGGAAGTAGTATTTCTCGCAGGCAAATCAGTGCGGGAAATGACTTGTCATAGGACATGAGTACAAAATAGTAATTTACATTATTAGTTCAAGAAGGCAAGTTTCCCGAATAAGCGAATGAGTTTACAGCACGAGCCGAAGGCGAGTACCGTATTAAGAGCGAAATCGGGAAACGGCCTTATCGCACGAATAATGTATCTTATTTTTTTTGTACGAATAAATACTAAATATTTATTTAAAATTGTTTATGTTGTTGTGACAAATAGGTTATGTCACACTACCAATTAAATATAATTTAAAGTCTATATTTTTTTGACAATTGTATTTATTCAGTACCATATCGTTCATTTTTAATGCTATTTGTATATGAGGTGTACGCTGTGCTTGCATGCATAAATACATATTTACATTGGTACCGAATTTTAAGTTAGCAACACTGGCTACTTCCCGCACTAGTGCGGGAAGTAGTATTTTCCGCACCCAAATCAATGCGCGAAATTACTTGTCTTAGGACATGAGTACAAAAAAGTTATTTATGTTCTTTTGTTTTCAAATTATAATCATTTGATTAATCACAATAAGCATTTTGTGAAAATGTTATTAAAATTAATCAACAACTTATTGTGTTGCGTTGTTTTTTTATAAAAAAAAAACTTCTATCTTTATAGGGCTATCAGCCGTGAGGCTTTTCGGCCGGTCAAGGGAGAAGCTCAGAGGAGTTTAATCACCTGGTATTTACCTTAACTTCACAGAAAACCTCTGAAAAACTGTAAAAGGTGATTCGCGAAAATTCGCTCCCCGCTGGGGATCGAACTCGGCTCCCCAATGCTCAGTATGAGACAGACGACGCCTCTAACCACTCGGCCACTGAGCTGGGTATTTTTTTTTAAATTTTTTTTTATATAAAGTCAATATTTTTATAAAATTTAATTTAGTCTTGAGTGAATTCTAAATGCAAACAAATTAATAGTTAGTCTAAATTTTCAGTTTTTATATGAACACACCATTAAACTTGTAATGATTACCCTTAATAACGATGACAATTTCGTTGAATAACATTACATATTTAAAATCCTTCATTCTAAATTAGCATGTGTATGAACGGGACACTCACGTTCGCGTCAATCGCATTGTCATGCGGGCATATACGTAAACAAATGCACGCAAGGGTTCGAATTAAAAGGATTGTGGCGAGTCGTCGCAACATACATCTAATCCCGGCCGCGTTTCTTTGTCGTCCGTCCGAGGAACATCATCACAAAGGGCTGGGTAATCACGGTCAATTACATTCGGGGTGCCCCCGGTACAAGAAGGGACCGATTCATATTTAAAAACACCGGTAGAGCGTGTCACTCGTGATGTGAAGAATCTCCGGGTGTAGTTTTTTTTTTTACTAGTTCAGGTAGACGTACAATGAAGGCGAAACGATTAAATTGGTTATACTGGTAGGATTTTTAAGATCGAGCAACCATTTTTTTTTAAAGAAATAAATTAGCATATATGCTACATATACAGGATGGAAATTAAATAGCGAATAAATTCGGTAACTAACCATATAACATTTTGAATATGTTACATAAGATAAACGAATTTAAAGTAAAAATGAATTAAATGAACAGAGTAATGCCCGTATTCACCAACAACAAAAAAATATATCTTTATAGGGCTATCAGCCGTGAGGAAAATATTTTCATCGTAGGTACTTCTAATTTCGTATTTAGCACTTTCTGTTAGTTCTAATTAAATAAAATTTTCACGTATGTTAAAAAAACAAAGGAACCTAGTTTACTCTTAAGCCGTATTATAATTTTTGGTTATACCTCGTATATGCAAGCAGATAATTTTACTTCGATGATTGTTTATAAAGTTTTAAATAGACTTTTTGAAACAATACAATTTTCCGATAAGTTAATAATAAAATATTTATATAGTTAATAATAAAATATTTATATGTTTATAAGTTTCTGGCGGTCACTGTATATGGACTGGTCCTGTTGGAAATTATTTTTATTATAATTAGAAAATATAACTCTGTAATTTAAGCTATGGAGGTGATTAAAAGATGTTATTTTAATTACCGGACCGGTATTTAGTTACATTTATTTTTTATAGTCGCCCGTTAAAGCCCTCAGTAAATACTTTCTAAATCAGTTTATTTATGCGAGGCAGGATTTTCTACGCCCATAAAAGTGTAATCTTACGAACCGTTTATATATATTTACCTTGTGTGCATTTATTAGGTTTATAACTATCAAGAAAACTGCTGCTGCTAAAGCAACGAAACAGTTCAATTAGGGAATGTTGAAAATAGTTTTTTCCTGTGTGATTGACAAAGAAAAACCCCTTCGATTTATGTACATACAGAAAGTAGAAAGGGAATGTTGAATATTCTAGAGTTTTTATGGAAAAAAAATTCTGATTTATTTATTTATTAATATACGGGAAATCCCATTGGTACATGTACATACAGAAAGTACATAAATAAGTCTATATAATTACATAGAAATTAACAAAACTAACGCAGAGTTTATGTTCAAAACACGGATCAAGAGAGTTAAGACAAACGCCGAGTTGTGAAGTCAACAGAAGAAGTAGATATGCCATAATTTTTCAATTTATCACAAACAAAAACCCTTATTACACCTGGACAAACTGTAGATTCCATTAGTTAAAAATAATTATTAAATAGAAATAATATGAAATTAGTTTTTTCTTAGGTTCTTTAGGGATTTATGATGGAACATGTATATTTTTCAAACAGTTTATTCCATTAATTTTATTTAAGTTTGTCATTTAGACGTTAAGTTTTTAATTTTAAATTTTTTAGTTTTTATTTCTATATTCAATATGTAGGTGTTTCGGTCATTGGCTTATTCTACAAAGTACATTTACTTCAAAAACGTATGACACCACATGTGAAATTTTATAATCAAAACTCCCGTTCCCCGTTAATTTGCATGTGCTACAACAATAGGCTTTTACAGCCAGCTACTTGGCTACCGGTTTAATTTTCCGATGCTGTAATAGCAGCACACAATTTTTTGTTTTGAACCCGGAATTACACGCGACAGTACGAGATGCAAAATGAAATTAAAAAACAGTTAGAACGAGGCCGCATATGTGCACTCAACAATGCGTAAATGGATGATGATGCTGTTGCGATTTCAAGAGATGAATAATAAATAAATTGTGCGCGACATACATATGTTATATATTTATTTATAGAAAAGAAACAACTAAACTGGTGGGGACATTTAATTAGGATGAACAAAAATAATCAAACAAAACAGGTATGGGAAGCAAGAACTGGAAATAAAAGAAGAATTATATGAGAGGAGGATATATGAAATCATTTCTTGAACAACTTTTGAGCTAAGAAATTGTCTAAAACAACCTTTAGTGTAATTTCTCTCGTATTTTTTACGAACGTATTAGTCCACGGACATCCGATGGCGGTGAAGAGAAATTATCTTTTCGCAACGCGGTTGATCTAATGCCCGCGCTATTAAATTCATTACACATTAATAAACATATAATTTCACTTTTTAATTAAGCGTTCGGCTAATAGCCGCCACTGCAGCCGCCGCCGTTTCATCACAGTTCCGAAAGGAAAAATCGGTCGCTTATGCAATTGTAATTTATGGGAAATTATTAGGTATATGAGTGCAGGAGGGGTGTCGTAATTGGCACCTTGCTGTCACACAAAGGTGGTTGATTATTACACCTATAGGGCGAATGGTTGAAGTTAGTGGATGGTTTTAGGGGTTGTTTAAAGTCTAGGGGGTCCAGGGCTAATATAGACAAGTGGCAATTATTATTGGTATTTGTATGTAAGATTGTAAGGATAATTTAGATTTAATTCAGATAGTTAATCTTATATTTCTTCTTTCTAAAAAATAAAACCTTAAAGGTCGTTTTAGACAAGGCAATTTCTTAGCTCAAAAGTTGAACAAGAAATGAAAATTCTTAAGGTCGTTTTAGACAAGACAATTTCTTGACTCAAAAGTTAGTCAAGATGCGAGACAATCTAAAATGTCTCGTATCATACAGCAAATTATTTGAAATATTGAATTGGATGGTAGATCGAATGGAAAAACATAACGCGTTGTATTTGTCAAGGACACATTGTATTGGAGGAGGATATATCAATTCATTTCTTGAACAACTTTTGAGCTAAGAATTGTCTTGTCTAAAACGACCTTTAAGGTTTTATTTTTTAGAAAGAAGAAATATAAGATTAACTAGCTGAATTAAATCTAAATTATCCTTACAATCTTACATACAAATACCAATAATAATTGTCACTTGTTTATATTAGCCCTGGACCTCCTATCCTCCCTAACCTCCCTATATCCTCCTCCCACACAATTTGTCCTTGACAAATAGAACGCGTTATATTTTTCATTCGATCTATCATCCAATTCAATATTTCAAATAATTTTCTGTTTGATACGAGACAATTTAGATTGTCTCGTATCTTGACTAACTTTTGAGTCAAGAAATTGTCTTGTCTAAAACGACCTTTAGGAATCATTTATATATAGTTAATCACCGCCGTATCCCAATTTTTTTTGCAAAAATCATAAATAAAGGTTTTATTCGCTACTCAATTTCCACTCTGTATAAAAAATGTATACAATACATAAATAAACAGTAAATTTCAAAGTCTTTTAAACTAAATTTCGCTTTAAAAGTAAAATGTGTATTTTAGTGCAAAATTTAAAAACAAACTCTTGATTAATCGATTAATTAAAAACAACTCGTACATTAAAAATCTTAGTGCAGACTTTATTTTTGGCTGATAATGATCAACAATTGTTTTATTTTGAGCCCAATTAAATATAGAATGTAAAATAATATTATAAATTAAAATATCTTAAATTCTTGTTTTCTTTTTAAATCATTTTTATTGCTTGAATGAATTGAATTGAATTTAACATAACTCATGCAATAAAAACCTTCCTGCAGACTTTATTTTTGGTTGACAATGATCAAGAATTGTTTTATTTTGAGCCTAATTAAATATAGAATGTAAAATAATATTATAAATTTAAATATCTTAACTCTTTGTTTTTTTAATCATTTTTTATTGCTCAGTTGAATTGAATTTAAATAACTAGTGCAATAAAAACCTTCCTGCAGACTTTATTTTTGAGTGACAATTATCAAAAATTGTTTTATTTTGATCCCAATTAAATATAGAATGCAAAATAATATTATAAATTTAAATATCTAAAATCTTTGTATGTTTTATCATTTTTTATTACTCAGTTGAATTGAATTTAAAATAACTAGTGCAATAAAAACCTTCCTGCAGACTTTATTTTTGGGAGAAAATTAGTAAAAATTGTTTTATTTTAAGCCCAAGTAAATATAGAATGTAAAATAAAGTGATAAATGAAAAATTCATAAATCTTTGTTTTTTTAATAATTTTTTATTACTCAATTGAATTGAATTTTAAATAACTCGTGCAATAAAAACCTTCCTGCAGACTTTATTTTTGGGTCACAATTATCAAAAATTGTTTTATTTTGATCCCAATTAAATATAGAATGTAAAATAATATTATAAATTTAAATTTCTTAAATCTTTGTATTTTTTAATCATTTTTTTTTATTACTCAGTTGAATTGAATTTAAAATAACTCGTGCAATAAAAACCTTCCTGCAGACTTTATTTTTGGGAGAAAATTAGCAAAAATTGTTTTATTTTGAGCCCAAGTAAATATAGAATGTAAAATAAAGTGATAAATGAAAAATTCATAAAATCTTTGTTTTTTTAATAATTTTTTATTACTCAATTGAATTGAATTTAAAATAACTCGTGCAATAAAAACCTTCCTGCAGACTTTATTTTTGGGTGACAATTATCAAAAATTGTTTTATTTTGAGCCCAAGTAAATATAGAATGTAAAATAAAGTGATAAATTAAAAATTCATAAATCTTAGTTTTTTTAATAATTTTTTATTACTCAATTGAATTGAATTTTAAATAACTCGTGCAATAAAAACCTTCCTGCAGACTTTATTTTTGGTTGAAAATGATCAAAAATTGTTTTATTTTGAGCCTAATTAAATATAGAATGTAAAATAATATTATAAATTTAAATATCTTAAATCTTTGCATTTTTAAATCATTTTTATATTACTCAATTGAATTGAATTTAAATAACTCGTGCAATAAAAACCTTCCTGCAGACTTTATTTTTGGTTGAAAATTATCAAAAATTGTTTTATTTTGAGCCCAAGTAAGTATAGAATGTAAAATAAAGTGATAAATTAAAAATTCATAAATCTTTGTTTTTTTAAATCATTTTTTATTACTCAATTGATTTGAATTTAAATAACTCGTGCAATAAAAACCTTCCTGTAGACTTTATTTTTGATTGAAAATTATCAAAAATTGTTTTATTTTGAGCCCCAGTAAATATAGAATGTAAAATAAAGTGATAAATTAAAAATTCATAAATCTTAGTTTTTTTAATAATTTTTTATTACTCAATTGAATTGAATTTTAAATAACTCGTGCAATAAAAACCTTCCTGCCGACTTTATTTTTGGTTGAAAATTATCAAAAACTGTTTTATTTTGAGCCTAATTAAATATAGAATGTAAAATAATATTATAAATTTAAATATCTTAAATCTTTGCATTTTTAAATCATTTTTATATTACTCAATTGAATTGAATTTAAATAACTCGTGCAATAAAAACCTTCCTGCAGACTTTATTTTTGGTTGAAAATTATCAAAAATTGTTTTATTTTGAGCCCAAGTAAGTATAGAATGTAAAATAAAGTGATAAATTAAAAATTCATAAATCTTTGTTTTTTTAAATCATTTTTTATTACTCAATTGATTTGAATTTAAATAACTCGTGCAATAAAAACCTTCCTGTAGACTTTATTTTTGATTGAAAATTATCAAAAATTGTTTTATTTTGAGCCCCAGTAAATATAGAATGTAAAATAAAGTGATAAATTAAAAATTCATAAATCTTAGTTTTTTTAATAATTTTTTATTACTCAATTGAATTGAATTTAAATAACTCGTGCAATAAAAACCTTCCTGCAGACTTTATTTTTGGTTGAAAATTATCAAAAATTGTTTTATTTTGAGCCCAAGTAAATATAGAATGTAAAATAAAGTGATAAATTAAAAATTCATAAATCTTAGTTTTTTTAATAATTTTTTATTACTGAATTGAATTGAATTTAAAATAACTCGTGCAATAAAAACCTTCCTGCAGACTTTATTTTTGGGTGACAATTATCAAAAATTGTTTTATTTTGAGCCCAAGTAAATATAGAATGTAAAATAAAGTGATAAATTAAAAATTCATAAATCTTAGTTTTTTTAATAATTTTTTATTACTCAATTGAATTGAATTTTAAATAACTCGTGCAATAAAAACCTTCCTGCAGACTTTATTTTTGGTTGAAAATGATCAAAAATTGTTTTATTTTGAGCCTAATTAAATATAGAATGTAAAATAATATTATAAATTTAAATATCTTAAATCTTTGCATTTTTAAATCATTTTTATATTACTCAATTGAATTGAATTTAAATAACTCGTGCAATAAAAACCTTCCTGCAGACTTTATTTTTGGTTGAAAATTATCAAAAATTGTTTTATTTTGAGCCCAAGTAAGTATAGAATGTAAAATAAAGTGATAAATTAAAAATTCATAAATCTTTGTTTTTTTAAATCATTTTTTATTACTCAATTGATTTGAATTTAAATAACTCGTGCAATAAAAACCTTCCTGTAGACTTTATTTTTGATTGAAAATTATCAAAAATTGTTTTATTTTGAGCCCCAGTAAATATAGAATGTAAAATAAAGTGATAAATTAAAAATTCATAAATCTTAGTTTTTTTAATAATTTTTTATTACTCAATTGAATTGAATTTTAAATAACTCGTGCAATAAAAACCTTCCTGCAGACTTTATTTTTGGTTGAAAATTATCAAAAATTGTTTTATTTTGAGCCTAATTAAATATAGAATGTAAAATAATATTATAAATTTAAATATCTTAAATCTTTGCATTTTTAAATCATTTTTATATTACTCAATTGAATTGAATTTAAATAACTCGTGCAATAAAAACCTTCCTGCAGACTTTATTTTTGATTGAAAATTATCAAAAATTGTTTTATTTTGAGCCCCAGTAAATATAGAATGTAAAATAAAGTGATAAATTAAAAATTCATAAATCTTTGTTTTTTTAATCATTTTTTTATTACTCAATTGATTTGAATTTAAATAACTCGTGCAATAAAAACCTTCCTGCAGACTTTATTTTTGGTTGAAAATTATCAAAAACTGTTTTATTTTGAGCCCAAGTAAATATAGAATGTAAAATAAAGTGATAAATTAATAATTCATAAATCTTTGTTTTTTTAATCATTTTTTATTACTCAAATGAATTGAATTTAAATAACTCGTGCAATAAAAACCTTCCTGCAGACTTTATTTTTGGTTGAAAATTATCAAAAATTGTTTTATTTTGAGCCTAATTAAATATAGAATGTAAAATAATATTATAAATTTAAATATCTTAAATCTTTGCATTTTTAAATCATTTTTATATTACTCAATTGAATTGAATTTAAATAACTCGTGCAATAAAAACCTTCCTGCAGACTTTATTTTTGGTTGAAAATTATCAAAAATTGTTTTATTTTGAGCCCAAGTAAGTATAGAATGTAAAATAAAGTGATAAATTAAAAATTCATAAATCTTTGTTTTTTTAAATCATTTTTTATTACTCAATTGATTTGAATTTAAATAACTCGTGCAATAAAAACCTTCCTGTAGACTTTATTTTTGATTGAAAATTATCAAAAATTGTTTTATTTTGAGCCCCAGTAAATATAGAATGTAAAATAAAGTGATAAATTAAAAATTCATAAATCTTAGTTTTTTTAATAATTTTTTATTACTCAATTGAATTGAATTTAAATAACTCGTGCAATAAAAACCTTCCTGCAGACTTTATTTTTGGTTGAAAATTATCAAAAATTGTTTTATTTTGAGCCCAAGTAAATATAGAATGTAAAATAAAGTGATAAATTAAAAATTCATAAATCTTAGTTTTTTTAATAATTTTTTATTACTGAATTGAATTGAATTTAAAATAACTCGTGCAATAAAAACCTTCCTGCAGACTTTATTTTTGGGTGACAATTATCAAAAATTGTTTTATTTTGAGCCCAAGTAAATATAGAATGTAAAATAAAGTGATAAATTAAAAATTCATAAATCTTAGTTTTTTTAATAATTTTTTATTACTCAATTGAATTGAATTTTAAATAACTCGTGCAATAAAAACCTTCCTGCAGACTTTATTTTTGGTTGAAAATGATCAAAAATTGTTTTATTTTGAGCCTAATTAAATATAGAATGTAAAATAATATTATAAATTTAAATATCTTAAATCTTTGCATTTTTAAATCATTTTTATATTACTCAATTGAATTGAATTTAAATAACTCGTGCAATAAAAACCTTCCTGCAGACTTTATTTTTGGTTGAAAATTATCAAAAATTGTTTTATTTTGAGCCCAAGTAAATATAGAATGTAAAATAAAGTGATAAATTAATAATTCATAAATCTTTGTTTTTTTAATAATTTTTTATTACTCAACTGAATTGAATTTAAATAACTCGTGCAATAAAAACCTTCCTGCAGACTTTATTTTTGGTTGAAAATTATCAAAAACTGTTTTATTTTGAGCCCAAGTAAATATAGAATGTAAAATAAAGTGATAAATTAATAATTCATAAATCTTTGTTTTTTTTAATCATTTTTTATTACTCAATTGAATTGAATTTAAATAACTCGTGCAATAAAAACTTTCCTGCAGACTTTATTTTTGGTTGAAAATTATTAAAAATTGTTTTATTTTGAGCCCAATTAAATATAGAATGTAAAATAATATTATAAATTTAAATATCTTAAATCTTTGCATTTTTAAATCATTTTTATATTACTCAATTGAATTGAATTTAAATAATTCGTGCAATAAAAACCTTCCTGCAGACTTTATTTTTCGTTGAAAATTATTAAAAATTGTTTTATTTTGAGCCCAAGTAAATATAGAATGTAAAATAAAGTGATAAATTAAAAATTCATAAATCTTTGTGTTTTTAATCATTTTTTTATTACTCAATTGAATTGAATTTAAATAACTCGTGCAATAAAAACTTTCCTGCAGACTTTATTTTTGGTTGAAAATTATTAAAAATTGTTTTATTTTGAGCCCAAGTAAATATAGAATGTAAAATAAAGTGATAAATTAAAAATTCATAAATCTTTGTTTTTTTTAATCATTTTGTATTACTCAATTTATTTGAATTTAAATAACTCGTGCAATAAAAACCTTCCTGCAGACTTTATTTTTGGTTGAAAATTATCAAAAATTGTTTTATTTTGAGCCCAATTAAATATAGAATGTAACATAATATTATAAATTTAAATATCTTATATCTTTGCATTTTTAAATCATTTTTATATTACTCAGTTGAATTGA
Organism: Lordithon lunulatus; assembly: GCA_963942505.1. Taxonomy (NCBI): domain Eukaryota; kingdom Metazoa; phylum Arthropoda; class Insecta; order Coleoptera; family Staphylinidae; genus Lordithon; species Lordithon lunulatus. Next base: position 48,683,710 of record OZ012673.1, read on the forward strand.
ATTTAAAATAACTCGTGCATTAAAAACCTTCCTGCAGACTTTATTTTTGGGTGAAAATTATCAAAAATTGTTTTATTTTGAGCCCAAGTAAATATAGAATGTAAAATAAAGTGATAAATTAAAAATTCATAAATCTTTGTTTTTTTTTAATCATTTTTTATTACTCAATTGATTTGAATTTAAATAACTCGTGCAATAAAAACCTTCCTGCAGACTTTATTTTTGGGTGAAAATTATCAAAAATTGTTTTATTTTGAGCCCAAGTAAATATAGAATGTAAAATAAAGTGATAAATTAAAAAATCATAAATCTTTGTTTTTTTTTAAATCATTTTTTATTACTCAATTGATTTGAATTTAAATAACTCGTGCAATAAAAACCTTCCTGCAGACTTTATTTTTCGTTGAAAATTATCCAAAATTGTTTTATTTTGAGCCCAAGTAAATATAGAATGTAAAATAAAGTGATAAATTAAAAATTCATAAATCTTAGTTTTTTTAATAATTTTTTATTACTCAATTGAATTGAATTTTAAATAACTCGTGCAATAAAAACCTTCCTGCAGACTTTATTTTTGGTTGAAAATTATCAAAAATTGTTTTATTTTGAGCCCAAGTAAATATAGAATGTAAAATAAAGTGATAAATTAAAAATTCATAAATCTTTGTTTTTTTAATCATTTTTTTATTACTCAATTGATTTGAATTTAAATAACTCGTGCAATAAAAACCTTCCTGCAGACTTTATTTTTGGTTGAAAATTATCAAAAATTGTTTTATTTTGAGCCCAAGTAAATATAGAATGTAAAATAAAGTGATAAATTAAAAATTCATAAATCTTTGTTTTTTTAATCATTTTTTTATTACTCAATTGATTTGAATTTAAATAACTCGTGCAATAAAAACCTTCCTGCAGACTTTATTTTTGGTTGAAAATTATCAAAAATTGTTTTATTTTGAGCCCAAGTAAATATAGAATGTAAAATAAAGTGATAAATTAAAAATTCATAAATCTTAGTTTTTTTAATAATTTTTTATTACTCAATTGAATTGAATTTTAAATAACTCGTGCAATAAAAACCTTCCTGCAGACTTTATTTTTGGTTGAAAATTATCAAAAATTGTTTTATTTTGAGCACAAGTAAATATAGAATGTAAAATAAAGTGATAAATTAAAAATTCATAAATCTTTGTTTTTTTAATCATTTTTTTATTACTCAATTGATTTGAATTTAAATAACTCGTGCAATAAAAACCTTCCTGCAGACTTTATTTTTGGTTGAAAATTATCAAAAATTGTTTTATTTTGAGCCCAAGTAAATATAGAATGTAAAATAAAGTGATAAATTAAAAATTCATAAATCTTTGTTTTTTTTAATCATTTTGTATTACTCAATTTATTTGAATTTAAATAACTCGTGCAATAAAAACCTTCCTGCAGACTTTTTTTGGTTGAAAATAATCAAAAATTGTTTTATTTTGAGCCCAATTAAATATAGAATGTAAAATAATATTATAAATTTCAATATCTTAAATCTTTGCATTTTTAAATCATTTTTATATTACTCAGTTGAATTGAATTTAAAATAACTCGTGCAATAAAAACCTTCCTGCAGACTTTATTTTTGGGTGAAAATTATCAAAAATTGTTTTATTTTGAGCCCAATTAAATATAGAATGTAATAATAAAATCATTCAATTAAAAATTCTTAAATCTTTGATTTTTATCATTTTGAATAACTATGTTGGTGAAATGACGCATGGTTTAATTGTGTTTAAATCTGCACAATCAGCATCCGATCCACGACCTCCAAAAATAAACGCAGGAGCAACCTTCTCAATTAAAACAAAACGTTGTTTCGTATGTATAGGTTTGTATATAATAAAAATATTAGATTTTCTGAATTTCATTGGCATTTGTCATTTTTTGACACAATGTATAAATGTATCAAAATGAACCAATATGGATCAAAATTATCCAAAATGTGTCAAATCATGCCAAATGTCTATACAACTATTACCTAAGTTGCATAGACATTTGGCATGATTTGACACATTTTGGTTAATTTTGATACATATTGGTTCATTTTGGTTAATTTTGATACATTTTGACAGGTTTTGAGACGTTTTGAAACATTTTGACACGTTTTGAAGCATTTTGACACGTTTTGACACATTTTGACACATTTTGAAACATATTGAAACATTTTGACACGTTTTGAAACATTTTGACACGTTTCAAAAATTTTGACACGTTTCGAAACATTTTGACACATTTTAAAACTTTAATTCTATTTAAAACCAAATATTCAATATATTCGTCTCATTTCATTTATAAATTATTGCTCGATTATCATACACTTAAAGTTCGGTATGTTAGTGAAGAATTTGTTTTTGGAATCTCGACCCTCAGAGCGTGACGATTACAACAGTTCGCATGCACACACACCTATTACGAGGACACGCAAAAAATGCGCTTTCTTGCGGTGTGCAAGGATATGAAAGTGAAATATCGGCGCACGGTTTTCTAGTAAAACTGCAGCAGTAATTCCGCCGATCAATTAATTCTAATCGGCGCGTTTTCTTGAAAATTATTGGACGATTACTCACCCGCTTCGTGGAATCAAAGCGTAACGTAAATAGAAGTGTTAATGTGATATGGCGGGAAAATTACGGTGTTTTACTCTAACGGCCCCGTGGCTCCAAGTTTTGCGGTCGTATACCGGTGATTTGTCAAAAATCTCAAAATTTGCATTTCTTTTTATGATTGCATTAACAATTGCTGTACAAGTAAAGTAATATATGCAAAAAAAATAATTTCTTGTTATGAAAATGGATATCACATTAACAACTTCACGCCTAATAAACTCCTATTTGCTTCCAGAAACAATCAACAGTACATTAAAATATAAGGACAACACTATTATTAAATAATACCACAAGGCCATAAACGGTCACAATTCACACACTTTACTTGAAAAAAGGTTCATTTTAATTATTTCCTTGATAAACAACGCTCGGCTGCAGCTTTGCACGTCTTCGTGCGCCGCTCAAGGATTACCAGACGTGCTCAGGATGAGCCTCAATAAAATCGTGCGTGGTTGATTAATTGCCGAGCGTCTATCAGTCAATTACATCGAGAGTTTATTGTAATAATATTCATGTCAAGTATTTTCTGTGCGGGTATGTGTGTCGATGCAGATGAGCACTATTGTTACACACAGAGTTAAGATTTTTTAATTGGAATTATGTTAAGTAATGAGTAAGGTTGTACAATATGTCTATAATAGATATAATCGGTTGAAAGGATTAGACTTTTTTTTTTAACTTTTTAAATATGTATAATATAATAGTAACAATGATTTGTAATAAAATTCTATATTTGAAACAAATAAATACAATAAATTCCATTTATGAATTGTTCATATAATAGTCATAACAATGAGTGAAAATGATTAATTACTTAAAGAAAATAATCATAAATAATAGTGGCCTGCAAAATTTAAATTATTGCTTTATTTCAGAATTTCAGCAAATATCTCTATTCTATTAATTTTTTATATCTTTCTTGTGGTACTTACAAATCCTGGTTACTCGTTCATTAAAAAAAACAGGTTTGCTAAAATAATTAGCTATTAGATGCGGATCTATCAAATTAATTATTATATAGAAATTATTGCCGAAACCAACCAGTACGATTTAGGATAGTGGTTGCTAAAATCGTACCTTTGTATCATTTTTTAACTGTTTTCAAAATACAGTTGACGTTGCTCACAGGATATTTAAATAAAACCCATAAGTATTCGTTGATCGACCAACAATAAATACATTATCTAGGGGATGTAGTTACTTTAGATTTTCTCTATTGGAAACACTGAATAATTAAAAAAAGGTGTCATCAAAGCTCCAATCGCAAGTGCTATACAAGGTGTTTGACACTTGTTTTTGGCATATACTGTCATAATGACATTTTCAATGTAACATTCAATAATTTATGGGACCTATAAAGTTTGTGGGATGTTGGTGAATACGGACATCAGTTAGCTGAATTATGATTTTCAAACAGACATAGAACAATTTTGCCAACTGTTATTTAATATTTAACAATATTATTGAATTCATATTTAATAGTAATATTTTTATTATTTTATATTTAATTATAACATTTTTTATTATTTTATATTTAATAATAACATTTTTTATTATTTTATATTTAATAATAATATTTTTTATTATTTTATATTTAATATTTAAAAAATAACGCACAATTTAGGAAAAATATAATTCAATAAGAAATCGTAAACTAATGTGTAATCAAAACAGTATATGTTTTTTGAGGGCATATACCAACGTTTGGTTTATCAATTAACACAAGTGATTTTCGTCAGTGACATTCGAAAACGAACAAACAGTGAAATCGATAAATTAAATAAAGGATCGGCGCTACGCAAATAGCGCTTGTTAATGGCCGCTTATCGGCATTTGTATTTATTAATGGATATACTCGAGTCTTGTTTAATTGAACGCACTTTAATAATATCGAGTGGCAGTAAAATGTATAATAACAGTAGCGATTCATTCAAGTTTACGAGTTACGGATGTATAAAAATTGAGGATAAAGATGTTGAACAAGCGGTGTGCGTGTTTTACAAGTAATATAAAAAAATCTTCTATCTTCATATGGCTACATATACTTCTATCTTTATAGAGCTATCAGCCGTGAGGCTTAGGGTTGCCATCTGTAAAATCAGTAACCAAGAACTGATTATTGGAGTTGTCGCTACATTTACACAATTGAAATAGAAACGCTTGTGGAAAAGTCGCGCGGAATTGGCGTTTCCGTCTACATTCACCTCAGTGCACAAAGTGGACATTAAAAAAATTAAATACGAACAATTACTATTATTAATTGTCAATGAGCGCGAGTACTAGTAGTAATACTAGGCGGGTTCTGGCTCACTTTTCGAACTCGGATTTTTCTAAGTCCCAAATTTTTTCAAAGACCGAGATTCGAATTTTTCTAAGGTGGAGAGCGAATTCGAGCGAGTTCGAATTATTCCAAGTCCCACCACCACCAGCTGCAAGGAATTTTGTCATCATTTAATGGATGCTAATTAAGTGGAGTAATTAGAGTAGTTAATTAAATAAATAAATAAATGATGTAATGGATGTCCTGGAATGTCACACCATGATTTACATAATTAACATACTACTCTAATTATCCACTTAATTTACATACATACATTAAACCATAATAATAATAATTATTATTATAATAATAATAGGTGATTGTTTCGGCTGGTTAATCATAAAAAATTTGTTTTTTAAAGTATTGAGGTGCATGTGTTAAACGTTATCAATAATGTGTGTGTGTGTGTGTGTGTGGGAAAGCTGCATTCCGTCGCAGCATTTGGGCATAAGATGATGATTTAAGAGTCACACGTGCATTCAGCTGGTTAGTTGTGGGAACGACATTTTTTTTTTTTTTTTACATTGACTGGAAAGTGCCGACGGATGTGTCAAGTGGCCCGATGCCGATTTAATTACAAGGTGGTGATTTAAGAGAGTCACACGTGCATTCAGCTGGTTAGTTATAAAAAATTGTGTACAAGTGTAAAAACAATTTCAATAAATCAATCACATAAATGTGTGGGAACGACATTTTTTAATTGACTGGAAGTGTCGGCAGATGTGTCAAGTGGCTGGGGTCGGTGTCAACGTTTCTACCTGTGTTTAATTACAGCGGTGGGAATTATGGAAGAAACAGGCGTCCTACAGATGATGATATTTTAATTAAAATAAAATAAAATAAAATGAAAAGGTTTGTGGAACAGGCGCAGCGGCAAGTCTAGACATTATCCGGCTATAAATAAACAGGGATTCGTATGAGAGGATCAGTCTTCTACAACAAGTCAAGTAAAATTGATTGTAAAATGGCATCATACGGTATCATGTGCGACAAAATGATTAAAAATATTGAAGCATCTGCCGCAATAGTTAAATCATTGGAAGAGGTGATGCAGTTAATACAAAATGTGAATAAAACTATTTTACAAGTTCGTAAAATAATCAAAGCAAAATGTGTCAACGAGTTTATGTTGTGCGCCAAATTAGTGCAACTTAAATGCATTAAAGAAAAATTGAAACAGCAGAAAGTGCGTGCAAGAAAACATGGTGGAGGTGTTGGTGCATTGAGTAAAAAGAAGAAACAGTCATCACTTGTCTGGCAAGATTTGGATTCAACATTCAACGGACGTATAAAAACAGGTGCAATTATTAATTTAGGTTTTATAGATCCATTACAATTTTTATTAAAAGCGTTCAAAAGTTTTTCCATTAAAATTAAAAATGCTTTAAAAACATCATTGTTAAAAGTTAATGTGATTCTATATGCAAAGTTTATTTTACCACAATCGAAAACAATTGAAATTAAATCTTTTAACACTCGTAATAAAATTATAGATACAACAACTAATTTGAAAATTTGGTATAACGAAAATGTCTATAATAAATTAACTACTGATTTAGAAGAGTTTCAGGAACGTGATTCAGGGTGGGTTTTAATAGAAATTCAATCACTCCAAGTAAATATTAATAACTATCAACCAATAACTGTAGATTCATATATCCCATTACCACCCCACATTAGAAATAAAGGTGCTGTAATTAATGTAAAAAATAAAGATAAATTTTGTTTTTTGTGGGCAGTAACATCAGCTCTTCATCCTACATCTAATAATTCTGATAGAATTTCCTCTTACCCACATTTCAGTACAGTTTTAAAGTATGATGAGTCTGATTACCCCATGAAACTTAAAAATATTAAAAAATTTGAAATAGAAAATTCTTTAAACATAAATGTTTATTTTTATGAACATCGTGATATAAGACCTATTTACTTAAGTAAAAATAAAGATAAAACATGTAAATATATCCACCTGTTGATGATCAAATCCATTCATGAAAACAAATATCATTTTACTTGGATTCGTAATTTATCTAGATTGATAACTAGTCAGATAACTAGAAAAAAGGCTAAACTATATCATTGCGACATATGTTTAAATAGATTTATATCTGAAACTAAATTAGAACAGCATAAATTTTATTGTATAAATCAGAATAAATGTAAAATGGAAATCCCCAAGAAAACACACCTTAAATTTGAAAATTACGCTTATAAGGAAAAAGTACCATTTGCAGTATATGCAGATTTTGAATGCATTTTAAAAAAAGTTGATGAGCAAAATTATAATGGAAATACAACAAAATATCAGCATCATGTCCCAATGAGTGTCGCTTATTATCTTAAGTGTTCCTATGATGATACATTATCATCCTTTAAGTTATTTCGAGGTGAAACCTGCGTAGAATGGTTTATCGACGAGTTGAAACAAATAGCTGAAGATGTAGAACCTGTTTTTATTGTTAACATGCCCATGGAGCAATTAACATACAGCCAGCAGTTAGATTTTAAAAACTCAACACATTGCCATATCTGTGAAAAATTATTTACATCAACAGACATTAAAGTTAGAGATCATTGCCATATCACATCCAAATATCGCGGTCCAGCCCACCAAGATTGTAATTTAAATTTTAAAAGAAAATTTATTGTACCAGTTATATTCCATAATCTTAGCGGTTATGATAGTCATTTATTTATTAAACAATTAGCAGTAAGATTTCAGGGGGGCATTGATTTATTACCGATAAATAAAGATAAATATATTTCATTCTCAAAACACGTTGCTGGGACAAGACTACAGTTTAGATTCTTAGATTCTTTTAGATTTTTAAGCTGCAGCATAGAAACATTAGCATCAATTCTACCGAGTGAAGAAAAGAAAAATTTATTAAAATATTATCCAATAACCGAAGAATTTAGTTTACTAACTCGAAAAGGTGTATTCCCCTATGATTACGTTAGTTCATTTAGTGTTTTAGAGGAAAGGCAGCTGCCGGAACAATCTAAATTTTTTAGTACTCTGACAAATGAATCCATTACAATTGAAAATTATAAGCATGCACAATGTATATGGAATACTTTTAAAATTAAAACATTAGGGGAATATTCAGATTTATATTTAAAAACAGATGTTTTACTACTAGCTGATATAATGGAGAATTTTAGATGCAATATTTTAAATATTTATAACCTAGACCCCCTACATTACTATACCGCTCCAGGACTTGCATTTGACGCAATGCTTAAAATGACCAAAGTTCAACTAGATCTATTAACAGATATTGATATGGTTTTATTCATTGAAAAAGGGTTACGGGGTGGTGTAGCCCAATGTTCTAACAGGTATGGCAAAGCGAATAATGAATATATGCCTAATTATAATCCTAATGAAAAAACATCTTATTTAATGTACTTTGATATAAATAATATGTATGGTGCTGCAATGTGCAACTGTTTACCATATGCCGATTTTCAGTGGGTTACAGATTTATCTTCAGTTAATTTAAATGATTTAAAAGATGATGATGAATTTGGATACATTTATGAAGTAGATTTTGAATATCCAAATCATCTTTTTAAATTGCATAAAGATTTACCATTATGTCCCGATCACATAACACCCCCAAACTCAAAGCAGTCAAAATTAATGTTAACTTTACACGCTAAAAAGAACTACGTTTTACATTATAGAAATTTAAAGCAATATTTAAGTTTAGGTTTAATATTAACAAAAGTACATAGAATATTGAAATTTAAACAAGGTAAATGGATGAAACCGTATATAGATTTTAATACTAAATTAAGAACGGAGGCTAAAACCGATTTTGAAAAAAGTTTATATAAACTTTTGAATAATGCTGTATTTGGCAAAACCATGGAAAATGTTAGGAAACATAAAGAAATTAAATTAGTAACAAAATGGGAGGGTCGATATGGTGCCAATTCATATATTCAGAAACCGAATTTCCATAGTTGTACAGTTTTTAATCAAGATTTTGTTATAATTGAAATGTGTAAAACAAGCATAACATTTAATAAACCAATTTATGTAGGTTTCACCATATTAGATACATCTAAAATAATGCTATATGATTTCCACTATGATTTTATTAAAACAACTTTAGGTGACAACGCAAAATTGCTGTACACAGATACGGATTCTTTAATTTACAATTTCTTTAATGTCAATATATATCAAGTTATGAAAGATAATTTAAATAGATTTGATACATCTGATTACAAGACAGACAATATTTATAACATTCCACAAGTCAATAAAAAAGTAATCGGACTAATGAAAGATGAATGTAATGGATCTATAATGACTGAATTTATAGGATTGCGTGCAAAAATGTATGCTTACCTAGTTGAACAGTTCAATTTAACTAAGAAAGGTAAAGGCATAACGAGGCGCAGTCTTAATAGAATTAATTTTGATGATTATTACAATTGCCTTTTCAATAACATTGAAACAACTGGATATGAGCACTTAATCAGATCAATCAAGCATAACGTATACACCGTAAAACAACGTAAAAAGTTGCTGAGCCCATTTGATGATAAAAGGGATATCAATTTAAATAACACAGACACGCTCCCTTGGGGGTTCAAAGAAAAAAATATCAACGATTGACAAGTGTTTAATTTTAATCCTATTCAAACTACACGTGTGCATGCAGGTGGTAAAAACAAAAAAAATCATGTTCAATCCCGTTCAATCCTGTTCAACCCAACCATTGACAAGTGTTTAATTTTAATCCTATTCAAACTACACGTGTGCATGCAGGTGGTAAAAAAAAATCATGTTCAATCCCGTTCAATCCTGTTCAACCCGACCATATGTAAGCACGCACCTCGGAGAGTATAAAAGGGGTTTATATACTCATGATAATCATTAGTCTCAAGATGGATCCCAACCAATCTAGTGCCGAACAAATAATAGTGCAGTTAAAAGTGTTAAAGGTAGCCCACCAAGTGTTTTTACAGTGCTTAATAACAAGTGTAATAACAAACAATTGTGAGTTGACTAACTATATATTAAATAACGTTGGTGTACAGGACTCATTATTAACATTTGAAATTTTACGACAAACATCAAGCGATATAATTAAAACATTATTACAACTAAAATTAAATTTAGATGAATTTATTACATCTTTTTTAAGTTCGCAAAGCAGTGATATTTTAGATTTAAATACTATTAATTCCTTTGTTATAAATAGTGATGTAAGTAATAACAAAATGTACAATTTACTTTTATTATTTAATATGTGTAGCGATAATAGTAGTCTAAAATATGATTATGATATATATGATAGTGGTTTAAGTTCAACAAATGTTTCTATTAACTATAGCAATATTACATATTATATTGATAAAATTTTTTGTGATTGTATATATAACGCGGATCATAAATTTTTAAGCGAGTTTATAACTGTAACAGATAGTTTAAATATAACACCTGTATTTAGCCCACACAGCAGAGCCAGCCACCAACAGTTGCTGAAATGGCTTTTTATTAATAAGGGTAAAGCCGAGAGGGGTGATCGAGTTGGTTGGATTAATGGGCCTGATTCAGGGTTATGGCCTTCTAGTGAACCAGATGACTATATTAAAACACTAAGGTTCTTAAAAACAAATATATAATTTTAACAGTAAAATTTTAGAGTGTGTGCGGTTTAAAAAAATCACCCCAACCCACTAGAGTGTGTGCGGTTTAAAAAAATCACCCCCACCCACTAATATGTCTAGGGGGTGCTATATATAAATGGTTGGGGGAAAAGTTAAAATCAGTATCTACAATCATGTGGAGTGTCGAGTCAGAAGTTACAGGCCAAGTTATCGTCCGCCAAGGCATGCGCTTCATGCTAGTGCCGATACCTGAAGCGGTTCCGTCACCTCCAAACGCAGGACCCTCAAGGCAGAGGTCACCTTCACCAGGACCCTCAAGGCGGAGGTCGCCTTCACCAGAACCCTCAAGGCGGAGGTCACCTTCACCAGGGCCATCGTGGCGATCGCCTTCACCAGGACCATCGTGGCGATCGCCTTCACAGGGCCCCAGCTGGAGGAGAGAGAGGGGGGCGGATACATCCCCAGTATCGTCCACGGCGTCAACGGTGAAGTTATCGCCGCCTTCGCCGAAGCGGCGAAGAATGAGTCCGGCAACAACAACACCGCAGCGGTCTCTCCACCCCAGGAGATTATTCACCCCATCACCTGGAGGAGGACGAGCACCGCTGCCGATGTCACCACAGTCGCCGCCTTCACCACCACCACCACCGCCACCGCCGTCACCTCCCCCACCCCCATCACCTTCACCCCCAGCGTCGCCGGTATACGGCCCCCCACGCCCGCCGCCGAGGCGTATGGTATACCAATACCGCAACAATGTATATTTTGGGGCCGCATTACCGGCAGATTTTAGAGATGTTTTGTACAAAATAAAGTATAAATTCGTAAAAGTGCTGAACATACCCGGCGAAGAGTCCGGGTATGAAACTGAATTTACAGATGAGGAGGAGGCTTAAATAATATATATATAAATAAAAACTTTTTTTTTTTTGAAACACACATTACCAGTTTTTTTATTTTTATTTTTTATTATTATTATCCCACAGGTCTGTTACTAAATAAACAGGTGACTGTTACTAATAAACAGGTAGCTGTTGCTAATAAAACAGGTGGCTGTTGCTAATAAAACAGGTGACTGTTCCTAATTAAAACAGCTTTAACAGCTTTATACAGCTGTCTGTTACTAAATAAACAGGTAGCTGTTGCTAATAAAACAGGTGGCTGTTGCTAATAAAACAGGTGACTGTTCCTAATTAAAACAGCTTTAACAGCTTTATACAGCTGTCTGTTACTAAATAAACAGGTGACTGTTACTAATAAACAGGTAGCTGTTGCTAATAAAACAGGTTAGTAGGTATAGTAAATACATAGATGAATTGAGGAATAATTTTATGTTTTTAATTTTACAGTGATCAAATAAACTAACATTCGCATTACATTTGTTTTTTCGATTCGTTTGCAATGCAATAATTACATAACGTGGTTTTGAGATGTTGACTTTACTGTCCAAGTATGTTGCTGTGTTTGCTGTAATAATGGATACTCGTGTAATTCCCAGCCTCTGAATCCCATCTCCAAATCAACACCTCTATCAATATAACTTAACAGAGACAATCGCTCCTCGTCTCCCACTGAAATATGAGGCATACGCCAGATTATTTTATGAATATCAATTTTTATAGTTTCAGCAATATCAGTATTATAAAGTGCATTTAAATCGGAATTACATCTAATTAAAACTAATTCTTGTAAAATTAATAATTTACAATGTACACCTTATATCTTTATAGTTAAATAAATATAATGAAAAGTATTACTCTCATTTTTTTTTTTTTTACTATACCTACTAACCTGTTTATTAGCAACAGCCACCTGTTTTATTAGCAACAGCTACCTGTTTATTAGTAACAGTCACCTGTTTATTTAGTAACAGACAGCTGTATAAAGCTGTTAAAGCTGTTTTAATTAGGAACAGTCACCTGTTTTATTAGCAACAGCCACCTGTTTTATTAGCAACAGCTACCTGTTTATTTAGTAACAGACAGCTGTATAAAGCTGTTAAAGCTGTTTTAATTAGGAACAGTCACCTGTTTTATTAGCAACAGCCACCTGTTTTATTAGCAACAGCTACCTGTTTATTTAGTAACAGACAGCTGTATAAAGCTGTTAAAGCTGTTTTAATTAGGAACAGTCACCTGTTTTATTAGCAACAGCCACCTGTTTTATTAGCAACAGCTACCTGTTTATTTAGTAACAGACAGCTGTATAAAGCTGTTAAAGCTGTTTTAATTAGGAACAGTCACCTGTTTTATTAGCAACAGCCACCTGTTTTATTAGCAACAGCTACCTGTTTATTAGTAACAGTCACCTGTTTATTTAGTAACAGACCTGTGGGATAATAATAATAAAAAATAAAAATAAAAAAACTGGTAATGTGTGTTTCAAAAAAAAAAAAGTTTTTATTTATATATATATTATTTAAGCCTCCTCCTCATCTGTAAATTCAGTTTCATACCCGGACTCTTCGCCGGGTATGTTCAGCACTTTTACGAATTTATACTTTATTTTGTACAAAACATCTCTAAAATCTGCCGGTAATGCGGCCCCAAAATATACATTGTTGCGGTATTGGTATACCATACGCCTCGGCGGCGGGCGTGGGGGGCCGTATACCGGCGACGCTGGGGGTGAAGGTGATGGGGGTGGGGGAGGTGACGGCGGTGGCGGTGGTGGTGGTGGTGAAGGCGGCGACTGTGGTGACATCGGCAGCGGTGCTCGTCCTCCTCCAGGTGATGGGGTGAATAATCTCCTGGGGTGGAGAGACCGCTGCGGTGTTGTTGTTGCCGGACTCATTCTTCGCCGCTTCGGCGAAGGCGGCGATAACTTCACCGTTGACGCCGTGGACGATACTGGGGATGTATCCGCCCCCCTCTCTCTCCTCCAGCTGGGGCCCTGTGAAGGCGATCGCCACGATGGTCCTGGTGAAGGCGATCGCCACGATGGCCCTGGTGAAGGTGACCTCCGCCTTGAGGGTTCTGGTGAAGGCGACCTCCGCCTTGAGGGTCCTGGTGAAGGTGACCTCTGCCTTGAGGGTCCTGCGTTTGGAGGTGACGGAACCGCTTCAGGTATCGGCACTAGCATGAAGCGCATGCCTTGGCGGACGATAACTTGGCCTGTAACTTCTGACTCGACACTCCACATGATTGTAGATACTGATTTTAACTTTTCCCCCAACCATTTATATATAGCACCCCCTAGACATATTAGTGGGTGGGGGTGATTTTTTTAAACCGCACACACTCTAGTGGGTTGGGGTGATTTTTTTAAACCGCACACACTCTAAAATTTTACTGTTAAAATTATATATTTGTTTTTAAGAACCTTAGTGTTTTAATATAGTCATCTGGTTCACTAGAAGGCCATAACCCTGAATCAGGCCCATTAATCCAACCAACTCGATCACCCCTCTCGGCTTTACCCTTATTAATAAAAAGCCATTTCAGCAACTGTTGGTGGCTGGCTCTGCTGTGTGGGCTAAATACAGGTGTTATATTTAAACTATCTGTTACAGTTATAAACTCGCTTAAAAATTTATGATCCGCGTTATATATACAATCACAAAAAATTTTATCAATATAATATGTAATATTGCTATAGTTAATAGAAACATTTGTTGAACTTAAACCACTATCATATATATCATAATCATATTTTAGACTACTATTATCGCTACACATATTAAATAATAAAAGTAAATTGTACATTTTGTTATTACTTACATCACTATTTATAACAAAGGAATTAATAGTATTTAAATCTAAAATATCACTGCTTTGCGAACTTAAAAAAGATGTAATAAATTCATCTAAATTTAATTTTAGTTGTAATAATGTTTTAATTATATCGCTTGATGTTTGTCGTAAAATTTCAAATGTTAATAATGAGTCCTGTACACCAACGTTATTTAATATATAGTTAGTCAACTCACAATTGTTTGTTATTACACTTGTTATTAAGCACTGTAAAAACACTTGGTGGGCTACCTTTAACACTTTTAACTGCACTATTATTTGTTCGGCACTAGATTGGTTGGGATCCATCTTGAGACTAATGATTATCATGAGTATATAAACCCCTTTTATACTCTCCGAGGTGCGTGCTTACATATGGTCGGGTTGAACAGGATTGAACGGGATTGAACATGATTTTTTTTTACCACCTGCATGCACACGTGTAGTTTGAATAGGATTAAAATTAAACACTTGTCAATGGTTGGGTTGAACAGGATTGAACGGGATTGAACATGATTTTTTTTGTTTTTACCACCTGCATGCACACGTGTAGTTTGAATAGGATTAAAATTAAACACTTGTCAATCGTTGATATTTTTTTCTTTGAACCCCCAAGGGAGCGTGTCTGTGTTATTTAAATTGATATCCCTTTTATCATCAAATGGGCTCAGCAACTTTTTACGTTGTTTTACGGTGTATACGTTATGCTTGATTGATCTGATTAAGTGCTCATATCCAGTTGTTTCAATGTTATTGAAAAGGCAATTGTAATAATCATCAAAATTAATTCTATTAAGACTGCGCCTCGTTATGCCTTTACCTTTCTTAGTTAAATTGAACTGTTCAACTAGGTAAGCATACATTTTTGCACGCAATCCTATAAATTCAGTCATTATAGATCCATTACATTCATCTTTCATTAGTCCGATTACTTTTTTATTGACTTGTGGAATGTTATAAATATTGTCTGTCTTGTAATCAGATGTATCAAATCTATTTAAATTATCTTTCATAACTTGATATATATTGACATTAAAGAAATTGTAAATTAAAGAATCCGTATCTGTGTACAGCAATTTTGCGTTGTCACCTAAAGTTGTTTTAATAAAATCATAGTGGAAATCATATAGAATTATTTTAGATGTATCTAATATGGTGAAACCTACATAAATTGGTTTATTAAATGTGATGCTTGTTTTACACATTTCAATTATAACAAAATCTTGATTAAAAACTGTACAACTATGGAAATTCGGTTTCTGAATATATGAATTGGCACCATATCGACCCTCCCATTTTGTTACTAATTTAATTTCTTTATGTTTCCTAACATTTTCCATGGTTTTGCCAAATACAGCATTATTCAAAAGTTTATATAAACTTTTTTCAAAATCGGTTTTAGCCTCCGTTCTTAATTTAGTATTAAAATCTATATACGGTTTCATCCATTTACCTTGTTTAAATTTCAATATTCTATGTACTTTTGTTAATATTAAACCTAAACTTAAATATTGCTTTAAATTTCTATAATGTAAAACGTAGTTCTTTTTAGCGTGTAAAGTTAACATTAATTTTGACTGCTTTGAGTTTGGGGGTGTTATGTGATCGGGACATAATGGTAAATCTTTATGCAATTTAAAAAGATGATTTGGATATTCAAAATCTACTTCATAAATGTATCCAAATTCATCATCATCTTTTAAATCATTTAAATTAACTGAAGATAAATCTGTAACCCACTGAAAATCGGCATATGGTAAACAGTTGCACATTGCAGCACCATACATATTATTTATATCAAAGTACATTAAATAAGATGTTTTTTCATTAGGATTATAATTAGGCATATATTCATTATTCGCTTTGCCATACCTGTTAGAACATTGGGCTACACCACCCCGTAACCCTTTTTCAATGAATAAAACCATATCAATATCTGTTAATAGATCTAGTTGAACTTTGGTCATTTTAAGCATTGCGTCAAATGCAAGTCCTGGAGCGGTATAGTAATGTAGGGGGTCTAGGTTATAAATATTTAAAATATTGCATCTAAAATTCTCCATTATATCAGCTAGTAGTAAAACATCTGTTTTTAAATATAAATCTGAATATTCCCCTAATGTTTTAATTTTAAAAGTATTCCATATACATTGTGCATGCTTATAATTTTCAATTGTAATGGATTCATTTGTCAGAGTACTAAAAAATTTAGATTGTTCCGGCAGCTGCCTTTCCTCTAAAACACTAAATGAACTAACGTAATCATAGGGGAATACACCTTTTCGAGTTAGTAAACTAAATTCTTCGGTTATTGGATAATATTTTAATAAATTTTTCTTTTCTTCACTCGGTAGAATTGATGCTAATGTTTCTATGCTGCAGCTTAAAAATCTAAAAGAATCTAAGAATCTAAACTGTAGTCTTGTCCCAGCAACGTGTTTTGAGAATGAAATATATTTATCTTTATTTATCGGTAATAAATCAATGCCCCCCTGAAATCTTACTGCTAATTGTTTAATAAATAAATGACTATCATAACCGCTAAGATTATGGAATATAACTGGTACAATAAATTTTCTTTTAAAATTTAAATTACAATCTTGGTGGGCTGGACCGCGATATTTGGATGTGATATGGCAATGATCTCTAACTTTAATGTCTGTTGATGTAAATAATTTTTCACAGATATGGCAATGTGTTGAGTTTTTAAAATCTAACTGCTGGCTGTATGTTAATTGCTCCATGGGCATGTTAACAATAAAAACAGGTTCTACATCTTCAGCTATTTGTTTCAACTCGTCGATAAACCATTCTACGCAGGTTTCACCTCGAAATAACTTAAAGGATGATAATGTATCATCATAGGAACACTTAAGATAATAAGCGACACTCATTGGGACATGATGCTGATATTTTGTTGTATTTCCATTATAATTTTGCTCATCAACTTTTTTTAAAATGCATTCAAAATCTGCATATACTGCAAATGGTACTTTTTCCTTATAAGCGTAATTTTCAAATTTAAGGTGTGTTTTCTTGGGGATTTCCATTTTACATTTATTCTGATTTATACAATAAAATTTATGCTGTTCTAATTTAGTTTCAGATATAAATCTATTTAAACATATGTCGCAATGATATAGTTTAGCCTTTTTTCTAGTTATCTGACTAGTTATCAATCTAGATAAATTACGAATCCAAGTAAAATGATATTTGTTTTCATGAATGGATTTGATCATCAACAGGTGGATATATTTACATGTTTTATCTTTATTTTTACTTAAGTAAATAGGTCTTATATCACGATGTTCATAAAAATAAACATTTATGTTTAAAGAATTTTCTATTTCAAATTTTTTAATATTTTTAAGTTTCATGGGGTAATCAGACTCATCATACTTTAAAACTGTACTGAAATGTGGGTAAGAGGAAATTCTATCAGAATTATTAGATGTAGGATGAAGAGCTGATGTTACTGCCCACAAAAAACAAAATTTATCTTTATTTTTTACATTAATTACAGCACCTTTATTTCTAATGTGGGGTGGTAATGGGATATATGAATCTACAGTTATTGGTTGATAGTTATTAATATTTACTTGGAGTGATTGAATTTCTATTAAAACCCACCCTGAATCACGTTCCTGAAACTCTTCTAAATCAGTAGTTAATTTATTATAGACATTTTCGTTATACCAAATTTTCAAATTAGTTGTTGTATCTATAATTTTATTACGAGTGTTAAAAGATTTAATTTCAATTGTTTTCGATTGTGGTAAAATAAACTTTGCATATAGAATCACATTAACTTTTAACAATGATGTTTTTAAAGCATTTTTAATTTTAATGGAAAAACTTTTGAACGCTTTTAATAAAAATTGTAATGGATCTATAAAACCTAAATTAATAATTGCACCTGTTTTTATACGTCCGTTGAATGTTGAATCCAAATCTTGCCAGACAAGTGATGACTGTTTCTTCTTTTTACTCAATGCACCAACACCTCCACCATGTTTTCTTGCACGCACTTTCTGCTGTTTCAATTTTTCTTTAATGCATTTAAGTTGCACTAATTTGGCGCACAACATAAACTCGTTGACACATTTTGCTTTGATTATTTTACGAACTTGTAAAATAGTTTTATTCACATTTTGTATTAACTGCATCACCTCTTCCAATGATTTAACTATTGCGGCAGATGCTTCAATATTTTTAATCATTTTGTCGCACATGATACCGTATGATGCCATTTTACAATCAATTTTACTTGACTTGTTGTAGAAGACTGATCCTCTCATACGAATCCCTGTTTATTTATAGCCGGATAATGTCTAGACTTGCCGCTGCGCCTGTTCCACAAACCTTTTCATTTTATTTTATTTTATTTTAATTAAAATATCATCATCTGTAGGACGCCTGTTTCTTCCATAATTCCCACCGCTGTAATTAAACACAGGTAGAAACGTTGACACCGACCCCAGCCACTTGACACATCTGCCGACACTTCCAGTCAATTAAAAAATGTCGTTCCCACACATTTATGTGATTGATTTATTGAAATTGTTTTTACACTTGTACACAATTTTTTATAACTAACCAGCTGAATGCACGTGTGACTCTCTTAAATCACCACCTTGTAATTAAATCGGCATCGGGCCACTTGACACATCCGTCGGCACTTTCCAGTCAATGTAAAAAAAAAAAAAAATGTCGTTCCCACAACTAACCAGCTGAATGCACGTGTGACTCTTAAATCATCATCTTATGCCCAAATGCTGCGACGGAATGCAGCTTTCCCACACACACACACACACACACATTATTGATAACGTTTAACACATGCACCTCAATACTTTAAAAAACAAATTTTTTATGATTAACCAGCCGAAACAATCACCTATTATTATTATAATAATAATTATTATTATTATGGTTTAATGTATGTATGTAAATTAAGTGGATAATTAGAGTAGTATGTTAATTATGTAAATCATGGTGTGACATTCCAGGACATCCATTACATCATTTATTTATTTATTTAATTAACTACTCTAATTACTCCACTTAATTAGCATCCATTAAATGATGACAAAATTCCTTGCAGCTGGTGGTGGTGGGACTTGGAATAATTCGAACTCGCTCGAATTCGCTCTCCACCTTAGAAAAATTCGAATCTCGGTCTTTGAAAAAATTTGGGACTTAGAAAAATCCGAGTTCGAAAAGTGAGCCAGAACCCGCCTAGTATTACTACTAGTACTGTTTGTGTGTTTGCTTTCACTTCTCATGTGTTAAATATATATATCGTAAATCAAGCGCGTGATCACTTACTTCAGCACGTAAGAGCCTTAAAAGTTCAAGACAATCAGATATTCAATTGAGATACTGAAAAAAAAACATTAGTTTAATTTAATTAACAACTAAGACTTAGAAAAAATAAATAAAAAATTATTTATTAATTTATAAACCCTAAACTTACACCATATAATAGAGGCTTTAACCTACTACCAGAATTAAATTAGTTTTTGTTGAATAATAATTTGGGACACCTTCTACTTTGAGTTTATTTATATTATTACATTTATTTTTTTCTAAGTCTACTTATTTTTATACATTTGTATATTTTTTATATCGTTTACTACTAAGGAATGTACACATGTAAACACAAATCAGGCAGAAAGACCCCTAAAGGGGTCGATAGCTCAATAAAGATGGTTTATATATAATTTATAAGTCCACTATACCAGGGATCGCCAACTTTTGTGTACATAAGATCTACTTTTCTCTTGAAAAGGGTAGCGATCGACTTGTAACCTAAGATCCCTGGCCTAAAGGTCGTTTTAGACAATTTCTTGACTCAAAAGTTAAGGTCGTTTTATACAACACAATTTCTTATCCCAAAAGTTGTTCCAAGAAATGAATTCATATAACCTCCTCCCATACAATTTGTCGTTGACAAATAAAACGCGTTACATTTTTCCATTCGATCTACCATCCAATTCAATATTTCAAATAATTTTCTGTTTGATACGAGACAATTTAGATTGACTCGCATCTTGACTAACTTTTGAGTCAAGAAATTGTTTTGTCTAAAACGACCTTAACTTTTGAATCAAGAAATTCTCTTGTTTAAAGGTCGTTTTAGACAAGAAAATTTCTTGACTCAAAAGTTAGTCAAGATGCGAGACAATCTAAATTGTTTCGTATCATACAGCAAATTATTTAAAATATTGAATTGGAAGGTAGATCGAATCGAAAAATATAACGCGTTCTATTTGTGAAGAACAAATTTCATGGGAGGAGGATATATGAATTCATTTCTTGAACAACTTTTGAGCTAAGAAATTGTGTAAAACGACCTTAACTTTTGAGTCAAGAAATTGTCTTGTCTAAAACGACTTTAACTCCAGATATGTTACTATCAAGAATCATAAAATTCATTTTAAAATGTATGCAAAAAAAAGCAAATTTTTACATAGATTTCTATAAATTTCTTCAATGATTATTAATATTAAAGTTTAACAAAATTGTTGAATTAGTAGTTTTCGGTAAAAATAACCCTGTACTTTTTTTTAGCACATTAGTTTGTATCACCGAAAAAGCAGGTACAAACATATCTGTTTGTGTTTTGCAAGTTTAAACGAGTTGCGAATATTGAAGGGCGGCCCCTTTATTGTGCCAGCCAGTTCATTTCTTCAGTTCTGAACGGTTTTGTGGCGATTGTGTGTGTAATGACGCGTGAACGATTTAATTAGGTCGCTTTGTAGATAAAATCCACGTCGTGGATGATAACCGCCAATGATTCCACTTGTTTATTTACCTAAACTAATTATAAACGGACTCGAAAACGTTATAATAATGCAATAAATTCAGTATTGATGTCTTTATTTCCTTGCGCTCTACTTGTTCTGTTGATTAGGGCTTGTTGCTAATGTCGGCGGTAATAAACGGATTGAGAAGGAAGTGAAATTGTCTGCGCCAATATTGGTAACATAGATTCAATTTATAATTAATTTAATAACTTAGAAGATAGAAATTTATTGTGAAACTCAAAATGGAGTAATTTGATGGCTAATAAACGCTATTATTATTATTATTATTATTTGTTTCAATTTGTAACTGGCTATCGACCTTCCGGTGTCCTTCTGTCATGTGTTAGTGTAACAATTTCTATAAGCATGTAGAATAACTAAAATATTCATATTCAAGCATGATGATGCTTGAATATGAATATTTTAATAT
Source organism: Lordithon lunulatus (assembly GCA_963942505.1). NCBI lineage: Eukaryota > Metazoa > Arthropoda > Insecta > Coleoptera > Staphylinidae > Lordithon > Lordithon lunulatus. The sequence goes on from OZ012673.1 coordinate 48,705,279, forward strand.
AACATAAATAATTTTTTGTGTGCATGACTAATAACGTTTTATGGTATTTATATTACTCATTTTAATACAAATTTTTTGATTAATTTGGCATAATTTGATTGCATAATTTAAACAATTGTTTTATTGTATATACTGTAGGATCTAGCGTTTTCTTATTCCGACATAATTCCCTTTTGGAAGATATTAATCATTAGAAATCTTAATTAAATGCTTATATGTATGTTTAAGTGAGACTTGAGTAGTGTAGGCATATTAATATTATAATAAACGTGTTCTGGTTTCGCATTAGAAACTCTAGGACTTGCATTTATAGTAATTAAAAGTATGTCGCATCAAGTAAATTTTAAGGTTTTCTGTATTAGATTTAAATATCTGGTGTGAACACCACTGGACTTCTTGAATGGATTAATTAATACTATAATAATTAATTAATACTATAACAATAAATTAATACTATAAGAATAAATTAATACTAAAATAGTTCATTAATACTATAATCATTAATTCATACAATTATTAATATAAAAATTTAAGTTATTTCGATTAGATTAACATTTTAATATTTCACGATTTAACTTTTCTGCACGTTTTTTAAAACATTTTCGCGTTTTCGCGTTATTTCTCTCTGTTCTCACCACCACCGTCATTAGGATCACGTGACCTCTTAGTTTTGATTTTTCGCAAAAATTATTTTAACAAAGTTTGTTCATAATTAAATTTTACACCTTTAATGTTTCTTTGAAATTATTGTACAAATGGACCGTTACAAAATTATATGAAAATATCTACGACTTTCTGAATGATATTGACATTTTTTTTAAACACATTCTGATATAAGTTTAAACATATTTTGAGACGTCGTGGCACCGTGTGACCGATTGTGGCACATTTTGATACATCTTGACAGATTTTGATACATTATGACACATTATGACACATTATGACACATTATGACACATTTTCACACACTTTTCTACATTTTTATCACATTTTCACACACTTTTCTATATTCTTCTCACATTTTCACACACTTTTCTACATTCTTCTCACATTTTCACATACTTTTCACACCCTTTTCTCATATTTTCACACACTTTTCTACATTTTCCTCACATTTTCACACGCTTTTCTACATTCTTCTCACATTTTCACACACTTTTCTACATTCTTCTCACATTTTCAAACACTTTTCACACCCTTTTCTCACATTTTCACACACTTTTCTACATTCTCCTCACATTTTCACACACTTTTCTACATTCCTCTCACATTTTCAAACACTTTTCACACCCTTTTCTCACATTTTCACACTTTTCTACATTATTCTCACATTTTCACACACTTTTCTACATTCTTCTCACATTTTCACACACTTTGCTACATTCTTCTCACATTTTCACACACTTTTCTACATTCTTCTCATATTTTCACACACTTTTCTACATTCTTCTCACATTTTCAAACACTTTTCTACATTCTTCTCACATTTTCACACACTTTTCTACATTCTTCTCACATTTTCACACACTTTGCTACTTTCTTCTCACATTTTCACACACTTTTCTACATTCTTCTCACATTTTCAAACACTTTTCACACCCTTTTCTCACATTTTCACACACTTTTCTACATTCTCCTCACATTTTCACACACTTTTCTACATTCCTCTCACATTTTCAAACACTTTTCACACCCTTTTCTCACATTTTCACACTTTTCTACATTATTCTCACATTTTCACACACTTTTCTACATTCTTCTCACATTTTCACACACTTTGCTACATTCTTCTCACATTTTCACACACTTTTCTACATTCTTCTCATATTTTCACACACTTTTCTACATTCTTCTCACATTTTCAAACACTTTTCTACATTCTTCTCACATTTTCACACACTTTTCTACATTCTTCTCACATTTTCACACACTTTGCTACTTTCTTCTCACATTTTCACACACTTTTCTACATTCTTCTCACATTTTCACACACTTTTCTACATTCTTCTCACATTTTCACACACTTTGCTACATTCTTCTCACATTTTCACACACTTTTCTACATTCTTCTCACATTTTCACACACTTTTCTACATTCTTCTCACATTTTCAAACACTTTTCGCACCCTTTTCTCACATTTTCACACGTTTCTACATTCTTCTCACATTTTCGCACACTTTTCTACATTTGTCTCACACTTTTCACACACTTTTCTACATTTTTCTCACTTTTTCATACACTTTTCTACATTCATCTCACATTTTCACACTTTCCTACATTTTTCTCACATTTTCACACCTTTTTCTACATTTTTCTCACATTTTCACACACTTTTCTACATTCTTCTCACATTATCACACACTTTTCTACCTTCTTCTCACATTTTCACACACTTTTCTACATTCTTCTCACATTTTCACACACTTTTCTACATTCTTCTCACATTTTCAAACACTTTTCACACCCTTTTCTCACATTTTCACACACTTTTCTACATTTTTCTCACATTTTCATACACTTTTCTACATTCTTCTCACATTTTCAAACACTTTTCACACCCTTTTCTCACATTTTCACACGTTTCTACATTCTTCTCACATTTTTGCACACTTTTCTACATTTGTCTCACACTTTTCACACACTTTTCTACATTTTTCTCACATTTTCATACACTTTTCTACATTCATCTCACATTTTCACACTTTCCTACATTTTTCTCACATTTTCACACCTTTTTCTACATTTTTCTCACATTTTCACACACTTTTCTACATTCTTCTCACATTGTCACACACTTATCTACCTTCTTCTCACATTTTCACACACTTTTCTACATTCTTCTCACATTTTCAAACACTTTTCACACCCTTTTCTCACATTTTCACACGTTTCTACATTCTTCTCACATTTTTGCACACTTTTCTACATTTGTCTCACACTTTTCACACACTTTTCTACATTTTTCTCACATTTTCATACACTTTTCTACATTCATCTCACATTTTCACACTTTCCTACATTTTTCTCACATTCTCACACCTTTTTCTACATTTTTCTCACATTTTCACACACTTTTCTACATTCTTCTCACATTGTCACACACTTTGCTACATTCTTCTCACATTTTCACACACTTTTCTACATTCTTCTCACATTTTTACACACTTTGCTACTTTCTTCTCACATTTTCACACACTTTTCTACATTCTTCTCACATTTTCACACACTCTTCTACATTTTTCTCACATTTTCACACACTTTTCTACCTTCTTCTCACATTTTCACACACTTTTCTACATTCTTCTCACATTTTCACACACTCTTCTACATTTTTCTCACATTTTCACACCTTCTTCTACATTTTTCTCACATTTTCACACACTTTTCTACATTCTTCTCACATTGTCACACACTTTGCTACATTCTTCTCACATTTTCACACACTTTTCTACATTCTTCTCACATTTTCACACACTCTTCTACATTTTTCTCACATTTTCACACACTTTTCTACATACTTCTCACATTTTCAAACACTTTTCACACCCTTTTCTCACATTTTCACACGTTTCTACATTCTTCTCACATTTTTGCACACTTTTCTACATTTGTCTCACACTTTTCACACACTTTTCTACATTTTTCTCACATTTTCACACACTTTTCTACATTTTTCTCACATTTTCATACACTTTTCTACATTCATCTCACATTTTCACACTTTCCTACATTTTTCTCACATTCTCACACCTTTTTCTACATTTTTCTCACATTTTCACACACTTTTCTACATTCTTCTCACATTGTCACACACTTTGCTACATTCTTCTCACATTTTCACACACTTTTCTACATTCTTCTCACATTTTCACACACTCTTCTACATTTTTCTCACATTTTCACACACTTTTCTACATTCTTCTCACATTTTCACCCACTTTTCTACATTCTTCTAACATTTTCACACACTTTGCTACATTCTTCTCACATTTTCACACACTTTTCTACATTCTTCTCACATTTTCACACACTTTTCTACATTCTTCTCACATTTTCACACACTTTGCTATATTCTTCTCACATTTTCACACACTTTTCTACATTCTTCTCAGATTTTCACACACTTTGCTACATCCTTCTCACATTTTCACACACTTTTCTACATTCTTCTCACATTTTCACACACTTTTCTACATTCTTCTCACATTTTCACACACTTTTCTACATTCTTCTCACATTTTCACACCCTTTTCTCACATTTTCACACACTTTTCTACATTATTCTCACATTTTCAAACACTTTTGTACATTCTTCTCACATTTTCACACCCTTTTCTCACATTTTCACACACTTTTCTACATTCTTCTCACATTTTCACACACTCTTCTACATTTTTCTCACATTTTCACACACTTTTCTACATTCTTCTTACATTGTCACACAGTTTTCTACATTTTTCTCACACTTTCAAACACTTTTCTACATTCTTCTCATATTTTCACACACTCTTCTACATTTTTCTCACATTGTCACACACTTTTCTACATTCTTCTCACATTTTCACACACTTTTCTAAATTTTTCTCACATTTTCACACTTTTCACATCCTTTTCTCACATTTTCACACACTTTTCTACATTTTTTTCACTAGCTAATACTAAAACTATACTATAAGAAATAAGATGTAGTCGCAAATAATTTAGAAAACAAACTTTCAATTTTCGTTATTATTATTATCATTATTTGATTATATTAATGTATAAGAGGTTGTTGCCTTTTAGTAGCTAATGGTTTTGTACACAAAACTGTTTTCGTTTATACACGGACATACATAAAGATCCAAAAGGGTCTATACATAGCGCACCCGGCTACTCCACATGCACTAGCCAACAGCTGACAGCCATTTTTAAATGGACAGGCTACAGCTGATCGTAGGGGCTTGTGAATTGTGTAGAGATTTTCATTTGGTTTAACCTCGCTGGAGGCGTGCGTGATTAATGCGAAGATGTTAAAACGATAATTCTACTGATGGGAATGAGTGCGGCCTTGAGAGTGTAAATATTTGTCGATACTTGACTATATTTGTATTACACCTGCTTCGTAATTATTTTATTTGCACTAAACAGAGCAGATTTAATCCATTTTAATAGATAAGGGGAGGGTAATTAGTACTCTTTTTAATTGTTTTTATCAAATAAAATAACTTTATTATTCAACTGCTATACTAAAGCCCGTATGACATTATATCTAGTTACATGACATTATCTAGTTTCCTATATATCGTTTTATATATAAGAATTGATATATTAAACTATTTCTAAATAGAAAATTAACATTGTGTATTACGGTATTGTTATTGTTAAGTGAATTTATTATTATTCAGCCGCTATATCATTTTCTACATGTGTTTACACTATGTAGTTGTGTCTGCTTCGAAAACGATATAAGAAACTAGATAATGTCATACGGGCTTTATACAAATTTAAAAAATTAAAAAAAGTCTTAACCTTTCAACCGATATAGATATAGACATATTGTACAACTTTACTCATTACTTAACATAATTCCAATTATAAAGTGTAACTCTGTGAGTAACAATCGTGCTCATCTGCATCGAGACACATACACAAGAAACTGACATTAGACATAAGAAACAAATAAAGGCACATAAAACATAAAAATATTGCAAGAAGTCAAGAATTAAATCGAATATACTGTTACGGGAGGATGAATATTCTGTCTGCTACAGGAGAATGAATATACTGTTTCTTACAGGAGGATGAATATACTTATAATATACCAGATCTAAATACTATACTTTGATCTAAATGATAATTGCCACGTATTGTTTCAATATTTCAATATTCAAAATTTGAGAAATTGTGCACACACAAATTTCACTACAAATAAAATTTCTGTCCTAGCAGCTCTCGATGACGTGCTTAATTTTCTGCACTTAAAGGCATTATACAGCAATTAGAAATTGTATACGGCCAGCCCACAGTTTTCTCCTCGTATCGCCACATCTTAAGACACGTTTAAAATCTCTTTATATACACACACACACCGGTGTGACAAAAACCGCACCTGAGAACCAAATAAGTAGCGCAATTTTTCCCACATGGATTTTTGATTATTAATATGCAAATCGAGAATTGCACCTAATATACATAACTGTTATTAGTGCAGTAAGAACGAGGTTATTCTACAATGTTATGCGTTTATGTCTTATGTATACGGAAACAAATTATTTGAATTTATTTTGCTAACAAATGCGACATTTAGTTTAAAAAACAGGTTTAAAACAGAATTATTTTATTTTAAACAGCATACTTATTTGTGAAATATTTATAAACACCAAAATCAATACGACTCGAGTTATTTTTTTTCCACCATTACACAAACTAATAAATTTGGGAAATAAAAAATCTGGCGTGGTGACACCACACGACCTCTCACACTTTTTCAAATTTTCCCTCGTTTTCCAACATTTGCTCACATTTATATTTTTATGTTTTGAAACGTTTTTTGACTTTTGTTCTTATTTCATTATTTCAGCATAAACCGACCATATTGCATATATAAAATTCTATGAAAGTATTTGATAAATGAGCGTTTTAATTTCTTTTCAAATATTCATCCAATATTATTATTCAATTTCCACTAGCCAAAAATTAACGAAATGAAGCACATACATTGAAAACAGATGTAGTTATTTATATAAAATGTTTGCAAGCCCTACACCGTACAACATGTGCAGCAAGAAGCCTCTCAAAGAAACAAGCAACAAAATAAAAACTACATCTCATTTAAAACCGCAGCGCTGTCGCTCTCGTTCCTTTTTTAATGCCATCCATTAATGAAAAGGAGTTCAATTATAATAAGACAGACACAGTGCCGAGTTATTATGCGAGACAATAAGAACAGAGCGAACTGAAAAAAGAAATTGAGATAATGAAACCGAGCGCGCGGCTTTAATTAGCTCGAAATGATATTTTATTATAAGCGCGTACTGTACCAAGTAATTGTCTGGGAGTTAACATTGACTTGATTATTATTATTGTTTATTACGCAGAAAAACACATCGATTACAATTACTATAATTGAGTTTCTATATGCACTCTACTTAGCAAATTATTTTATAAGTAGTTGATTTATAAAATTATATAATTACATTCGGGTTTTTTTTTTAATCTCGAAAATATATAATAATAATTCAATTTAGTTCGAGAATTGTATTATTTATTTAACAAATATATAATAATAATAAAAATAAATAATACAATTTTATTAAATTAGGTCATCTCTATATCAGTTTTCGTTTATCGTTCGGGAGCTGTTCTGGGGTGCTCATTAGCTAACAGCCCAGAACAGCTGCTGAATGATACACGAAATACATGATTTTAGAGATTTGAAGATTGACAAGCTTATGTCAATCTTCAAATCATGTATTTCGTGTATCGTTCAGTAGCTGTTCTGGGCTGTTAGCTAAATAGCACCCCAGAACAGCTCCCGAACGATAAACGAAAACTGCTATAGAGATTCAATAAATTTGTATTATTTATATTTATTAATATTATATATTTTTAAAATAAATAATACAATTCTCGCAATAAATTTAATTATTATTATATATTTTCTTCAAATCCCTAAAATCATGTATAATTTTTTTTGTATATTTTTAGTCGAGAATTAATTGTGTATTCATATTTGTGAATATAATATATAAGCCAAATATAGATTATGAAGAATACAAAATCTATATTTGGCTAATTGTTCTTAATGTGTTCTTTTTTTGTTGTTGCATATCAACATATGTCTTTCTATAGGAAATATTAATTCTATTAACATTCTAATCCCAAAAAATAATTTCAGAATAAACCGAACATTTATAAATTTGAACACACTGTGGCATTATTTGTTGAACAAGTTCTACCAAGCTCAATCTATAATAAACAACCAACATATACGTTATTAGTTGAACAAGTTCTAACACGCTCAATCCATAATAAACCGCCAACATTATACACAAAAACTTGTTCGCGGCAATTTGTGAATAAAAGAGAAAATACTAACCAAAGCTATTTATAATAATAATCAGGCTAGTAGGATTAATAAATATAGTTTGCATACCGCTGATCCGAGGCCTGATCTGGTCTCTCGGCTGACACACATCCTGTTTCCGAATTTCCGATATAATCCTTGGCGCACGACTTTTGTTGATCTTTTCGAAACTTATATAAGGCGTTGCCACCAACATTGTTTTACAATTAAATCCTTTTTGGCGGTTACATTAGTCCCGCGCGCCGGTTTTGCACAACACACGCGAGCCCGATTGTTAGCACGTCCGTCCGCAACAAACCGTTCTTTTGCTCTGACTGTCGCTTGCTGTCGCAGTCGGCGTACGTGAGTGATTAGAGCGGTGGTAGTGGTAGGGGGAGAGATTCCCTCGTCACCCTTTTTATTTCACCAAAACTCAAATGCAAACAGCTCCGGTGTGATTAATTTGATAACCGGTCACCCAAAGGGTGGATTCTTATAAATGATGTTCAAGCAAATAAGGGATGGTTTAAGAACGGGTGAAGTAAGGGATGTATGTGATCGATTTATAACGCTTAAATGGGCTTGAATGTATCTAAAATATATTTACATAAGAAGACAGAATGTGATTTTTCAATACTGTTTCATTTTAAATAACTAAGGGTGGGTATACTCTAACATAGAATAAGAAATAAGACATGAGAATTAGAGAAAATAGATCCATTTTAAATATTCGTAGTGAATTCTGAAAAATATGACTAACGTAACTCCAGTGATGAGAAATTTATAATTTTCTTAGGCTGAAAGAAAATCAAAAATTTCTCACAATTACAGACAGATTATTATACACAACAATAGAATATAATAAATTAGGTCCTGATATATGTATATAAACATTTTAAAACTAATAGGGTGGATTGTCAAAATTTATTTTCTTCAATCATTAATCAATTTCCGACTATGATTCAATTACAACTGTTTTTGTGGGCAACAAAAAAAATTGGAAACGAGGAGTTTTATTTTAATAGGTTGCAGAATGTTGAAAAATTAAATAAACCCAACATTAAACGTTCTATCGTTTTGAATAATCTGCAACGATTCGTGCCTTATCTAAGTAATAATCCCTAAATAAAATATGCTCAAAATAGATTAAGCATAATAATGCTGCAATAGAACAATAACTCCCTTATCTCTTCAGGGGGTTGTCCAACAGGTCAACAGTATGTTTGTGTGACTTTCACTAGCGATTTAGAATACATACACCGAGAATACGTCGCTTGAGTAGAAATTGTGACATAACACCGCACAATAGTAAATGCCAATCATTTTATTCCGGCTGCCTTTGTTCTCTGTAGAAGAAATAAAAACACCATGCGGCGTCGATTTGTTGCCTAACCAAAGTGCACCAATTAATTAAGTAATACTATTGTAGATATTGCATAATTATATGAATTTGTAAGTTACATACTACTACAATTTTGAGCACTAATTTGTTAAATTTTTAGATTACAAATAACTATCTATTATATTTATGCTATGTTATTTAATAATACGTTTTTATCCCCTAACATTATGTAATCTATTTACAATAGATTACATAATGTTAGTGGATAATAACATATTAAATAATAACATAGCATAAATAAAAAATAAACATAACAAACAGTGGTTGTAATCTAAAAATTTGTCAAATTAGTGCTCAAAATTGTTGTAGTATGTAATAGTTTAGTCGGCGAGTCAAAAATAAGGGGTTACCTGGACAAAATGCTGAAGTATTTAATATTTAATTCGAGAAATATGCCCCATCTTTGAACTGCTGTATCTCGGTAAGTATTGGATAAAAAAATAAGTATTAATATAATATAAAATAACGTTGACCAATAAAAATCAAAGGAAATTTAAAGCTCTACAACTTATATAGACATTTTGGGGAACTTAGGGAAGGAAGGAAGGACAAAATTAATGAAATTTTAGGATATTGTTCGGAGTTGGTGTGGGGTGTGGAATCTAAAGATTTCCTCGAGGGACCTCTGGAAACTTAGATGTGAAGGAAAAAAAACCTCGAAAATTTCAGATTTTTTTTAAAGTATAAATATAATATAAAATAATGTTGACCAATAAATTTTGAAGGAAATTTAAGGCTCTACAACTTTGTATATAGTATATTATAGATACAAAGTTGTAGAGCATTAAATTTTCTTCAATTTTTATTGCACAACGTTACTTTATATTATATTTATACTTTAAAAAAATCCGAAAGTATCGAGGTTTTTTTTACTTCCCCCCTAAGTTTCCAGAGGTCCATCGAGGTTGAAAACTTTAAATTCCACACCCCACACCAACTCTGAACAATATTCTAAAATGTCATTAATTTTGTCCACGTTGAATGTACTTGAGTAATTAATAATAAGAAACTGGTAAAATTGAACTCAAATTAAAACGTATCTAAATAAATTTAAAAAAATCAAAATTGTGTATTCAGAATGATTGTTTTTAATATGTCTACCATCCGGAAGCACGCATTTGTACCTGCGTTATCGACAATTCGCCTTTCCGCCACAGCGGGGGCGATAAAACGGCCTCGACCAGATAAGCCACCCATAGCCTTCCTCCGCGAAAGCGCATTTTCGTGTCTAGGAAATTTGATATTGTAATTTTAAACGTGGGGGCTATATGAGTTTGATTTTCCTTTTGATAAGCCTAATAATCCTTTAGTAGCCCAGTTTATAACTCTACTACTATATAAGGCCAGGCCCCAATTAATTCGGAGCCATTTACTCATAAATTACGGTTTTAAGTCACAAACAGTATATAATTTCGCCTTTTACATGAAAACAAATTAATAAATCTGGCCGCAATTATAACAAACCGAATAACAATTCACTACCACGGCGACCTTTGTAATCAAAAACGAATTTAATACAATGGGTGGGTTACACACGATTGTTTACCGAAATTTATTTTACATTAGCGCACAACAAAATATTACAATTACGCGTTCAAACTGAAAAATACTGTTTTTAGGATAAACAAAAATAATATTAGCTGACTATTATACATATATTTGTATTATTATTATTATTATTATGGCCTATCGCACACTTCCTCAACACTAGTACTGGGAAACATTCACCTTCCCCTTACTATTATTATTTATGATTATTATTATTATTCTATATATAAATTTAAAGAGAATTCATATCAAATGATTTTTATTATTATAAATTATAATTTTTTTATAAAATTTATTATTATTATGTAGTATATGTTAGTTAATTATATGCATTTAAATCAATATATATTCATGTTATGAATTGTTTTGTTGTACATTTTTTATTTTTTATTTTTTTTCATTTATTATTTATTATTTATTATTTATTATTTATTATTTATTATTTATTATTTATTACTTATTACTTATTATTTATTACTTATTACTTATTACTTATTATTTATTAATTATTATTTATTATTTATTATTTATTATTTATTATTTATTATTTATTATTTATTATTTATTATTTATTATTTATTATTTATTATTTATTATTTATTATTTATTATTTATTATTTATTATTTATTATTTATTATTTATTATTTATTATTTATTATTTATTATTTATTATTTATTATTTATTATTTATTATTTATTATTTATTATTTATTATTTATTATTTATTATTTATTATTTATTATTTATTATTTATTATTTATTATTTATTATTTATTATTTATTATTTATTATTTATTATTTATTATTTATTATTTATTATTTATTATTTATTATTTATTATTTATTATTTATTATTTATTATTTATTATTTATTATTTATTATTTATTATTTATTATTTATTATTTATTATTTATTATTTATTATTTATTATTTATTATTTATTATTTATTATTTATTATTTATTATTTATTATTTATTATTTATTATTTATTATTTATTATTTATTATTTATTATTTATTATTTATTATTTATTATTTATTATTTATTATTTATTATTTATTATTTATTATTTATTATTTATTATTTATTATTTATTATTTATTATTTATTATTTATTATTTATTATTTATTATTTATTATTTATTATTTATTATTTATTATTTATTATTTATTATTTATTATTTATTATTTATTATTTATTATTTATTATTTATTATTTATTATTTATTATTTATTATTTATTATTTATTATTTATTATTTATTATTTATTATTTATTATTTATTATTTATTATTTATTATTTATTATTTATTATTTATTATTTATTATTTATTATTTATTATTTATTATTTATTATTTATTATTTATTATTTATTATTTATTATTTATTATTTATTATTTATTATTTATTATTTATTATTTATTATTTATTATTTATTATTTATTATTTATTATTTATTATTTATTATTTATTATTTATTATTTATTATTTATTATTTATTATTTATTATTTATTATTTATTATTTATTATTTATTATTTATTATTTATTATTTATTATTTATTATTTATTATTTATTATTTATTATTTATTATTTATTATTTATTATTTATTATTTATTATTTATTATTTATTATTTATTATTTATTATTTATTATTTATTATTTATTATTTATTATTTATTATTTATTATTTATTATTTATTATTTATTATTTATTATTTATTATTTATTATTTATTATTTATTATTTATTATTTATTTATTATTTGGTAGCACCTTAGCAAAGAATGTGAGGGTGTGAAAGCAAAGTGGGTTGGAGATTGCAGAAAGTTAAATTAATGGTTAGGAGAGGATGGGAAAGGCGTGAAAATCTGCAGAAAGCTGACGTAGGAGAGGAAAGTGGCGAGTGCAGAGAGAGTGTAGGGGTCGTTATGAATATGCTTTTAATTTGTATTTTTGCTGATTGTTACTTTTATTAGTATTTTTATGTATTTTTTTGTTGTTCTTGATGTTGATGAGCATTGTATATTGGGGAATTTTTGTATTTTTTGAGAGATTATGCCAAATAAAGGTCTTTGTTTATTATTTATTATTTGTATTATTTGTATTATTTGTATTGTTTGTATCATTTGTATCGTTTGTATCATTTGTATTATTTGTATTATTTATATCATTTGTATTATTTGTATTGTTTGTATTATTTGTATTATTTGTATTATTTGTATTATTTATATTGTTTGTATTATTTGTATTATTTGTATTATTTGTATTATTTGTATTATTTGTATTATTTGTATTATTTGTATTATTTGTATTATTTGTATTATTTGTATTATTTGTATTATTTGTATTATTTGTATTATTTGTATTATTTGTATTATTTGTATTATTTGTAGTATTTTTATTATTATTATTACTATTATTATGCATATAAGTATTGATTAAAAAATTTAATATTTAAAATTCCAATTTGATATTAATTTGTTATAAAGTCACAACATACATTTATATTTTTATTCAACAATGTTGATATAAGTTTTTAATAAATCACATTAATTAAACAAACCAAAAAAAAAGCTTATTGCAATAATTAGTATTTACAACGTGATGGCATTCCAAACATTTTAAATGAGAGTAACTTACATCACTCCCAATCATAATAAATCATTACCCGAACCGCTTTCTTGGAAATTCCTCGCAAGAAACATGCGGATGTCTAAATACAATTCACAACAGCATTTACTATTATCAATAGACAGCTGCATATATGTACAAAGACGACGCAACAATTGTACAATGCGCATAACTCAATTAGTTTCCTGAAATTATAGTATTCGAGCCTGATACATTTGTTTGGCCGGTGATTGCGCGGCGACGACCTCAATTTGCGATTACTTTTTCAATGTCGGAACTGGATTATGTGCCTAAATTAGTGCCTTATTGAAACAATCAGATTTCGCAACGTCCGCGCCGGGGGCCCGTAATGAAATCAGGAAGCCAATTGTGTCATCACATCTAAAATGCGGTTCTGATTATTGTGGACATCAATTTATTTGTATCACACAGTAGAAATTATATTCAGAAGAAAAAATATTATTATATTATTAACACACAGCAGAAATTATATTCAGGAGAAAAAATAAATGAAACAATTTTTACTTTCCGAATACATCACTGATATAAAGGAAGGTTATGGCATCGTACAAACGTCTTCACGTTTTGTAACTAAGATTGTGGAAATATGCGATAATTTTCCGGAGGGAAAACTATACGATAACGAAGGCATTGTTGTCGTGTACATAATAAAAAAAAAAACATTATCATTTCATTCCTACAATAGACGAAATAAACCCGATTTTGCGATGCTGTGTGTGTATACACACATATGTATGCTGTGTATGTATACATGTATATTTGTGTGTGTGTGTGTGTGTGTGTGTGTGTGTGTGTGTGTGTGTGTGTGTGTGTGTGTGTGTGTGTGTGTGTGTGTGTGTGCATGTATGTGTGTGTGTGCATGTATGTGTGTGTGTGCATGTATGTGTGTGTGTGCATGTATGTGTGTGTGTGCATGTATGTGTGTGTGTGCATGTATGTGTGTGTGTGTGCATGTATGTGTGTGTGTGCATGTATGTGTGTGTGTGTGCATGTATGTGTGTGTGTGTGCATGTATGTGTGTGTGTGTGTGCATGTATGTGTGTGTGTGTGTGTGCATGTATGAGTGTGTGTGTGCATGTATGTGTGTGTGTGTGCATGTATGTGTGTGTGTGTACATGTATGTCTGTGTGTATATATGCATGTCTGTGTGTATATATGCATGTCTGTGTGTATATATGCATGTCTGTGTGTATATATGCATGTCTGTGTGTATATATGCATGTCTGTGTGTATATATGCATGTCTGTGTGTATATATGCATGTCTGTGTGTATATATGCATGTCTGTGTGTATATATACATGTCTGTGTGTATATATGCATGTCTGTGTGTATATATGCATGTCTGTGTGTATATATGCATGTCTCTGTGTATACATGTATGTCTGTGAATGTATACATGTATCAGTGTGATTATATATGCATGTCTATGTCTGTATATATGTATGTTTGTGTATATATGTATGCTGTGTGTGTATATATGTATGTCTGTGTGTGTATATATGTATGCTGTGTGTGTATATATGTATGTCTGTGGGTGTATATATGTATGGCTGTGTGTGTATATATGTACGGCTGTGTGTGTATATATGTATGGCTGTGTGTGTATATATGTATGGCTGTGTGTGTATATATGTATGGCTGTGTGTGTATATATGTATGGATGTCTTTGTATATACGTATGGCTATCTTTGTATATATGTATGGCTGTCTTTGTATATATGTATGGCTGTCTTTGTATATATGTATGGCTGTCTTTGTATATATGTATGGCTGTCCTTGTATATATGTATGGCTGTCCTTGTATATATGTATGGCTGTCCTTGTATATATGTATGGCTGTCTGTGTATATATGTATGGCTGTCTGTGTATACATGTATGGCTGTCTGTGTATATATGTTTATATATGTATGCTGTGTGTATATATGTATGCCTGTGTGTATATATGTATGCCTGTGTGTATATATGTATGCTGTGTGTATATATGTATGTCTGTGTGTATATATGTATGTCTGTATGTATATATGCATGTCTGTGAACAAAAATCCGGGAATACGGCCCAACGGTTTACGATGAAATTTGAACAACAGTTATTTGAAGACATATTACAAATTTAAGTATGTTCATCTCGTACTATAACCAATCACGTCTTGCACAAAAGACATACGTTGTCCGAAATTGGTCAGTATGGTAGTACGACCCGAACATAGTACATTCATAATTAAAACTAAAAACTTGTTCAAGTTTCTTGACGAATCTAGTACAATGACATTCACGAGATATTTTTTCAAAAGTTTAGATTTTAAAGGATTATGAAATTAAAAATCAGTTCTTGGGTCTGTAACAAAATCAACTAGCACCAGAAAATGTATGTAAAAAAAGCACATACATTAATGTATTTATTACTCTACTTATAAACCTGTTGCTGTGTGAGTTGATTCAAATATACCGAAATTTTGAGCAACAGATAGTAGAGTGTAAAACTATATCAAATAATGTTTGATAGCAAAAAAAAATCAATACGGAATTTTGAAATGAATTAGTTTTGGTCTCACATGGACAATGAAAATAAAATATTAATTAGTATAGCAATAACAAAGCAATATTAAAATGATACAACTTACTTACTTTAGCACATACTATTAATCAATTTATCATTAAATAGTTACGTTAAACATATGAGCCTGTGACAATGAAAGTGAAGTAAGTCAAATTTGAAATAAAATTGTTTTGGAAAGAAAGAGATTTTGAGTTTTAAATAATTAATTATTTTAAATAATTTATTTATTGTATTGTTTATTACTCAGATAAAATTATACAAAGTATGTTTAAAGACACATTATGGATAAAATCAATCAAAGAAGTGAAACTTTCATTGTACATGTGATAAGCCTGCCCACCGCGTCAAGGTACTAATTCTTCGAGCAGGGGGGATGGGATAGTAGGATGACCCTTTTTCATCCTTCACTCCCATCCCCGCCGATTTAATTACATTTTAAAGAAATCGGACTTTTGTTACTTTATACTCCGTGGAGTTCGAATAGATACAGAATAGATTAGTCTACATGGACGTTTAGAAAAATCTAGACCATAAACGCGTTTTATTGGTTGGGCGCAAGACACAAGAAATATTTATAGAACCTTCTGAAGCCGCTCGCACGTTAGGCGAGCATGAATCAGTACAATACAAACAATTAAATAAACATATTGGCCGGCAGCTTTATTTGAATATGAAAATATTACAATTTATATTTAGTTCAAGACTAAACATTAATCGGTTATTACATGTAACTTATACATGTTTATATTAGTATAATTGACTAATATTCGGTTCCGCATTGTAATATTGAAGTTATTTCGCACGAGATTGTTGTTGTAGACGAAACAACATTAGCTAATTTTAATATGAAAATAATTGACTTTCACGGCGCATTATATTATATTTTGTGTAGTGTAGTATTGTGTAGTGTAGTAATGTGTAGTGTAGTATAGTGTATAGTAGTGTACAATAAATATACAGTTGTAGGCCAAAAATCATTAGCCAATTATTGGAATGTACATCCAATATAAGTATGTCAATATTATTGACTATCCTATTCAATTGCGCATTCTAATATCAAATTTTGTGTTGTGTGTGTGGTGTGTGTGAGAGTAGTGTATTTTATACAGTTTTAGGCTAAACTATTGGAATGTACATCCAATATGTTTATGTCAATATTATTGACTATCCGATATGTTTGCGCATTATAATTAAGTATTGTTGAAAAAGTTTGCAAATTACTTAATCAAGTAGTGAATTAATGAAATTATATTGTGAAAAGTTATTTAAAACTATATTAAATAGTTTGGCATACAAATTAAGTGACTAAAGCTATAAAGTAGCAAATTAAATCAAGATGTCAGTGACAGTAATGCCAAGTGACTTATATATATAAACCGGGCGATATCAAAAAGTAATTTAATAAATTAGCCAGTGACTCTAATAATCAACTAGCTACAATCACCTGAAAACCCGAAAATTAAATTATATCCGAAACCGAAAATTTAATTTAATTACTAAAGCTATAAATTATGAAATTAAATAAAAAGAACCGTGACAGTAAAAGTCAACTGGCCTCTATAAACTTAATCAAATAAACCGACTACGGACTATATTAGTCAACCCGCCGCAAATACCCGAAAACCCGAAAATAAAATTACATTCTAAACCGAGTCAAATTAAATTACTCAAGCTATAAAGTAGCTAATTAAATCAAGAATCCAGTAAACTGGCCTATATAAACCGTGCGATATCAAAAATTAATTTAATAAATTGACCAGGAGCCTCAACTGGCCAAAATAAATTACATCATAAACCGTTAAAGCAAAAACAAAGCTGCCAAGCCAATCATCCCAAGAAGCACACCAATATCTCAAAATCTCTATGGATAATAAGCTATTAATGCACGACTTGAGGGTCCATGTGTCCAAGGCGACGAATCCTTTAGAAAGGTGGGACAATTTCCTTTCTAAAAGTGCGCAACGAGTTTAAATTCGCGTGGTCTTAAACCTTGTCCCAAATAAAAAATGCTAAAAGTATAGCCATTTATTTAAGGTGACAAGTAAGAAAGCGCACCGATTTCGCGTGGTCTTAAACCCTGTCCCAAATAAAAATGCTAAAAGTATAGCCCCTTATTTAAGGTGACAGGTAAGAGTGCGCACGGAAACCCAAGAATTAAAACTACTTGCTTTGTTGCGGGGTGTATTCACGTTAGGATATACAACCCCGATTGATGTGTTGCGGGGCAGTATTCACGTTAGGATATACTACCCCGGTTGGATTGATGTCCTGCGCGTTGTCCACCATTCCATCTCCAAATTGCTCGTTCATACCGAATTTAACAGAAGAACCCTAAACAATATATACTCGCGAACTAAATTGTAAACGAAACACGAACCTGAAAATATTTGATTTTGATACTGATTACTTGGAGGGCATAATTCGGTTTAAAGCACGCGCACTTGTTTGGGGAGACAAAAAAAGAAATACATATGTGTGTGTGTGTGTGTGTGTGTGTTTGTGTGTGTAGGTGATGTAAAAAGTGTAATGTGGCGCCCTGAAAAATGTGAATTTACAAATTTGAAAAAGTTCCTTTGTTATTATTTTATTTTAAATTGAACTTAATATTGATTTGATTTGGAACTTATAAAAAGTAAGTTTATTTGATTTTATTTAAGTCAAAACTTAATTAAAATTGATTTGAATTTAAAAAAAAATGTAAGTTCATTTAGTTTGACTTTAAATTATTTAAAATACGCTGTGTTAATTTATAATTAAAAATGATTTAAATTATTTGAAATATTTTTTATACGTGTATATGATTTACAAAATAAAAAAGTTTTTAAATTGAAATTAATTAAAATTTAAACGGACTATTTAAGTAAAACTTATTCGATTTGGTTGATATTTTTGATTTAAAGTTAAAAATAAGCTTTCAAATTATTAATATTATAAAATTAATTAAATGAAATTGAGCAATACTATCAAATATAATAATTTTAATAAATCAACCAAGTTTTTTTTTTAGTGAAATTGAAAAATGCATTGGTAATTCATGCATTCTAATCAGCTTTCGTTTATCATTCGGAATCTGTTCTGGGCTAGTCTTAGCTGGCTTAGAACAGCCCGGAACAATTCCCGAACGATAAACAAAAGCAGCTCTAGTAAAAGGATACAGTGATCTAAAAAATAAAAATAAATTGTTAGATCAAAATAATTCAAATAAAATGCAAATTTACCTTGCTGAATATATCAATTAAGGTCTATAAGTAAACCATATTCAGGCTATCGACCCTTTAAGGGCCCTCTTTATGATTAAAATTGAAATTCAGACATCAGTATAGACAACTTTCAATATACTAGCATTAACAGCAGCTGAAAGAAAAAAATATAACTTAGAGAAATATTTGTAGGCCTACTTAATTTGAACTAATATACCCTAGGGGTAGATACTTTCTAAAAGTTACACGTGGTTAAAGCAAACAGTTCGTGTAATTATATTCGTGTTCAGATGATTTGATTGCGAAAAACAGTGTAGTTCAGAGTTCAAGTTACTTGAATTTGTGACAGAAAAATTTGGTTGGTTTTGAAACACCCCCTCATTCTATTATTTCCCGCATAGTTTTTTTATATGGATACAAAAGTAATGCATAGTTTCAACAACTATAAGTCGATACAATTACATAACAATACTAACATAGGTATGGAGGGCAAGTGATTTCAGACCAACTAAACTATACCCATTCACTGTTTCAATCGACTTGAACTATACACAACATTGTTTTATATGGTAACGTATTGTTTCTTTATTTTAGCGATTGTACCTGTGGGTGATGCTATTGCTAAAATTTAAAAAAAGCTGTTTAGCATATAAAACAGTGTTGAGCATAGTTCAAGTCGATTGAAATGTTGAAGGGACACAGTTTAGTTGGTTTAAAGTCACTTGCTCTCAAACAAATGCACCCTACCCTATTTGTACCGAAAGTAAACCACAAAAAAATACCCGGCCCCGTTTTGATTTCTGATGTCTTGGGTACACGTTTGCCTCAGGTTAGTGAAAGCTCAAGGAGGAATTATGGTTACCCCTAATCATTACTATCACAACAGATTTTTTTTTTCTTCAATTATATTATTTTATTCTTTTTACTTCTACTAACAAAGCGAGTATGAAAGAGTTGTTAGAATCTTGCGATTCCTCAAAAACCACTCTCAGTCTTCCCCAGGCCATTAGCTTGCTTCACTCTTCATTTACTTATAATAGCAAGCTACATCTCTACTTTCTTGCTTGATTCAGTGAACAGATTTCAAATTTTCTTTAATTTATTTTAATACTATAATACAAAAACTATTAATTCTTGTAATAAATATTATATTAGTCTTTAAGTATGATGAAATTGTATCATCAATAGTTACTATGCAATACTTATTTGCAAGATAAAACAAATAAACATGTAAACATATATATTGAGTGAATGTGTATTTAGTGTTAAAAAAACCTCTTCATCCATAAATAAAAACTATGCGAAAATGGGTGGGATATGACCAAAGAAACTATGCCCATTCACGAGTTCAAGCTACTTAAATTCTACACTACAGGATTTTTCGAAATTGTCTATAAATTAAAACTTAATTAATCAAATAAATTGATTGAATCATAGAAAATAGCGAAAACAGAAAAGTGCAAAGTTCAAGTCACTTGAAACCGTTAGTGGCCATAATTTGGTAGGTTCTGGCTAAACTAGACTCAATCTCAAACTATAATAAGAAATAATTTGTATTTACCTTATAAATGTTACTCCACCTCGCCTATTGACAGTAAAACTAAAACTGAAAAAAGAAAATTATTAAATACAACGTCCAGAAATTATAAAAATCGATATTACTCACCATTAGTTCTACATGTCATTGCAACAGTGGAGAAGTAAGCTAGTTAGTTCATGCTCTATTATATTTATCTAAATTAATTATTTTTGTCCAATCAGTTGTGCTTGCATTAAATAAATATAGTTGAAGAGTCTGAAAAATAAAAATAAATATTGTTAGCTTAAAATAACCATTATACAACCATTTTCAATATGCCAACATTAATAACAGCTACAAAAAAACAATTGTAAAAAATTGGTTTTAACTAATATTAAACTAAATAACTGATTTTATAACTTTCTATTTGCAAACCAAAAGTAGCAATTTTAACTAATATGCGTTGATATTAATGCTTTAAGGATAACCATTTTCTAATAGCTACAAGTGGTTAAAATATGCACTCGTTTGTGGGTGGATTAGCAGTCATGTAACTTAATAAAACAAAAGTCATGTCAAATCAAATGGACACCCTTCATTAATAGCAGCGCTCTATTATCTAAAAGTGACTAATTGTGAATCTCAAATATCTAGTGAATCAAAAATAATTAATCCCATAAAATACCTTTGAAAAGTTTGCGTTGATACTGTGCAATCTTCAATCTCAACCCCACGTCGCGTATTGACAGTAACAACTAAAACATAAAAAGAAAATTATGAAATACAACGTCCAGCAATTATAAAATTCGATATCACTCACCATTAGTCGTCTGTGTCATTGCAACAGTAGAGCAGATGGTGCAATCGCTGAAATAAAATACTGCAACACACAGATTAGTACTGTAGTAGTAGTATTTGTACTCTCGAAGACACGATAGTAACCGGTACTTTTATTTTAATCCGAATTTTAGTTTAAATCAAGCTAATTTGAATATGACTTTAGTGAGTAGTGACAAGTGACATTCTTCTATTAACGCGAGTAAGAATGATTGTGAATTAAACCTAACTGGTTCTCCCAATTACCCCGAATGGCAGTTGTATAAACGGTTCTATAGTTGATGAGAATAGAGAATGGTATAGTTCTATTGGTTTGGTGTCGACGCTTTATTGGGACGATGGCATAGGTAAACCTATGAGTTTTAATTGTTTATCCCTCCTATAACAGACATTACTGATAAATCCCATTATCCACTAAAATGTAATGCCTGTTTAATAAATAAAGACAACATTTGGGCCTGGAAGACAATGTCCGCCAGGGCCACAAAATGCGTCACTAACTTGACCTGCCTAAAACGTGACACTATTAAGTAAATAACAACAACTCTCCATGTTGATTAGTGTCAGTTTATAATAAGACAACATTGTGCCTTGGGGAGCAAGGCCCCCCAGATTATCACAATGAGTTCCTAACTTGACTAAATTGACCTACCTAAAACTTGACGCTATTATTAAGAGGATAAAAACAAAGAAATCTCCATGAAGATTAAAATTAAATTAGCGTCAGTTTATAATAACAACATTGGGCCTGAGAAGCAAAGCCCCCCAGGTGTTCACAATGAAGCTCTAATTTTATTTTATTGACCTGCCTAAAAACTCGCACTGATATGAGAGAAAGAAAAAACATGAATCAGAATGATTACTGAAATTTAATTAGTGCTAGTTTAATAATAAAAAGACTTCATTGTGTCTAAGAAGTGAACACAATGAATCCCTAATATGGGTAATTGACCTACCTAAAAACTTGCAAGATGTGAGACCTGATGCGTACTATCGATTCTGATTTTCAATTACTGAAGTCTGGGCATATATTTAGAGAAGAACTGGGAAATGAAGAAGTGGGCAAAATACTAAATGGGGAATGGCTGAACAATATCAGATATGCGGATGGCACCGGTATTTTTGTGCATGATGATATTCTAGGACTACAGAAAGTAATGGACAATGTGAACGAAAGCAATCGTCCATATGGACTAGATATCAAAGTCTGCAAAACCAAATTCATGGTTATAAATATCAGATAAATTATTCATCTATGCAGACGATAATAGCGTGGTATATACCGGAAAGAAATAAAGAAAACTGGAAGAGGCAAAATATAGCATGTAAAAATATTTCATAAATAAATATAAAAAAGGCAACTAGCAACTTATAATAAATGGGCAGCTAGTTATATAGCTCAGCACCATTATAAACGACGAATGAATATTCTGTAGAAATTAGAACCAGAATAGAAAAGATGAGAAGTAAATTCATAAAAATGGCCGCATCTTCAAAACCGATATCATTTCACTACGAACTAAGGTGAGAATGCTGAGATGTTATGTATTCGTCGTCCTATTGTATGGACGAGAAGCTTAAGGAAGACATGGGACAAAAGGCGTTTAAAATGTGGCTTTACCAAAAAATGCTCAGTCTCATGGGTCGATCACATAACCAACGATGAGATGAATGGCAAAAGATCTAGAGGTCATTAACACCGTTAAGAGTAGGAAATTACAGTATCTAGGCTGTATAATTCGAAAATGCAATAGATACCAACTGCTGCAAAATATAATGCAAGGCAGGATAGAGGGAAAAAGAAATGTTGCACCCAGAAGAACCTCTAGGCTAAAAAACCTCAGAGTTTGGTTCTTCATGACAACAATAAAAATCTGTCTAACAGCAGTCAACAAAGTAAAGATACCCTAGCTGACAGCATTAATAGGCAGTTATAGAAGAAGAAAAACTTGCACTACTTTGAAGGGGAAACAAATGAATCGGATTATTGAATTCGAATTAGTGCAAGTATAATAAAATGACATCATTGGGCCTGGGAAGTAAAGCCTCCCAGGTGATCACAATGAATCAGTAACATGACTTATTTGACCTGCCTAAAAACTTGCACTGCTAAGAGCAAAACATGCATCAGCATGATTATTAAAATTGAACTAGTGCCAAGTTTAATGTAAATATATCATTGGGCCTGGGAAGCAAAGCCCCCCAGGTGAACACAATGAATCTCTAATTTGAATAATTAACCTGACTAAAAACTCGCACTGCTTTGAACAAAACATGATTATTATAATTGAATTAGTGCACGTTTAATAAATCATTGGGCCTGGGAAGCAAAGCTCCCCAGGTGGACACAATGAATCTCTAATTTGACTTATTGGCCTGCCTAACTACTCGCACTACTATGAGAAACATGTAACAGAATAATTATTGAAATTGAATTAGTGCAAGTTTAATAAAGTGACATCATTGGGTCTGGGAAGTAAAGCCTCCCAGGTGATCACAATCAATCAGTAATATGACTTATTTGACCTGCCTAAAAACTTGCCCTGCTATGAACAAAACATGCATTAGCATGATTATTGAAATTGAACTGGTGCCAAATTTAATGAAACGTCATCATTGGGCCTGGGAAGCAAAGCACCCCAGGTGAACACAATGAATCACTAATTTTACTTAATGACCTGTCTAAAAACTAGCACAGCTTTGAACAAAACATGATTATTATAATTGAATTAGTTCAAGTTTATTAAATCATTGGGCCTGGGAAGCAAAGCTCCCCAGGTGGACACAATGAATGTCTAATTTGACTTATTGACCTGCCTAACTACTCGCACTACTATGAAAAAAAAACATACAATAAAATGATTATTGAGATTGAATTGGTGCAAGTTTAATAAAATGATATCATTTCAGTTTGAGTGGTGATGTCACCCAGGTGATTACAATGAATCAGTAATTTGAGTTATTTGACCTGCCTAAAAACTTGCCCTTCTATGAACAAAACATGCATCAGCATGATTATTGAAATTAAACTAGTGCCAAGTTTAATGAAAAGACATCATTGGGCCTGGGAAGCAAAGCCCCCAGGTGAACACAATGAATCTATAATTTGACTAATTGACCTGCCTAACAACTAGCACTGCTATGGAAACTAAATATACATTATCATGAGTATTGGGTTAGGCTGAATGCCTCCAAATACTGTCATAAGTGACTGATTGGGTCTGCAAAATGAAAGACAAAAGTATCAGAATAAATCTTTAACCCCCGCCTATTTCAACAACATATGAAAAGTAACTGATTTGATTAAAATCTGACCCTAATATAATTGAAACACAAATTGACTTGAATACTTTTAATATTCAGCATTTGTACCGCATCAGATCTGCCACCAAACTGTATACACTATCCCATAAGCAAATTCATACAAACAAAACTATTCCATACTACTAATACTACTATTCCCCTACAAAGCACACATCATACACTCGTAGGGGCGCCCCAAATTCACACAAACTATATAAATGCAATGGCCATTGACTACTACTACTACTACAGTTTGGCTTTAGAAATGTTTGGTTTATAAATGCGCACAAATTGACTAAAAAATATCCCAAAAAAACTTTTGAATTACACTATAAAAGTCTTTGAAATATCAGAATTAAACCCAAATATTATTAATACATTTCCCAAATTATGATTTGCTGAAATTATTATTATATTTTATATAAGTATATTTGTATAAATGTGATTATAAATCACAAAGGCTAGGCAATAAACATATATTTTATTAGACTTAAAAAATAATTATAAAGTAGCAGGGAGTCAATAAAAACAATTGAAATATAAATATCATTAATAAAACGATCTAAAATCATTTAAACAGGCTGTTTAATAATTAAAATTAGCTAAGTTTTTAAATATTTGTAGTAAAATATACTAAATGTGATTATAAACCACTAAAACAAGCTAAAAATGTATGTTAGCAATTGAAAAACTTCAAAAAGTTATTATAAAGTGCTGGCAAATAAATAAAAACAAATAAAATATAAATATAGTTATAAAACTATATCATTTGAAAAGGCTGTTCTATAATTAAAATTAGCTAGGCTATTATCTATCTATATATCGGTTTTGTGTCATTAGACACTGTCTGATTCCCAAATAGCACTCTAGTATGGTACTGCAGTATATATGGACTAATTTTTTACTTCGTTTGTTAGTAGCGGGGCAAGTGATACGTTATTAAATTGTATTAAAATATCCTCAATCTTATATAAATCACTCAAGTTAACTAATAATTCTATCATTTGTAAATGCAATTGTAAAAAAATAATTATAAAGTGCAGGCGAGTAAATAAAACTAATCAAATATAAATATCAGTAATAAAACTAACTAAATAACATGTGTATTGTATTAAACAAGTCATGAAATTGAAATATCTTGGTGTAGATATAACCAGCTAAGCGAATCTTCATAAAGAAGTGATGTGACAAGTACATAAAGCCAACTTAGTCTGGGATTATATGAATGGTTTCATATGGCAAAATAAATACCTAAGAACGGAAAGTAAGATAAAACCTGCATAAGATTCATTCTAATCTATGAGGCTAAGGTCAGAGCTAGTGTCCGCTATAAGAACAAATTGTGCTCTCAGAACAACAGAGATGAAAGTACTAAGAAAGATAACTGGAAAAACACTATGGGATAGAGTAAGATGTGTTATAAGGGCACACCGGGCATCGTAAGATGGGCACGTTAAAGAAAAATGTGGAACACTCACATCGAGCGAATGGGAAATAAATGACTCGCAAAAATATCAAGAAACAGGAGAAAACCTGGTGGACATTCAAAACGATGGCACGAGAGCTAGTCGTTTTAAGTCCCAAGAAAATCAGAATCGACAGGTCACAGGCGTAGAGTAAGAATAAGAAGAGGAATAGCATGTCAAAAATCTGCTGTATGCTCAAAATTAGCTAAGTTAAATTAGATATTATTAATAAAATATCCTCAGTGTGATTATAAATCACTCAAACTAGCTATTCATTATATATTAGCAATTG
The DNA here is from genome assembly GCA_963942505.1 of Lordithon lunulatus. NCBI lineage: Eukaryota > Metazoa > Arthropoda > Insecta > Coleoptera > Staphylinidae > Lordithon > Lordithon lunulatus. Next base: position 48,732,109 of record OZ012673.1, read on the forward strand.
AACTCTTTAAAATATTATTATAAAGAGCTGGAGAGTATATAATCACTAATATATACACTCAAAAAGTTTATAAATTGGGCGAATCTCATAAAAAGATAACAGCCCTCTAAATGCTGGAGAGCAAATAAAAATATTTAAAATAAAATTATATCGAGGTATTAAAATATGATTACATATAACTCAAATTAGGTTAGATATCAGTAAAAATTATGTCAAACCTAGCTAAAAATATAAATATTCATGTCAAAATTTCATTATACTTATATGTCATAGAAATACAATATAAGTATGTACATAAAACTAAGTAATAAACTACATAAATTATTGAATATAATAGTTAAAATAGTAATACTCATAAACAAATGGTAATTCAATTAAAAATATGAAGAAATAAATGCAAATCAACACAGTTAATGTTCTAGAACTGAAACATGTAAACTTACAACTTGAAATAATAAAACCCTTGAGTGTTGATGTTATAATTATAAAAAATGCCCATGAATTAAAAACAAATGTCAACAACTAACTTAAAACATTAGTAAAAAAACTTCCAAAAACAAAGCTAACTGAATTCTACCCAAAACCAAGAGGTTTCTATCCACCCAGCACCGAAGTGCTGAGAAAGTTGTTTATTGGTTATGGAAAAGGGCACTTCTATAGTTTATATATTTATTGCACCCTAGCAGTTCTGCATTAAAAAATGCAGTACTATTTTGTTCTAATAAATACCCCATTGACATAACCGTGATACTCGATACACGATACAACTGCCGCACATAAAATAAAATTATCAAAAATAAACTCAAACTTAATGGAGCTGAATCCGATTCAACTCAATATTAGCGTACGTTTGTACGGACCGAATGTGCACGTTGGTGGTTATAAACCGAAACGATCTCAAGATCCGACAATTTCCACGGGAAATGTAGTACTCGGTCAAAGTAACCGACATTAAACGTACATCCCGAAAAGGACACGATGCCCACGTTAGTAGCAATAAACCCAAGGAACGCGACGAGTGATCTTAAGGAACCGAATATTCCCGGGAGAACCAGAGTCAGACTTGTGACCTGAATAGTATCAGGCCAAAGTAACTGACATTGTATCGTATTTACGGAAAATTTTCGCGTTCGCATCTATAAACCGGCTATATAAAAAAAACCGACAATTTCCGGAAGAACATTACTCGCGAGTGAAGACCTTAACAAATACCCGGTAATTCTGACACCGATATATGGAAATAATGTAAAACATAGCGTAGCACCGGGCTTGATTAGTGAGTAAATAAACGGAAACAGTAAGAAAATGGAAACACAGTATTTCATTAAACGACTCACCCTACCCAACCTGTCATCATTTTAATTTTATCCATGCCAGTTAAGTCAGTAATCAGCATAGGTGGGCACAACTCCACCAAACATGGTATACCAATCTCCATTAAACTACAACAAAATACTACAATAAAAACATGTTCAAAACACAAACTACAAAAACAACTATAATAATAATAAAAGGTACTATATGCAACAACATTAAAAACTATTATAAATGTCATAGCTTGCACAATATAAATGTAAAGAATACTGATAGCTACATTTGCAAGGAATAAAGTGCTAAATACACTAAAAACACTAGTTTATTTCAAAATACTTAAAATGTCTCTTAATAATTAATAATAAGTATTATTATTATACACAATTATTATTAATAAAGATTATTTAATATTAATAGGATAATAATAAATATTATTAAATAAAAATAGACTAATATTCTAGCTATCATTTATATTAAGATCTACTACTCGGATAACATTCACTATCTAAGTGCATTTACTTTAAAAAATACTGCAATTCAGTTATTAATTACTTAGATGGATACAAAAACATATTCTGTAGCCTATATAGCACTAGGTCAAAATAAATGAAGTTAATAGGATTATAATATACTACTAATTATATAAATTACTACTTTGGAGCCCTGTAAATATGTTTACAACAAAAATATGCATTTCGTAATCATTTCATATGTATGTTTGTCATATACTGAGCTCATACAGCACCAGTCATGTGATTCCTGACACCACTTTTTACATGTTTCTGTCAGTCACTCTACAAAAACAGACAATTCATGATATGAGTTTCATTGAACTCAAATAGTGAATTGTTTGTATATATTGAAGTGATTAGTGATTGACAGCAAGATGTATTTATTTGGAATGAATTGTGTCCGAAAACACACACCAGCATGAAGAAAATGGGTCTTGGATTGCACCCATACAAGAACTATTGTTATAATCATAATATTATTGTGCACTAGAGCTTAAAACAAAGTTCTATATCAATATTGTAGTACACCCAAATTTCACTTAATACAGAGTAAATTTAAGTATTATTAAAATGTGATTTGTTATCAGCTCGTACCAAACTAGAGGCATGGAATGTAGTATAGTATTGCCAATTGATACATTTATAATGGCATTATACTTTTGTGTAATAACAATATTGCATGTATTGATATGAAACACAAATATAAATTTCTGTATGTTTGCAGCTTCTACTATATGAAATTTAAATTTCAACAAAGAAACTAAATAATGTTGCTTTATTATCAAATTTATTGTTGGTGACAAAAAGGAAATCATTTGTAGTAGAACATATGAACCTTGTTTTCACTTGTGATTGGTTATATGAATTAGAAGTTAACATATAATTTGAGGTGTGTCAAACAATAAATTAATTGATAAATAACCAATTACAAACAAAAAAATTCTATGATAACAAAATATAAATTTGTTTTTTTTTAGTAACTATAGACATAATGAAGTAATTGGATTTATAGGCTGAAACAGGTGTTATTTTGTAACACATACTGTAACTACTAAAGGCGTGGATATCCGCAAATGGCTGGCATAGGTAAGAAAATGTGTGAGGGTATAGAGGGACTTTATCCTCACCCACTTTCTAGATAAGGGTAGTTCCCCTTTACCCTTACTCATTTTATTTCCCATGTTAGCAGGAGGAGTATTTTTCTAATTTGAGGATTATACTTTACTACTAGATATTATATTGTTAGATTTGTTTTTGTTGTCATGTGTAATAATTATGCCAAATATTTTTTTTTTACAGAATCAATACTGATCAACTTTATTTTAAAATGATTTCTGATAATTTGAATTAATTCATTATTATTAGAACTAGTAACTGGCTTTCAATATTCAGAACTGTGTGTCAAATTTGTATTAAATTATGTAAAATGTAAATGTGGTTCAACAAAACTTGCAAATTTGCAGTTGTATTATTATATAAATTTATAAAAAAATAACAACCTGGATAATATCGCTGGAAAACATTTGCTAGGACATTATTGTCCATTTTCAGCTCCTGTCCAAATCAACAAATACAATCCAAACAAATAGTATACAACAGTTGATTAGGCTTCAATATGTCACCATCAACAGAGCATTCTCTATTAATCAGATCCAAGTCAGTGCAGGAAGCTGGCCAGTCAAGGCTTGTCAATCTCCATTTAACTATAACAAAATATAACATAACAAAAAACACATGCAACAATATTAAAAAATAAGGTGAATATAAGACAATACACTTTCGTGTATTACAAAATATATACATTTTGCTATACACACTGACTAAATGATTACTTTTGACATTATAAAAACAAAATCACAAACAGTAGAATATTAAATACAAGAATGTATTTTTTGTATTTTAAGGTGGGTTTAGGTTGACAATAAAAAAGGAAATAAAATAAGGAATAATGAATCAATTTATTTTCTATAATATTGTTAATTGTGACAAAATAAATGATAACAACTATTCTTATTTTATGAGCATAAATGAACCAAAATAAACCTTATTTCCATTGATTTCTTACTCTGCCTTATTTTATTTATTATTTTTTATTTTATGTCAGTATAAACCCACCTTAATTATAATTATAAGATGTTTTATCCTTTATTTAACTGATTTGTCTTTAACACACCTGTCCCTTATTTAACACGACTTACACACAGCCAAAATACTAGTTATTTTTGGTGCTACGTTTTTCAACCTTTACTCATACATATTAGTACTATTTACGAGAACAATTTAAAACATTCAATTGATTCTTATTGATTTTAACGAAATTGGAATAATATTAGTCCAATCAAATACTAAATTAAACACTCATTAAAGTTATTTAGCCAAAATACTAGTTATTTTTGGTGCCAAGTGTTTCATATTTTGTTCATACATATTTGAACTATTTAAGAAAATAATTTGAAACATTCAATTGATTTTGGTTGATTTTAATGAAATTAGAACAGTATTTGTCCAATCTAATATTAAACCATATGTTGTAGTTATATAGCCAAAATACTGATGCCACATATTTCATACTTTATTCACAAATATTAGAACTACATAAGTGAACAATTTTTAAAAATCAGTTGATTGTGATTGATTTTAATGAAATTAGAACAATATTTGTCCAATCAAATATTAAATTAAACACTAATTGTAGTTATATAGCCAACATATTATATTGCATCACCAAACAATTCACTATATAAACAATCCAATTCATTGTTTAAAGAAATGTTATGGGGATTAATTTTTGTCCCCTCATGGCTGACCAAAAATACAATTTGATTTCCACCAAGTGCATACAAAAAATAAATAATTAATGCAAGTTACATACCATTATTTGCTGACCAAATCCACATGCAATCCAGACCAATAGTTGATCACTCTCTCTTAGTTAGATCCATGCCAGTATAGTAATAAACAGCTGGCAATCAAGACTTGCCATGTCACTACATGTAGTAGGATAATATCCATTAGACTACAACAACGAAAAACTAACATAAGAAACATGCCCAAAATAAATTAAACACAAGCAACAAATTTAAAAATTATGATAAATGTAAGGCTCATACATTTTAAGCTTGTACAATTTGCACATATTATTAAAGACACCCTGACTAACTAAAATAATTATCAATTATAACTAAAGTGCTTATCTTGAATAAATAAAATTTCAAAAATTAAAACAATAAATATAATAAAATAAGCTTGAGTGGACCACCAAAATTTATTTGTTCAAGCAAAAAATAACTTGGGATTTAAATTCCATCAAAGTGGTTTAAATTGTATAATTAGTTATAGAATTGCTGAATTATGTTTAAATAATAAATAAACCTAAATTTGTTTGTTGAGATTAAATTAAATATCTTTGATTTAAGGTATTTGTTACATTTATATTATTTAAATGATGTAATTTGCTATGGAAGTCACAGGCGATCACAATAAATAAATTGTTAAAAGTAAATTAATGTGTTTCAGTAATAAATGCTATAGATGTGTCTATAAATGCATGAAATCTATTGCTTTTACTGAAACAAATTAATGTATGTGCCTTAAATTGATTCGCTTTTACCTTCAATAATTTGTTAATGTATAAACATAAATCGTGTTTCAGTAATAAATGTGTCTATAAATGCATGAAATCTAAAGCTTTTACTGAAGAACTCAACACACAAATATAAGTGTGCTAATTGTTGTTTCTAATATGCTACAACAAATTTGGAGCACTTGTTTAGGCTACAAATTACAATAACATAGTTTATACAAGCTACACCCACATGTTACTACAATCACCAAACATTTTATAATATAAACTCGCCCCTAAATTCTTTGAAAAAAATGACATGAAGGTTAATTGGGGAACAAAATACTACCCATTTTGTTCCCCAATTAACCTTCATGGCATTTTTTTTCAAACAATTTAGGGATGAGTTTATATCATGAAATGTTTGGAGATTGTGGTAACATGTTGGTGTAGATTGTATAAACTATTTTATTGTAATTTGTAGCCTAAACAATTAAATTAAAGTAATTTGTTTCACCAAAAATAGAGTTCTATTTTCATCAGCATTAAATAATTAATAAATAAATGCAACTTACATGTCATAACCAGTTACCAAATGCACAAATGCAATCGTAGACTGATAGTACAAAACAGTTGTGTAGCAATCAACATTCCTTCGGATTCTCTGTGTTAATTAGATTCATGCTAGTGTTGTAGTAGCTGGCGATCAAGGCTTGCCATGTCACTACATGTAGTAGGATAATATCCATTCGGCTACAACAAAATACTAATATAAGAAACATGTCTAAAAGGCACCTTACATGATCAGTATTACTATCAATATTTTAGAATAATGACAGTATTACTGTACAATAATATATATTATAATAATCATTATTCTAAAATATTGCCAGTATTACTCATCGTGCAAGGTATATTAATGATGTAATGAAGAGAATACTGATTTTTATCTGGATAATTGATTATTTGATAAATATAAAAGGAGGATTGAAGCAAATATTGACAGTACTAGTATTGACAGTATTATTGACTGTGTAAGGTGCCTTTAAAATAAAGGAAATACATGCAACAATATGTAAGCCCATACATTTTATAGGTTGCACAATATATACATAATGTTATGACATAAAGGCACCTTACATGGTCAATAATACTGTCAATCCTAGTACTGTCAATATTTGCTTCAATCCTCCTTTTATATTTATCAAGTAATCAATTATCTGGATAAAGATCAGTATTTTCTTCATTACATCATTAATATACATTACACGATGAGTAATACTGGCAATAGTTTAGAATAATGAACATTTTAAACATATTATCGCACAGTAATACTGTCATTATTCAAAAATATTGACAGTAATATTGATCGTGTAAGGTGCCTTATAGACATCCTGATTAATTGAAATGGCTTTTGTATAATTACAGTGCTTATCGTAGAAATATAAATTTTCTAAAATTTTAAACAACAAAAATATGTCAAAATATGCTGTGTGCACCTAAATTTGTTGAAATATCTATATAAGATTTAAAGTAATTGTTTAAATCGTATAAATAGTTGCCCCAAATGTGTTCGCTTTTACTTTCAACAGTTTATTTCTGTAACTGAGAGGTGTAAAACACCTAAGTACACTTATATTCAACACATTTACCCACCATAAATAAATAAAACATGAAGCAAATTATATTACCCATTTTGTCTCCCAATTAACCCTCATGGCATTTTTTTTTCAAACAATTTAGGGGTGAGTTTATATCATGAAATGTTTGGTGATTGTGGTAACATGTGTGTGTAGCTTGTATAAACTATTTTATTAAATTTATTGTAGGTAAATGTGTGGAATAAAAGTGTACTTGATGTTCTATAGCTCTCAGTATTGTAGAAAAATGTGTTGAATAAAAGTGTACTTGTTGTTCTATACCTCTCAGTTACAGAAATAAACTGATGAAAGTAAAAGCGAACACATAAGGGCAAAATTTTGTTTGTTGTTGTTCTATAGCTTCGAGGTTCAGAAATAAACTGTGGAAAGTAAAAGCGAACCAATTTGGAGCACTTACATTAACATGTTTCAGTAATCAATGCCATAAATATAATGCTATTAAATACAAATACATTAAATTGATAGCATTAGAAATATTCATATTTAAATTCATAACAATATAAACAGTCCATTACATTATCGGCTTTTGTTTTAACTAAAATGAACGCAAAAAAACAAACACTAAACATATATCTTTAACCGAAACTAAAATCAAATCACTCAATGCCAATAGCATGAGGTGAAACTACTTCCAAGACTCGAATGCCCTTATTCACCAACATCCCATAAACTTAATAGGTCCCATAAGTTATTGAATGGATAAATTGTGACAGAATATGCCAAAACAAGTATCAAACACCATGAATGGTGTTTGTAATTGGAGCTTTGATGACACCTTTTGTTTAATTATTCAGTGTTTCCAATAGAGACAATCTAAAGTAACTACAATTCACTAGATAATGTATCTATTGTTGCTACAACAACGAATACTTATGGGTTCAATAGCTATTGATAGATTTATGGAACGTCGGTGAATACGGGGGGTTAAGGTGAAGAAAGAGGGACGAAAAGCCAACACAGGGACACATTTTAATTATCACTAAGCCCGCCATAAATTAATTAATTAATACAACTTACATCAGTTAATAACTATTCGTTATGTGTTCAGATGCCCCAAGCAGCACAAACTCTAAAATTTGCCGAGCAAAATTATTTAGGTCACCACTGGCCGTTGGTTAAATTGCAACTGCCATAACGGTGGCGAGACCACTGGTCGTTCGTTAAATGGCAACACCGCGTAACGCTTTTTCTCGCACCGGAAGTTTACGAGGCTAAAAAAACCGTTGCGACGCTTGCAATGTGAAAAGTGACATCTATCACGCCGGAAGTTTACGAGGCTAAAAAAACCGTTATGTCAAACGTAACGATTGTTGTAAACAAAAAAAACCGTTGGGGGTAGCATTTTATTTAGCATGACCTTGACGCCGCGGAAAACGGTTTCGTGGTAAAAAATGGGATAACACACATGAATTTTAGCAGGCGGCACATGTAGGGATATGTTTTGTAAAAACAAAATTTCAGATTTAATAAGGGTTGCTGCGAATTTCACAATTTTGTATACGAGAAACAAGTGCTTTGCATTGTTTTCGTCTCAAAATAATTAAATTCGTAGCTATATAATCACCCCCCCCAACACGGTCTGGGCTTTTGTTTAAACAAACATTCACCACCAAACACTAATTAGGTATAAACAATTAATTTTAACCGCAAATAAAACTCAATTACCACAAAGGACGCCACGAATTAATTAGTAAATGCAACTTACATCATTAGAGAACTATTCGTAATTGTTTGAGACACCCAAAACCACACAAACTCGAAAAAAACACCGAGCAAAATAATTTCATCAATAATGACATCACTGGTCGACTGTCAGATTAACAATGCCGTAACGGTTTTTCACCCTCCGCGTCGTGCTCAACAACAACGGTGATGGCGGCGCGCGCACAAAATGTCCGAAAATTATTCGCACAAATTTTGGAACTTCAACCGAGCAAACCGAACGATAAGAGGCCGCAGAAAATGTTTTTACGGTGGAAAATCGGATGCTACACATGAATTTTAGTATGCCCCGCGTGTACAATGCAATCTTCAATTATTTTGGATTTTATTTAGCACAGTGAACGCGATTTTTGGAGGACGCGTTTGCATCAGCCATTCTCACTGAACGCTGACAGAAAATCGGAGTGCACGAATATGGGCTTAAGCCTAACAGAAAGGACCCACGGTCCCGTGCGTCCTTTTTGTTAGTAGCAATGAAGTGTATTCGTTATGATACAGGGGGGCCCTCATAACACCAGCCGCCGCCGATTATAGGAGACCGGGTTATAAAACAATCGCAATGAATCGAGATGGGAACACACCAAAATAATGTTGAAACTACTTACATAGATAGGCTTGAAAGGTGTTTCTGTTATATTTGTTGGGCACTAATTGAGATGCAGAACGAGCGTCACTTCACCACCTTCGCACACCGGGATCAACAATATAATGGCGTCACCCTGCCGAAAAAAAGAACGATTAGGGACTGCGCTAGTCAAAAAACAACTGTCAATTACATAAAAAAGTATAAAATATTAAGAAAATTGTAAAAAATTTGTGCGATATTAATAATAAAATATAAAAAATAATTAATACCAGCTTAATATATAATTATTGTTTTAATACCGAAATGATGATACAGTAGTTGTATTGACTACAACTTTCAGCTTTACAGTAAGAAACTTGATAAAAAAAAACAAGAAAATTATTATAGGTAGGATAGGATTGATTTGACCACGACACTTGCTGTTGCAGTCCAACGATGCCAAAAGAAATAGCTACAAATAAAATAGCTGATTTTATACATGTGTTTATATAAAAACTGTTTTTATTTTGTGCATTCTAACCTCAATTTCTTTTACCGCAACTGCCCGGCCTACTGAGCTGTTTTCATTTATCACTGTATGATACTCCGGGCTTATTGTCTCTTGTTCTATTTTGTTCCCGATTCGCACATATCTACCCCGTTCCTTCCACCCGGCAGCACGACCGCAAAACTAGTAACGTTTGCACATTTGCTCTCCATCTCCACCTAAAGTACTAGCCACAGAGCACTATAAGGTACTAGCAACTACAGTTTAACGTGGATTCCGAACGAGTAGTCTGTTTAGATCACGATTGCATCTACTACAAACCAGAGAAGGATGTAACCTTATAGTGCTTTGTGGCTGTGACTCGTGAAACACCACGCTGTCTAGATGGGTTGAGGTTGTACACTACCCATAGACAATGTTAGATATATACACTACTCAACCCGCCTGTCCAGCGTAGGGTTGCACACCTATAGTACTACAATACACAATATGATTTAGTTACGCGATGTATTTATCAAATAAAACAGTAGCTGGTTGTTGTGTCAAAAGAAATTGCCACAAACTACAAATGTTATCACTGTTTTTCGCAAAACTAACTGCTATTATAACATATGTATGACAAACACTATATTTGATAACGTATTTCTGTGGTGCATTGTCTTAGGGTTGGGGTCTGTCTATCCCATACCTGTTATGCACCCGAAAAAAATAAGTAAACAAATTACCACACATGATTAACCCCCGAAAACACATATAAATCACTCAGTGATGTTATTGTGAACCATACAGGTTGTATTATATATTACGCCATTAAGCACGAGGAGACAATCACTATACCAACGCGAAACTAGAGCCGAATAGGAATTGCACGTGTTTCATGTAGTTGGGGATGCTGTCAACACCATTTTTATAAACAGCAGGGTTATTAAACAATAGCATTATGCACCCGCATGCTTGAAACGCGTCACAGTTGTATTCAGACATATACGGCTTACCATTAACAAGCGTCGTGTCTGCGTTGTAGTTAAACCACAAGAAAATCACAATGTAGGTAGCACACAGAGAGACACATTTCTTGACTTGCATTCTTTACGAAATGAAAACAATGGCCAGCGCTGCCGGCGGCCGCCGGTGCAACATGTGGTAGCCACTGGATTGGCGCACGTGACATACGTGGTAAAGCGCGGCAATTATAAAATATTCAAACTGTAACTTGTTATGCGCAAATTTCTATTTTCAATTAATTTAATTGATTCACTATACGACGACATGCATTTCATCTAGAATATATAATATCTTATATGTTGTTTGGTATGTTGTTAGATATTTAAATGTGGGTCCATCTATCGGGTGTAGTGAAAAACATACACTTACAGAGTACTACTTTTTGCAAGGAAAACAGTGGCGTTTCATTCTCATTTTTAAATTCTTATTTATTCTTTTCTTTGGTAAATGATTTGAATTACTTTGAAAGACTCACTTGAATTACTCTGAAAATATTTTGAATTACTTTCATGGACTTTGATTAAACTGAAAATGCTTTAAATGACTTTGAATACACTTCGAAAGACTTGAATTACTCTGAATATGTTTTGAATTACTTTCAAGGACTTGAATTACTCTGAAAATGCTTTAAATTACTTTGAATATACTGTGAAAGACTTGAATTACTCTGAAAATGTTATGAATTACTTTCAAGGACATGAATTACTCTGAAAATGCCTTAAATTGCTTTGAATATGCTTCGAAAGACTTGAATTACTCTGAAAATGTTTTGAAGTACTTTCAAGGACTTGAATTACTCTGAAAATGCTTTAAATTACTTTAAATATGCTTCGAAAGACCTGAATTACTCTGAAAATGTTTTGAAGTACTTTCAAGGACTTGAATTACTCTTAAAATGCTTTAAATTGCTTTGAATATACTGCGAAAGACTTGAATTACTCTGAAAATGTTATGAATTACTTTCAAGGACATGAATTACTCTGAAAATGCCTTAAATTGCTTTGAATATGCTTCGAAAAACTTGAATTACAATGAAAATATTTTGAAGTACTTTCAAGGACTTGAATTACTCTGAAAATGCTTTAAATTACTTTGAATATACTTCGAAAGACTTGAATTACTCTGAAAATGTTTTGAAGTACTTTCAAGAACTTGAATTACTCTGAAAATGTTATAAATAACTTTGAATATACTGTGAAAGACTTGAATTACTCTGAAAATGTTATGAATTACTTTCAAGGACATGAATTACTCTGAAAATGCTTTAAATTGCTTTGAATATACTGCGAAAGACTTGAATTACTCTGAAAATGTTATGAATTACTTTCAAGGACATGAATTACTCTGAAAATGCCTTAAATTGCTTTGAATATGCTTCGAAAGACTTGAATTACAATGAAAATGTTTTGAAGTACTTTCAAGGACTTGAATTACTCTTAAAATGCTTTAAATTGCTTTGAATATACTGCGAAAGACTTGAATTACTCTGAAAATGTTATGAATTACTTTCAAGGACATGAATTACTCTGAAAATGCCTTAAATTGCTTTGAATATGCTTCGAAAGACTTGAATTACAATGAAAATGTTTTGAAGTACTTTCAAGGACATGAATTACTCTGAAAATGCTTTAAATTACTTTGAATATACTGCGAAAGACTTGAATTACTCTGAAAATGTTTTGAAGTACTTTCAAGGACATGGATTATTCTGAAAATGCTTTAAATTACTTTGAATATACTGCGAAAGACTTGAATTACTCTGAAAATGTTTTGAAGTACTTTCAAGGACTTGAATTACTCTGAAAATGCTTTAAATTACTTTGAATATACTTCGAAAGACTTGAATTACTCTGAAAATGTTTTGAATTACTTTCAAGGACATGAATTACTCTGAAAATGCCTTAAATTACTTTGAATATGCTTCGAAAGACTTGAATTACTCTGAAAATGTTTTGAAGTACTTTCAAGGACTTGAATTACTCTGAAAATGCTTTAAATTACTTTGAATATACTTTGAAAGACTTGAATTACTCTGAAAATGTTTTGAATTACTTTCAAGGACTTTATTTACTCTGAAAATGCTTTAAATTACTTTAAATATACTTCGAAAGACTTGAATTACTCTGAAAATGTTTTGAATTACTTTCAAGGTCTTTAATTACTCTGAAAATGCTTTAAAAAGACTTTGAATATTCTTCAAAAGGCTTGAATTACTCTGAAAATATTTTGAATTCCTTTCAAGGATTTTAATTACTCTGAAAATGTTTTAAATTACTTTTAATATGCTTCGAAAGACTTAATTACTCTGAAAATATTTTGAATTACTTTCAAGGTCTTTAATTACTCTGAAAATGCTTTAAAAAGACTTTGAATATTCTTCAAAAGGCTTGAATTACTCTGAAAATATTTTGAATTCCTTTCAAGGATTTTAATTACTCTGAAAATATTTTAAATTACTTTAAATATGCTTCGAAAGACTTAATTACTCTGAAAATATTTTGAATTATATTCAAGGACTTTAATTACTCTGAAAATGCTTTAAATTACTTTGAATATACTTCAAAAGACTTGAATTACTCTCAAAATGCTTTGAATTACTTTCAAGGACTTTAATTACTCTGAAAATGCTTTAAATTACTTTGAATATACTTCAAAAGACTTGAATTACTCTGAAAATGTTTTGAATTACTTTCAAGAACTTGAATTACTCTGAAATGCTTTAAATTACTTTGAATATACTTCAAAAGACTTGAATTACTCTGAAAATATTTTGAATTATTTTCAAGAACTTGAATTACTCTGAAAATGCTTTAAATTACTTTGAATATACTTCGAACGACTTGAATTACTCTAAAAATGCTTTGAATTACTTTCAAGGACTTTTATTATGAAAATGCTATGATTCACTTGGAAGGACCTGATTTACCCTAAAAATGCATTGAATCACTTGGAAGGACTAGAATTACTATGAAAATGTCTCAATTCACTTTGAGGGTCATGAATTACAATGAAAATGGTTCGATTCACTCGAAAGGACCTGAATTACCCTGAAAATGCTTTAAATTACTTTGAAAATGGTTTGAATTACTTTGAAGGACTTGAATTACTTTGAAAATCACTTGGAAGGATTAGAATTACCATGAAAATGCTTCGATTCACTTGGAAGGACTTGAATGACTATGCAAATCCTTCGATTCACTTGGAAGGACCTGAATAAGGTTGAAAACTACTTTGAAAATGCTTTGAATTACTTTGAAGACTTGAATGACTCTGAAAATACTTTCTAAACCCTAAAAATGCATTGAATCACTTGGAAGTACTAAAATTACTATGAAAAGGTTTCGATTTCCTTAGAAGGACTTAAATGACTACGAAGATCCTTCAATTCAATTGGAAGGACCTGAATTACCTTGAAAATGCTTTAAATTACTTTAAAAATATTTTGAAATACTTTGTAGGCCTTGAATTACCCTAAAATTGTTTTAAATTACTTAGAAAATGCTTTGAATCACTTGGAAGGACTTGAATGACTATAAGAATGCTACGATTCACTTGGAAAGACCTAAATTACCCTAGAAATGCTTTAAATCACTTGGAAGGATTAGAATTACTATGAAAATGTTTCAATTCACTTCGAAGGACATAAATTACAATGAAAATGCTTCAATTCACTTAGAAGGACCTGAATCACCCTGAAAATGCTTTAAATTAATTTGAAGATGGTTTGAATTTACTTTCAAGGACTTGCATTACTCTGAAAATGCTTTGAATCACATGGAAAGACTAAACTTATTAACGTTTCGATTCACTTAGAAGGACTTGAATGACTATGAAAATGTTTCAATTCACTCGGATGGACCTGAATTATCTTGAAAATTCTTTAAATTACTTTAAAAATGGTACAACTTACACTCGTAGAGGGAAGTTAAACGCCATCTGGCGGCACCACATCAATTAGCAATGCACACCCATATGGTAATAACCGTCAACATGCTCATGTTATCAGGATCACCGGGTAGTGCCCTCTAGAGAATATGAATAATATTCCAATAGAGTGCTTGAGATATCAGCACAAAGCGAGATTTTGTGTGAATTCATCCTCACTAGCTGAGCTACACTGACGAGATCTAATAAGATCGAAATCTAGATATGTAGATTGCTAAGAGGTGGGTTCACACTTATATATATACTTTAAAAATGTTTCGAATTACTTTGAAGGGTTTGAATTACTCTGAAAATGCTTTTAATCAATTGGAAGGACTAGAATTTCTATGAAAATATTTCAATTAACTTCGAAGGAGATGAATGAAACTATGAGTATGCTTTGATTCAATCGGAAGAACCTAAATTACCTTGAAAATGGTTTGATATACTTTGAAAGACTTGAATTACTCTGAAAATGCTTTGAATCACCTGGAAGGACTCGAATGACTATAAAAATGCTACAATTCACTTGGAAGGACCTAAATTACTCTAGAAATGCTTTGAATCACTTGAAAGGACTATAATTACCATGAAATTGTTTCAATTCACTTCGAAGGACATAAATGACTATGAAAATACTTCAAATCACTCAGATGGACCTGAATTACCTTGATAATGCATTAAATTACTTTTAAAATGTTTTGAATTACTTTGAATGGTTTGAATTTGTATCAATAGCTATTGAACCCATAAGTACTCATTGTTATAGCAACAATAAATACATTAACTAGGGAATGTAGTTACTTTAGATTTTCTCTATTGGAAACATTGAATAAATAAACAAAAGGTGGTCAGTCAAAGCTCTAATCACAAGCACTATTCAAGTTGTTTGACATTTGTTTTGGCAATTTCAAAGTTATACTAATATTTATCATTAATTTAGCAACAACAAAGCATGATATCATTTAAACAACCTATCCGCGACTTGAATTACAGGCACTAATAAAAATAGCAACAATCATGGAAATGGTTACACTAAATAATGCACTAACCTCGTTACAACTGTTGTGCTGTTCTATAATGGCCCATTGCTTTCACCAACTCGTATTTGTTATGCATGAAATTCCAGAATCTTCCAAAATTCCAACCTCTCCAACACATGCAAATTATGTTTTACATGAATCCGAATTGGCACGAACGACTGCAATGAATATCATACATTACCAGAATCGCAATAAAATCCCGAGTGTTTTAACATTACGTACATCATTAGGGCACTTTTTTTAACAGAAATATTACAATTTATAAATGCAACTCGTTGAATTCTTGCGCGGGGCGGCCATTTTTGTTGCGATCTGTCCGGCGCAGACGCACGCCCCGTGCTAGGTACGGACTGGTACGAATATCAAAACAAGTGTCATATTTGTTTACAGAAAACTGCACAAGTCATGCGAGAATTCGTATTAAATTAAATTATTTGTAATATCATTGATTAATCAAATATTACAAGGCATATTTGTAGATTATTTTGTTTCCCAAAAGGAGTAAACATTATTAACTAATTTTTTTCAACAAATTTTTATTAAGAAACAAAAAAAAATTCAAATAAAAAGTGTGAACAATCAAATTTCATATCAAATTACTATGACTAAATTTTTTTGTGAGCCAACCGTTACCAAGTTATACGGATAATTATCATTTATAATTAATTTAGCAACAACCAAGAGTCATTTAAACAACCAATCAGCGAAGTGCATTACAGACACTAATAAAATTAGTAACAATCATAAAATAGTTAAACTAAATAATGTACTAACCTCGTTACAACTGTTGTGATGTTCAATAGTATCCAATTGCCCTCACCAACTCGAATTTGTTGTATAATTCCAGAATATTCGAAAATTCCAACCTCTCCAATACATGCAAATTATGTGTTGCTACTCCCCCAGTGGGCACAGACGACTGTAAAGAGAATTATATATTACCAGAACTGCCATAAAATCCCGCATGTATTAATACTACGTACAGCATTAGGGCACTATTTTTAACACAAATATTACAATTTATATATGCAACTCGTTGAAAAGTTGCGGGATGCGGCCATTTTTCATGGCGAACTGTACGGCGCAGACGCGACTTCCGTGCCAGGTACGGACTAGTACGAATTAGTACGAATATCAAAACATGTGAAAATATCATATTTGTTTACAGAAAACTGCACATGTCAAATGATGACTAATTATTTGTAATAATTTTATTATTGTCCCCAACATATAAATTGTTTTTAGCTCACCATTTCATAACTTGATAGGCCTTTATTTATATTTATATATGGCACCGTCGCATTATGTGTCAAAGTTTTCAAAACTGACGTTTGTACCACGGATTGGAAATATTAATTCAACAGTTTTCTACTTTATACAACCTGAATGTTTAGAACAAAATTCAAGGATACACAATAGAATAAGGACATGAATAATCACAGAGCAATATAATACGGCAATGTATGACCATATACAAAACATGTATGACAGCTGATAGTCAAACTTAAATAACTGTCAAATATGAAATACGTAGTGTATACAAAGTTGTCTGAAATCATTTTAATGCCTACAGCGCTAACATGGACGAACTAACGAGCTTGTTTATATTGCCGCAATCATTTATATGCGCTGTAGTCAATTTTCCGTACGAAATTTTATAGGTTAAGTTAGATAAATTCCGCAGTTTACTTTGAAAAATACTAACAATGACTGCCGTGGATAAACTATCACAAGGCCCCAGGGAGGGGGTCAACTACCCCCTAACAGTGGTTTACTGCGGGAATTGCACAATGCCAATTGAGGTTAGACAAGTGTATTTAAAACTGTTTTGGTTATTTAAAAGTGCAATATATAAATTATATCTATAATCAATAAATTTACTTACAGTACTGTGAATATTATCCAGAGTATGAAAAATGCAAGCAGTGGTTGGAAAAACATTTACCCTCAGAGTTTGAAAAAGTTAAAATAGGTGATGATGGCACTGAGGCGGGTGGTGAGGAAGAGAAAAAGAGGCAGAAGCGTGGTGGCAAAGGGATGATAAAGGCCAAGAAGAAGGAGGATGGGCCTAAACAAGTTTGTGTGTCACGAGCACCAAGAGGGAAAAAAAAGTCAGTTACAGTTGTCACTGGTTTGAGCACTTTTGGTAAGCATCTTTCTTTTATCATCCAGGAGCTGTTCTTAATCTTGACTTAAGCCTGTATGACATCTAGTTTCCTATATCATTTTATATTTAAGAATTGATATATGAAACTTATAACTATTTCTAAATGTAAAATTAATGTTATGTATTACAGTGTTGTTATTGTTAATTTATTATTATTCAGCTGCTATATCATTTTCTACATGTGTGTATTGCACTATGTAGTTTGTGTTTGCATCGAAAACTATATATAAGAAACTAGATAATGTCATATGGGCTTTAGAACAGCCCAGAACACCAAAGGAGCTGTTTTATAATTTTTGGTTATGCAAGCAAATAATTTTACTTCAATGAGTTTGAAATAACACAAAAACATTTTGAAGAAATACCATGTCTGAGAAATTAATAATAAAATATTTTCCCATGTATCCAACTTTCTGGTGGAAACTATCACTAGATATTTAATTTATTAGGCTTCATACCAATTTTACTGTAAAAAAAATTTACTCACACTGTTATTATATAAAGATTATTAATATTTTAGATATTGATTTGAAAGTGGCAGCGAAATTCTTTGGTCAAAAGTTCGCCTGTGGCTCATCAGTCACCGGTGATGACGAGATCGTGATTCAAGGTGATGTTAAGGATGATCTATTTGACATAATCCCAGAAAAGTGGCCGGAAGTAAGTTGCATGTTAGCAAATGTTATGTATTTTCATTCACAGATTATTTTGTTTCAGATCGATGAAGACTTAATTGAGGACTTGGGGGACCAAAAGCGCTAGTTACAATTGTGTGTGTTTGTTGTAATTATTATATTTATGTATAATATTATGAATTTAATATAATAAAGTTTTTTCTTTCTAAAAACAATTATATTATTCCTGTGGTGGTTCTTCAGGTGGTTTTGGGAGTGGTAGATGGGTGGACACCAGTTGCAATACTTCTTCGACTTGGTCTTCAGTGAGACGCTCTTCACTTTCCTCAACAATCTGACATAACAGGATAATATAACGAATTGTTCTAATTAGTACTTCTTATTCCATCCAACTTTCCATATAGATTGTCTGTTTTTAGTTCTGTTTCACATTATTTTTATCATGTAAATCATACTAAACAAACTATAAGTGGGTAGAGTTCAAAAGGTGTCATCAAAGCTCCAATCACAAGCACTATTGAAGGTGTTTGCCATTTGTTTTGATAATGTCTGTCACAATTCAATTTATACATTAAATAGTTTATGGGACCTATAAAGTTTATGGGATGTTGGTGAATAGGGGCATCATTCTCCCAGACTCATATGATTGTTGTTTTACCAACTGAATAGTTATATAGTTTTTCAATTTCCTTCACAAATACTCACCCTACATTAAATAACTAAGACATAATAAAACTAACCAACTGTATTTCCAAAGGTGTTGTAGGTGGGTTGTTGACCATCATCAGTTTCTCATTTTTGTTCAAGTTGTAGGATTCAAGTGATTTTAGAAAAGCTACAACTTTCTGTGATGTTTGTTGGGCACATGGTGACTTTTCAAGATACCGTAGTGTCTAATAAATATGTAAAAACATTATGAATAATTTAATGCCTTGAAGAAAATAATTTTTAAAACGCAATTTAAATTAGATTAGAAATGTGGTTTAATTTATTACCTCATATGTAATAGTGGCCAATTGCCCCTTGCTGCGATTCTTCTTGTCTTTAATCTTTTGTAGCTGTGTCATCACCTCAAGGTTACTGAGAGTGGCGACATTTGAGTTCTTGCTGGAGGTTTAATGTAATAAATAGTATGAATTTAAGGTTGTTTAAGTAACTTACATTTCCATTGTTGATGAAATTTTAAATAGTAAAGTTAGGTTATGTGATTGTAGTGTTGCCAATAGTATCAGTTCTATTAATGTAGGCTTACCAATATGTAAAATGTAAGGATTATATTTTCTTTGTCAAGAGAGCATGTAAACATGGAACATATCCATTGTCTATGCGACATCAACGTCATCGTCATCTTGCCCATGATCAACATATCAACCATAAACTAAGTATAATTGATTGCTGTCTTGGTATATTTTTCGTTGGTGTATGTGCTGCCATCTAACAATAACATGCCCGTAGCTATGAAAACGGCGGCAATATTTTAATATATATATATATATATATATATATATATATATATATATATATATATATTACATTCACCCCCGTATTCACCAACGTTCCATAAATATATCAATAGCTATTGAACCCATAAGAATTTGTTGTTATAGCAACAATAAATACATTATCTAGAGAATGTAGTTACTTTAGATTATCTTTATTGGAAGCACTGAATAAATAAACAAAATGTGTCATCAAATCTCCAATCACAAGCACTATTCAAGGTGTTTGACATTTGTTTTGGCATATTCTGTCACAATGACCTTGTTAATTTATCCATTCAATAGTTTATGGGACCAATAATGTTTATGGGATGTTGGTGATTACAGGCATAAATCTGTAACCACTGTTACTATATAATGGTGTGTGGTTAATTCAACTTAGTTATATTAAAAACCATTTTAGTAAATGTTTCAAACATACTTCAGTCCATAGACAATGTCAATCATATGAAAACACTGTTGGAGTTATATAATAATTTAAAACAAAATATTACATTTTCAATTCCATCAATTATAGCTTCATATATTTAGTATTTCCATTATATTCACAACTAAGAACCTTAACAACTAACCATCTGCACTATCCGTAATAAATTGAAAAAATCTATTATCACAAGCAATCATAATATATATTTTTATCTGCATGCTCCCTTTCAACCAATCAATCAATCAATCAATCAATTAATTAATTCAAATTCACCAATCCAATCATTTGTTCAACACCATTCAGTTTCCACTTCAATTAGACTGTACACAATCAAAATATATAATAAAATTACAAAATATACATTATTATCTAAAAATTATAATAAATTGATTAACAACGATCATCATTACACAATAAATTTCACCACATGGCGCTGATGCGCGCGTGTCTCCGTGTGTCTGAATTAAAAATAAATAAATTTTCATAATTATTTTGTTGTGAATACTATTTTTAGTGTCCGTCCTAGCAAAATCGTAATTCTAATAAAGAAATTAAAGTAAAATTATATAAAGAACATTCCAATTAAACAGACAATGCTTGTTTTCAATTATTTAGCGTGATTAAATGTATGTATGTGTATGTGTGTGTGTGTGTCTGGGCAGGACGATTCATTTTATATTGTTTGTTAAGTCTGCAAGTAGGCCTATGTCGTGATTAAGTCATTGTTTATTGGACTAGATTAGAGTTGTTGATAAAAAATAAATAATAGAAGGGTGGATTGTTCCAGAGTTTCGTTTCCTTCTTTCAACTGAAATTTGTTTAGCACTAATTATTTACCCTCATCGTTATACTTGTGCCCGACTAAATTGTTTTTTTAATTTAGAGGGCGTCCCTGTGCCACACCCACGTCTTTTTTGTGTGGTCGAAACGATGCGCCAGCCATTGTTGTTCAAGGAGCTGGTATCTGTCTTTGCTTAGGTATAAAGGCTTTCCTCTCCTGAAACACAAGTAATTATCTATGTTATTTCTATCTACGACTCGTACTGAGTATTGGGGAACAACAGTTCAAACCACATTGTGGCAAAATTTCGCGAATTACCTTTCACAGTTTTCTGTGAATTTAAGATAAATACCGGGTGATTAAACTTCTCTGAGCTTCTCCCCTTACCGGCAGCAAAACCTCACTAGCTGATAGATTTATAAAAATAGTTATTTATATAACAAGTATGCAAAATTGTACGTACGTGTACATATAATTTTTTTTGTATATAGTTGAAAACTCTTCTCCTGCCAGCGAATTGATAGTAAACTTTGAGAATAACAATATATACATACTTTAGATCTCGATCTTCCTCCTCAAAGTCGTCTAAATAGAGTGATCCCCACAGACAAGCCCTCCTGCCTCTTATCACAATAATATACGTGGAGGTGACGACCAAAAAGACTCCAGTCCCAGCACCGCACTCCAACGAATGCGCGACTGCCTCACAGATATTCTGTTGCTTGCAACAATTCTGCTTGAGGCACACGATCGTTCCACACAACAGACAAATACTAGTCTCACCAGGCACCGAATGGCACTGGCTGCACGCGCGCTCATGGTAATACGTGAAAATCTTCTCGTACTCGCGCGGCAATTGCAGTAGCCGCGGTGGCTGCCACGTAATATGCTGGTCCATTAGGAAGTTTCTGGCGGCGATGTGGCTTTTACCCACAAAACCAGTGAGTTGAGAGCACCATGTTGTCGGCATCGTCCGGTGCACGTGCACATCGGTATCAAGCGGCCAGTTGAGCGCGACTGCTGCGTTGAAGCAGCCCCAGTCCATACCCTCAGTCACCAACTCGAGGTAGTAGACCAAACGCACAAACTCCGACTGAGACGCACGGATATCCGGTAACGGTTGGTTGTAAATGTGGTGTCGCAAGAGGGAGGCGATGCGCAGGAATGGCAAGCACAATTTTTGAACCTATAAATATATATATTGTGTGAAATTTCAAGAATATGCTCTAGAAACCATTAGTCAAAATTAAAAGTCATACATTGTACATACATTAAGCCGATATACGATAAACTTTGAGATCAAGCTTAATAAAAATGGCTTCAAATACACCCTCAATACTTTTTCCATCAAACAGACTAGTAATTTCTACAATACATTGCGGTTGCTTCTGTAAATTTTAGCGTAGTTAATCTTTGGGGTTTCCTGGACCTCTACCCCACCGTGCAGCGCTATAAACATTCTTCAAATCCGAAAAACGTGAACTATAAAAAACAGAGACGTTTCCTTGTCGTATATAAACCCCCACATTTTTATAATCAAAAAGCTCTCTAAACTACTATTTTAAGTATTTTAAGTATTTTAAGTATTTTGTACCTGTTGTTCTAGTGCTACTAAATTCACTTGGGTATTGCTACAACTAGCTTCATCATCCTCCATATACAACTCTGTTTGTCCCAGAGTTTGGTTGATTAAAGCCAAAGCAGCCGCAAGGGAATCTATATGACTCTGAGAGGCTCCCTCGCAGGCTTTCGCACGCTCCGTGCCTGACAATCCCCAGGATATTTGCGCGACGACTTGATAGTAGAGTAGGTTGTAGACCATTTTGACCATTGTAGTAAAATAAACTGTAATAAATTTATATAGATATCGCAGTATTTTACCATCTGGTACTACTCACATTGGTCTAAATGAAGAGGTAGTAACAACACAAATTGCAACAATAGTGCGACAGGATCTCGCAACATCAACGGCACTTCCTTCTCGGCTAGTGTACAGACGGCATTATTTGAACTGGATGACTCGGTGCTGAAAAGCTGCTGGAAAGTCATCCACGCGGGCCATTGCACCAAAACGCGAGCGTGGATAGCCAATACGTGAAGTAATGGAACTATAAAAGAAATATTACGAATATATTTATGAACATACAAAAATCACTCTGAAGTTAAATTATGTTATTACCTTATTATTAAATTATATCACATTATATAGATGGTGTAAAGGTAAACCCTTTACCTTTCCACCATCTACCGCTACAACCACACAGATAATTCCTCTTGAAATTAATAGATATGTGAAAATGAGATGAATATGTTATTTTATTAAAAATTATACAACTAACCCCCTAGAAGGAAAGTTAAACGCCATCTGGCGCCACCACATCAATTAGCAATGCACACCCATATGGTAATAACCATCAACATGTTCATGCCATCAGGATTACCGGGTAGTGCCCTCTATGGAATAATATTCCAACAGAGTGTTTGAGATATCAGCACAAAGCCTATATATGTTTTACAAAATTACACTTATATATGTGTTTATTTTATTTACCTATGCAGTCCCGTTTTGGTAGCAGAGGATTCGGCGGTTCACCCGTAAGCGTCACCAGGTTGCCGCCTCTTTGCACAAGTTCCACCTCTAAATTAGTGCGCGCAATTGACGTCACGAACAGAAACAAGGTCTGCGGGGACGGTTTATCTGTCTTCGACTTGAACATTTGCTTTAGGTGTGTACTGCTCGTCATGTCCTCCATGGCTTTGCTCATGGCTTCTGATAAATTCGAAGTGGGCTAAAGTGGAGAAATAACAGTTGATTATTAAAATGTCAGACATACGGATGCGCGAGACATGGACATTAAATAAAGCTCCAAAGAGCAAAATACAAGCAGTTGAAATGAAGTATATGAGGAAAGTTAGAGGAGTGACAAAAAAGGACAAAATGATGAATGAGGATATAAGAAGAGAACTAACTGTAACACCGACAATAAAGTACATAGAGGAAAGACAATTAGGATGGTGGGGACACATAATTAGGATGGCAGAAACAGCACCAGCCAAAAGAATATGAAGAGCAAAAACTTGATGAAAAAATTTCTAAAAATTATAGCTCTAATTATAATTATAGTTTAAACACAAAACTGTAAACAGTAAAATTATTGATTTATATCTAAAAAACATGATTCTGGTTGTGCTTTATGAGAAATTTGAGAACACAAGGTCTTTTAAGGCAGTTTCCGTAGGAAACCTAGGCATGCATAAGACAGCTACAATTGACTTGTGAGAGACTTTAATGTCAAATCCCTATTATTACTAAGATAAACACTATATACCTGATTTAGTTATATTAAGATTGCAAATAATTACCGGTGTTTGTTCGTTTTCCATTAGGAATCCATTTAGTTCATTGAGGACATCAATCATGCTGGACGGCCTAGATCGGACTATTTGCGAGCAATCGCCTAGTTGAGGAGACAGCGGCAGTACAGAATTGGCCAATTGTCTACACAGTGGGCACAGATATTCACCCCTATGGAAAACATCATTCATTTAACCTTTTACACCTCAGTATGTCACACAAATATTGGTAATAAGTAAATTTATGAAGAAATTAACAAAAATTCATGCCTACCTAAATATATACGAGGTAATTATAGAAATGTGTCAGCTATTGATAAGTAAGGGATGGCAGGTGGCGCATAATTATCAATTTAATTACATAATGCAAGCAAAACATCAACAAAATTAAACAAAGATCGTTGAATTCACGTTCAAAACACGTTTACAAATGAAATTCACACATAATTCAGTAATTGTTCAGTATAGTATAATTATAGCATAGTTACAGTACAATAATTAATTAAGTAATTATAGTACAATTATAATATATAGTATAATTTTAGTATAGTTATAGTATAGTTATAGTACAATAATTAATTAAGTAATTATAGTATAGGTATAGTATAATTATAGTATAGTTATAGTGTAATTATATTATAGTTATAGTATAATTATAGTATAGTTATAGTACAATTATAGTATAGTATAGTTATAGAATAGCTATAGTACAATTATAGTATAGTTATAGTATAGTTATAGTATAGTTATAGTATAGTTATAGTATAGTTATAGTATAGTTATAGTATAGTTATAGTATAGTTATAGTATAGTTATAGTATAGTTATAGTATAATTATAGTATATTTCAAGCAAATAACTTACTTGTCAGGTAGTAAACTCTGTTGTCGTTGTTGGGTGCGCAGCGAGCAAAGATACGACTTGAGACAGTCCAGATGCAGATGGTGACCGCACGTCTGCACATGCACGCCGCCCTCCCAGCCAATGTTCAGCGAGAGAAGCCATGAGTGCTGCAAAGACAACTCGTGATCAGTATGTTTTCGTTTGCGCGTCTCCTCCGTGTCGCCGCGTACCGGTTCAAAGTACCGCACGAGCTCCTCGCACCGCAGATCGAAATCGGCAATCATGGTATCGTCGGTGCGCAACGCCTCGCGCTCCTCATCGCACGTCGGCAGCACCGAGCGTTCAGGATGCGGTGCGCGCCTTCTATGGCCCATTACGCTGGTAGCTTGCAACAGCACCACTAGCCCCATTGGCTTGTCCTCGGTGCTTGGAGAACTTTGGTTGCAGATGACACAGTCATACTCCTGTTTGAGCGGTTCTGAGGTCTCTGGGTTTTCCGATGACCAGTCCATATCTTACAGATATCGATAAATTAGCAAGATATTTCACGAATACGTGGGCTAGTAATTTAAATAAATTGTGTATCTAAGTAAACTCACTACTAGTATCCTGTTCCGTTTCCATAGCCGACTCCATAAATTGCTTCTGTTTATGTGCAAACTCCTGCATGAGCTTCTGTTGCCTCTCTTTGGCTCTCCTCCGCCGCTCCTCGCGCTCGCGGGTTTCCCTCAATTTCTGTTCCTTTTCGCCCTCTTCTTGTTTCGGCCACAGTTTGTTTCTAGTCTCCTAGAAAAAATTTAAATATGTAATACTCAATCAATTTAAGGTACACCTATAATACCACCTCATTGAACGATTTTCGCATGAGGGAAGTTCACTGGCATTTTACTACATACATTGTTTATATATGTACTGCAATTTATTTGAAATAGAAGCAAATCATATACATATAGATTTTAAAAATGAGCTCTAAAATGTATTGGTCAATATGGAACTGTATTCTATAATAGAATGCAAGTATTAAATCAATTGTATTTGTACTTTGTATATTTATGAAAAATAAATACAAATGCATTATTATTATTATACTCGTTTTGTCAAGGGTTTATTTAGAAAACAAAATGAAAATTTTTTTTAACTAATACCTGTATATATTCCCGGCAAGCCTGACTCAAACCGGACACTCTATCCAGCAAACGAGCAACATAGAATGTCCCGTCGCCCATGTTGTCCAAACTATCACGGGCAACCGCATCGTCCGAATTGTAGCTATCTGGAGTACCCGACAACTGCGAGTGTAGTTTCAATAGTAGTGAAATGATACTCTCATTCACTTTAATTGTCGGTGGATGCGCGGCACTGCCGTCCGCAATCTGCCGTTTCCTGTTGAAGTACGGCGTGATTTTATGTACCCCTGGGCGACTGGGAACCAGCGACGAACCCACATTGTTGGCGTATGACCGAGGTGCGGATGAAGAAGTACGACCTATTTCGTTACCGGCAAGCACGGCTGGACGCTGAACAGGCGCAGGTAGAGCCGGCTGAGAACTTCCAGAGGAGGAGGCTAGAAGAAAATATGATAATTATTATAAATACAGTAGTCGTATATAGCTGAATTCACGTTCAAAACAGATATAATAATGAAATTCATACATAATTCAGTAATTGTTCACTAAAAAAGGCTAAAACACAAACAAATAGTAACATAAAGATAGTACTATGTACCAGATTCTAGTTATTATATCCATTAAATAAAACCCAGCGCTGCGGGTCATCCTCTACTAATCTATAGTGGTGATAGTATAGTTATAGTATAGTTATAGTCTAGTATAATTACAGTATAGTTAAAGTATAATTATAGTATAGTTATTGTATAATTATAGTATAGTTATAGTATAGTTATAGTATAGTTATAGTATAGTTATAATATAGTTATAGTATAGTACTGGTAGAGCCGGCTGAGAACTTCCAGAGCATAATTATTATAAATACAGTAGTCTAATTGTTTTTGACTCAATACCAAATCACATTAAAATAATAAATAATTTTAAACGATTAAAAAATGCAGTATTTAAAATACTTATAGAATGTGTACCATATTTACTAGGGAATACTTGAATGAAGTTAAAAATAGGATGTAATCACCAACTTTTTTTGATGACAATATTTCAATGTATGATATATAATGTACTATTGTATATGTATTGTATACATCAGAAATAAATTTCTATTCTATTCTAATTGATAATTTTAAATGGTGTGGTAAATAAAATATACTTGATTTGATAATGGAGATCAATCTAAATTACTTGAATTTAAATATACTTGATTTGATAATGGAGACCAATTTAAATTACGCGCATTTCACGAATATATAGTGATGACGTAGCAATAAGCTATAATATTTTTATCTCAGTGTTAACAATTATTGAACATATTCTTACTTGTGCTTGTACTGCCTGTACTTATAGTGGAAGGCAATGCAACAGCAAGTGACGTATCGTTGTCACTGTCATCAGATGGCACAGGCGCCGGCAGCGCGCGTTGTGCCGTGTTTGGTTGCGGCTCGGGCTCATTTGGTATCATCATCATCATACTGGTAGTCAGGGTGCTTGGCCCAGGCGAACCCCAGTCGTCGCCCTCTAGCATGAGAATGTCATTTATGCTGCTATCTTCTAGATTGAGTCCGCCTGCCAACTCCGACGAGTCCCATTCGCAATCACCTATAGAAAACATCGGATTATTTATCACCATGACCATTCTTTCCTAGGAAACCAGGACTTAAGAGGGGACCAAGCACTGGTTTTCTACGAGAGTGGTCGCTTTTGATGTCATATGTACATCAGAAATATAGTTTTTATATATATATATATATATATATATATATATATATATATATATATATAAGGAGTAATACCTCAACATAATGCAACAAGCCAATGAATGTTGATGAAAAATGGTAAGTTTTTGACTTTTCTTGACGTTTCGTAACTTCGAGATAGACTATTTTAAAAAAATGCCTGTGTGTATGCGTGTCTGTGAACAAAATTCGGGGAAAACTGTCGAACGGAACGCGAACTTAATAACCTGCCATTTCTCATCGTAACTAATTGGCTGTTTCCATTACTTTGAGGTATTTCTCTTTATGGTAAACCATATATACAGGTATACTTATTTTTGTTACGTCAATAACGGCCGCTTTTAAGCAACCGCTTCCTAGGAAACCAGGGCTTTAGTTACTTTCACTTACTGTCTGAACTATAGTTGAGCGACGACAGTTCGGGCTCCGGTGTTAGCGATATTCGACCGATAACAGTGCAGAGATTCTCTGCTATGCTGTCTGTGGCGTACCAATTGGCCAAATCTCTATCTTTCAGTTGTCTTTGGTGATGGGAGCCGCTAGTACACATACTAGATGCCTGTAATTTATAATAAATGTATATACTGAAGACTATATTGTGTATAAGTATCAATAATTTTACTTTTCAAATACAGAACTGCTGTCTAAAAAAGATATTGCTTTTGCAAAATAATTTGAATTGCTAATTTTGACATTTCATGACTAATATAGTCGAAATAGACTATACTTTCGATTAAACTCCCGTTATATTAGTACCAATTTTCCCAGTTACAAAATTTCCAACTAACTAACTATGTCCTGATGTACAACTACTTTCGGTTAAGCTCTTGTCATATTTTTACCAACTTTCCCAGTTACGAAATGTCTAACTAACTAACTATGTCCTGATGTGTCCAAATAAAGCAGAATCTACTGTAGATTATTTTGATACGAAATTTACTCTCCTATACTCACTTCATCTTTTTCCTTCTCACTGATTTGAATCGCCTGCTCCAGCAGGAATGTGATCAGAGCCATAACATGCTCAGACACATGGTTCTGTGTGGCCTTATACAGCACGACAAACGCCAACGCGTGGAACATTCTGGAGCGCAGGATAACGCGTGGGTCCTCGTATGCCGGACCACAGGGCGCAGGATCTCTGAACGGCGGCCACGGACTAGTGCCAGCCTTCAATTTATTTGCATGTCTAGCACTAAAAATTTAAACAAAAAATCATAATATAAAAAATTATGAAAATAGATAAAAAATAATAGAAGTATGAAATATGGACTCTAAGGCCCAATTCACACATAGGAGGCGTAGAGGCGAAGGCGCGGCGAGAGGCACGACGTTTTCACGCCCCCTCTATATATACCCACTTAGGTGACGAGACGCGGGCATTTGCCTCGTGCCTCTCGCCGTGCGTCTTAGCCTCTTCGCCTGAGACACGGTGGCTGCGAGGCGGGAAGCACAATTCTTCTACGCCGCCTCTATGTAAACATATGGTGCAATGCCCACCTCTCAATGCATATGGACATCACAATCGCTTGTGTGACGTCGCGCCTGCATCTCGCCTACACCGCGCCTCCGCCCAACGCCGTCTATGTGTGAATTGGGCCTAATGCAACATCTAAACCAACATCCCACAAACTTTATAGGTCCCACAAGCTATCGAATGGATAAATTGAAAATGTCATTGTGACAGAAAGTGCCAAAACAAATGTCAAACACCTTGAATGGCACTTGTGATTTGAGCTTAGATGAAACCATTTGTTTAATTATTCAGTGTTTCCAATAAAGAGAATCTAAAGTACCTACATTCTGTAGATAATGTATTTATTGTTGCTATAACAACAAATAATAATAACTGACTATCTTTTTTTATGAAAAAAAAAACACTAAAAAACAATAACGTGTTCAATAGCTATCGATACAGTTATGGAACGTTAGTGAATATGGGGGTAAGTATTCTAGAACGCGCTACCGATAAAAGCGGCTGTTTTTGACGTCATTTAAAACTCTACGTATATTTAAATAAATATAGTAACCACAGAGCCTTAATGTTATGGAAAAAAGTCATGAAGAAAAAGACTAGTCTACCAAATTCTGCCAACAGAAAGTATCAGTTTGTAGAATGTATACTAAAACATGATTTTACATTAATATATGTGTTTTCAACGATACTTCTGATTTAAATCTAGAATAATTTCTAAATACTATTAAACTTACTAATCCGTATATCGATCCATGCTAGTTTGGAAGTCTCTACGATGCACCGCGCGCAGCAGCACGTGTATTGGGTCGTACTGTTGCTGCCACACATGCGCTTTAGGCACGTACATGCCCTGCTGCATGTTCCCGGTCGCCTCCAGCGCAGGCGCACGATAGTCCGCAACTTCAGCCAGCAGGGCTTCAAAGTCGCGACTTTGCGAGGTGCCGCATCGCTCGGGCATCAGCTCCATTAGTTGCGAATGCGTTTTGTCGCTCATACAGAGCAGAGTAATCATCTCGAGACGATTAAGAGCGGTCTCAGAATTGCCTTGAATAATTAATAATATTTTAATATAGGTAGATTAGAGAATAAATGATTTTTCGACGTTCGAAATTGTTGCAGTGCCAAATATTTTGTAAACTAGAACTTTGAATTTTTGTATATGAATATATAGATTTCTTTTGAATACTTGTGGAAAATTGTTTAGATTTGTAAGCTCTAAAACTCGAGTTACAAGACGTTTCGACATTCGAAATTGTAGTGCAAAATATTTTGTAAACTAGAGCTTTGATTTTTTTTATATGAACATGTAGATTTCTTTTGAATACTTGTAGAAAATTGTGTACATTTGTAAGCTCTAAAACTCGAGTTACAATGACGTTTCGACGTTCGAAATTGTTGCAGTGCAAAATATTTTGTAAACTAGAGCTTTAAATTTTTGTATATGAATATATAGATTTATTTTGAATACTCGTGGAAAATTGTGTACATTTGTAAGCTCTAAAACTCGAGTTACAATGATTTTTCGACGTTCAAAATTGTTGCAGTGCGAAATATTTTGTAAACTAGAGCTTTGAATATTTTTATATCAACATGCAGACTTCTTTTGAATACTTGTAGAAAATTATGTACATTTGTAATCTCTAAAACTCAAGTTTTAATGACTTTTCGACGTTCGAAATTGTAGCAGTGCGAAATATTTTGTAAACTAGAGCTATGAATTTTTTTATATGAATATGTAGATTTCTTTTGAATTCTTGTAGAAAATTATGTACATTTGTAAGCTCTAAAACTCGAGTTGCAATTTCTTTTCGACGTTCGAAATTGTTGCAGTGCGAAATATTTTGTAAACTAGAACTTGAATACTTGTAGAAGATTGTGTACATTTGTAAGCTCTAAAACTCGAGTTACAAGACGTTTCGACATTCGAAATTGTTGTAGTGCAAAATATTTTGTAAACTAGAGCTTTGATTTTTTTTATATGAACATGTAGATTTCTTTTGAATACTTGTGGAAAATTGTGTACATTTGTAATCTCTAAAACTCGAGTTACGATGACTTTTCGACGTTCGAAATTGTTACAGTACAAAATATTTTGTTAACTAGAGCTTTGAATTTTTTTATATGAATATATAGATTTCTTTTGAATACTCGTGGAAAATTGTGTACATTTGTAAGCTCTAAAACTCGAGTTACAATGACTTTTCGACGTTCGAAATTATTGCAGTGCCAAATATTTTGTAAACTAGAGCTTTAAATTTTTGTATATGAATATATAGATTTATTTTGAATACTCGTGGAAAATTGTGTACATTTCTAAGCTCTAAAACTCGAGTTACGATGACTTTTCGACGTTCGAAATTGTTACAGTACAAAATATTTTGTTAACTAGAGCTTTGAATTTTTTTATATGAATAAATAAATTTCTTTTGAATACTTGTAGAAAATTATGTACATTTGTAAGCTCTAAAACTCAAGTTATAATGACTTTTCGACGTTCGAAATTGTTGCAGTGCAAAATATTTTGTAAACTAGAGCTTTGAATTTTTTTATATGAATATATAGATTTCTTTTGAATACTCGTGGAAAATTGTATACATTTGTAAGCTCTAAAACTCGAGTTACAATGATTTTTCGACGTTCAAAATTGTTGCAGTGCGAAATATTTTGTAAACTAGAGCTTTGAATTTTTGTATATGAATATCTAGATTTCTTTTGAATACTTGTAGAAAAATGTGTACATTTGTAAGCTCTAAAAATCGAATTACAATGACGATTCGACGTTCAAAATTGTTGCAGTGTAAAATATTTTGTAAACTAGAGCTTTGAACTTTTGTATATGAATATATAGATTTCTTTTGAATACTTGTTGAAAATTTTGTACATTTGTAAGCTCTAAAACTCGTGTTACAATGACTTTTCGACGTTCGAAATTGTTGCAGTGCAAAATATTTTGTAAACTAGAGCTTTGAATTTTTTTATATGAATATCTAGATTTCTTTTGAATACTCGTAGAAAATTGTGTACAGCTCTAAAACTGTAAAATTGTTATAACAACAAATACTTATGGATTAAATAGATATTGATACATTTGTGGAACGTTTGGCGAGTACAAATAAAGCGCTGAATAAACAACTCACCTAGATTCGTTCTAACACTGATCAGAGTAGTCAAGAAAGTGAGGAAACTCTCCAGCATGGGCAGCTCGTGCTCGCCCTCTAACAGCGTCAAATTCTGCGGCGAGTGATATGGTGCCAGGCTCATCCAGTCTTTAACGTGAAACTTGTCTATCACGATGCCTAGGAAAGACTCGGCTGGGATGCGCGTGCAGCAAATCTGCAGCAGGTAGAGGTCAGCGTCCACCATTGAGTTGCAGAAGTTGCACTGGATGTACGTCATGGCTTGGCCCTTGATTTGCAGCCCGTTCCGCACCCAGAGGCCGTTGAGGATTTCGTAAAACGCAACCTGAAATCAAAATAATAATGAAATTTTAATTCGCTATTTCTCTGATAATTATTAAATAAAAAACAAGAGACTTTGTAGTCCAAATATAAAAGTGGAGTAGCTAAGAATGATTTCTTAAGGTCGTTTTTGGACAAGACAATTTCTTAGCTCAAAAGTTGTTCAACAAATGAATTCATATAGCCTCCTCCCATACAATTAGTCCTTGACTAATAGAACGCGTTATATTTTTTTATTCGATCTACCATCCAATTCAATATTTCAAATAATTTACTCTATAATTCGAGACAATTTAGATTGTCTCGCATCTTGACTAACTTTTGAGTCAAGAAATTGTCTTGATCTTTAATTTCTAGAAAATAAGGTCCATTAAGATTATAATTGGTTAGGGCGGTTATTGTAGAAATATGGTCTAATGTATATTTGAACGAATCAAGTTATAAGTAAAAACATTTATATGTTTTAAAAACAAAAAAACATTCCTATTATCATATGGTAATCACGGAACAAAATGCAAATAAGTAGATAAGACTACACAAATATAATTATTTGGCAATGAAATTAGTCGATAATTCATACTACACTTAAGTTCACTTCATTATGCGTTTCATTATACAGAGATATAGGCAAAAATGTAAGGATAACAAATGTTAAAAATAGTTTTTTGGAGATGAAAATGTACTAAAAAATATTTCTTAATCTCAAACCTTTAAATATCTCGAAATGACCAATATATAACTTAAAGTCGTTTTAGACAAGACAATTTCTTGACTCAAAAGTTATTCAAGATGCGAGACAATCTAAATTGTCTCGTATCATAGAGTAAATTATTTGAAATATTGAATTGGATGGTAGATCGAATGGAAAAATATAACGCGGTATATTTCTCGTATAAAGACAAATTGTATGGGAGGAGGATATATGAATTCATTTTTTGAACAACTTTTGAGCTAAGAAATTGTCTTGTCTAAAACGACCTTAAAGCTACTTTTATTATCACCAGGCCTTACTTTTATTCGTATTTGAAACAATACAAAGCATAATATTATCATTAGATTAACAACTGTAAATCAGAAAATACAATTGTTTAAAAAAAATAATAAACATTATTATCGAATGAATTATTAATAACAAAGGCAAAACGTATAAACTGCTTTTGTAATTAATTTAGATAAGAAAAGTAAGTGACTTATAGAATGTGATTAAGCGGGTGATAAAAAAAATAAACATCAAACGCCCATCTGCTGACAACTTAATTAGCCCCTTTTGTTCCCCCAGCTACCTGTGGGGTGGTGTTAAGTAGCCCACAAGTCTCCCTAACGCAACCCCTTTCGCGCAGCGGGTGATCAAGCAGTGCTCCCATCAAGGCCGCTTGACTGATTCTAGTGGGGGATCTCGTCGTTGGTCCCACGGCGCGATAATTCTCCTGCCAGAGAGCCAGTCGGGTTCAAAACCGGTCGCGAGCCTCTACCAATTGCGAAAAGCAACAAGTGAAAATATGAGACTGTGTCTGCCGCTGCTCGCGGTGCTCGCCGCTTGGTCGGCCTTGCCCTCCGTGGACGCCGTGGCCGTTTCAGACGTACTCGACATCCTCAAGCTAGTCAAAGACGTCGCTGTGGGGGTGGGCAAGGCCTGGAACCTGGTGGACGAGCACTTCGACCACAACGAGGTGCCTCTGCCCATTGTGCACAAACGCGAACGGCAATTGCTCAATAAAATCAACCGCATCAACGAGCGAATTCAGGGGCTCGACCGGCACCTCCACGAGAGCAACACGTATGCTGTGCAGCAAGTCCTGCGGGTGCTGCCCGAGAGGATTGGTTTGGAGATCAAATCCAATGATTTAATGGATCATGTGACTCGGGTTAATGTTGCTTACGACCGCATGGCAGCGTATGCCAGGAACAAGGATGAGATCGAACGGTTGACGCTGGAGGACTTCGCCCAGTACGTGGTGTCGCACGATCCTGCCTCTGTGCACAGTTTGGTGGAGCGGATCCACGCGCTGGTCATACACCCGAATGCAGGCAATTTTGGGGATAGTGATTTGCTAATGGTGCTCGTTAATTTGATGTCGGTAAGATGATGGGTGAAATAAATAGAAATCGTTTATCGCGAGCGCGACATTCGTAAGCACCACCGGAAGCGGCCGTTAAAAATGTGCTTCCTGTCGCGAGCGAGCGAGCGACAACGGGATGCGGTGCGCGGAGGCTTCGCGGTCACTGTATCAAACAAAACAATAACAAAGTCCATTTGCTAAATATACAGTTATATGAGGGTACTATAAATAATAAGTATTTATAATTATCTTTATAACTCATGAATTATCCTTTAAAATAATAATAATAGATTTGTATTAGCGATTTTTGCTACTATACAAATTTAACATAAATAATGACAAATACGAAAGTACATTATTTTTTTTATGTATTAAGGATGTAGAAAAAATAATGTACTTCGCTTAAAATAATAATAATAATAATAAATAAATCCTACAATGTTGCACAAAAAAAGCTCATGGCAAATAGTCAAAAATAAACTTTTAAACCTTTCTTTCTCTATGTTGAATAGTCGCGAATTTATTTTGTATTTTATATCTCGTCTAGGTTTTATACACTCGGAATAATCTTGTTTCGGTGCATAATCTATAGTCCCTTGTAGATCTATCCATAAAACAACTATTATAAATCTGTGGTAATTTTGCAGAAGCTGAATTTTACTTATTTTTTGATTCTATAACATCTCATTAGTAAATGAGATGTTTTATTATTAATTTGGAATTGTAATAATTCCTGAAAATTGTATTCGAGGTACAACTTCGAATACAATTTTATTTATTTATTTATTTATAAATATATATATATATATATATATATATATATATAACAAACCTCCCATGCAAGTATATTCAAACCAAATAATTTTCAAAATTTGTTTTTGTCCGCCATTTTGGGTCCGCCATTTTGATTTTTTTAAATCCGACATCAGGTGTGTATTCAGTTACCTCAAAACCCCCTCTGTACGTTATTTCGAGTTACATAATTTCAAAAATCTTGAATTTTTGAAATCGGACACCGGATTCGTAATCAGCGACCTCGAAAACCCCCGGGGAACAAAATTAGGGCCGAAAGGATTAAAGTAGTTTTATTTTTAATATACAAACGATTATAAATATGAGCATATGAGTCAATAACGAAATCCTTTGTTTTTTTTATATGTTTTAAACGTATCACTGCCATTACATTTCGATGATTGCACACACATATGTGTGTGTCATACCAATCGGTGAGTAATTAATTACACCCGATTCTGATTGTTCTTGCAAATTATGATATATATATATAGATAAATGCATTCGTGTGCAAATGCGACGAGACCCTCTCCAATTACGCCGGTCTTTGTTTTATGTAACAGGAAAACCAGATAGCATTGACCGACCCAATCGGGGATTCCCAGGCAACTTTTATCTGAATCGCACCACTTGCATATATACAATTTCCTTGATAAACACGTCTCGTAATCGTATATGTTTTTTGTGTGTGTGTGCTTGCTGTTTATATTGATAAGCAATATTGTTTGTATTAAAACCCATATGCAGACATGCAAAATCTACGTAGTTAGTACATATTAAGTGGAGATGATTAATTATTATAACCGGTAAATGAACACCGCAGAACCTTGCTATAAACATTGAGGCCGTGCGCGGCTAAATCTATCAATAGCTATTGATCCCATAAATATTAGTTGTTATAGAAACAATAAATACATTATCTAGGGAATGTAGTTACTTTAGATTCTCTCTATTGGAAACACTGAGTAATTAAACAAAAAGCTCGAATCACAAGCGCTATTCAAGATGTTTGACATTTATTTTAACCATTACTGTCATAATGACATTTCCAATTTATACATTCAATAGCTTATGGGACTTATAAAGTTTATAGGATGTTTGTTCAAATTTAACATCCGCGGATGTGTGGCCAAATAAATTAACATAAAACAAATAAGTCCACTCAAACCTGACGAGGCGCATAATTTAAAACCATCAAAAATCATTTGAAGCAATAACGGTGCTCCTTGCCAGGGAATGACTAAAGCCTAGCCAAGGCCGATGGAAAGTGCAATGATCAAGCAATTAGAGAGGGCCCGTAAGTGGCTACGAGAATTTCACGTATGCGAAATCAGTCGGCAAGCAAATTTCGAGGAATTAACAATGTGGTGCAAAACATGCAGCGAAACAACTTAGATTTAATGGCGCGAGGTGTTTGTTTTATAGAAAATCACGTTTTTTTTAAAAAAAGATTATTTACGACCTTAATAAAAATAAAAACGTGTGTACAATTGTTATAATTGAGGTCGACCGATTTGCAACTATCGAACAGAACATATTTAATTGTATAATTGAAATTGGTTTTAATTGAGATTTTTATGTTTCCAGCAATGTTTTTCGAGATTTTTCGTTTTCGTTTTAAAACATTGAAGAACATTCATTGACACATTGAAAAGCATCAATAAATCTTTGTTTTGTATAAAAAAAACACCGTTTGAAACGTGGAAACGTAAATCAAAACGTGAAAAACGTCGAAAACAGCGTTTGCAATATGATACCATCAATTAAAACCTGAAAAACATCAATTACAACATGAAAAACACCGAAAATTTATGTTTTTAATATAAAATACTGTGTTTTTCAATGTTTTTTCATGTTTTAGTTAATGTTTTCCATTTCGACGAGTACTACTGGCTGGTATAGGATTAAAACTAGAATTAAATGTACAATTAAAAGATATGTACAAAGAAACTAATAACTGAGCAAAATAGAAAAATAAGCTTAGCCGAAACTAGTGTAACTGAAGTGTGATAAAAAACAAAGTAAAAAATCTTTATTTATCCTTTAAAATGAATTATCACAAAGTAGACGCCTTAATAATCCAATAGTTGAAAAATAATACATTTTCAAGGACGCAAAATATTGTTATCGCGAAAAGTTTGGAATTGCTAATTCTGACTTTTCTTTACGTTTTATGAGTAATATTAGTCGAAATAAATATTTTTGGAAAATGTCTGTATGTGTATGCATATACTGTATTTTTTTACTGTGGTACTGGACCGATTTTCCTCAAATTTTCACGGGATCTAGCTTTCTCAGCCGATTTTGATTAGGTCGCGATGTATTGGGCCGTTTTCCGGCAACTTACATACCTCAATATGCACAAACTTGAAAAACATTAATTAATTAAAACATGAAAAACAACGAAAATGTATGATTTTATATCACACAGTGTGTTTTTTGAAGTTTTTCATATTACAATTGATGTTTTCAATGTCGCGGAATTTTCAGGTTGTATTTGAGTTTTTTTTATGTTTCAAGCGGTGTTTTTGGAGGTTTCAGGTTTTAAAACATGAAGAACATCAATTGACACCTGAAAAACATCGATAAATCTTTGTTTTATATTTAAAAACATCGATAAATCTTTATTTATATTAAAAAATCATCGTTTGAAACGTGAAAACGTCAATTAAAAACCTGAAAAACGTCGCAAAAACCGCTTGAAACATAAAAATCTTAATTAAAACCTGAAAATACCGCCTGAAACATGGAAAACATCTATTAAAACATGAAAAAACATCGAAAAACACAGTACGTGATATTAAAAAAACATAAATTATTTTCGATGTTTTCCAAGTTTTAACTGATGCTATCATGTTTCAAACGTTGTTTTCGATATTTTTCAGGTTTTAATTGACGTTTCCACGTTTCAAACGGTGTTTTTTTCTTAAATAAAACAAAGATTAATTAATGTTATTCAGGTGTCTATTGATGTTTTTCAATGTTTTAAAACCTCGAAAAACACCGCTTCAAACATACAAATCTCAATTAAAACCTGAAAACACCGCTTGAAACATGGAAAACTTCAATTGAAACATGAAAAACTTGGAAAAAACAGTATGTGATATTAAAAACATAAATTATCGATGTTTTCCAGGTTTTAATTGACGTGTCCACGTTTCAAACGATGTTTTTTTTTATATAAAATAAAGATTTATTAATGTTTTTCAGGAGAAAAAACCTGAAAAACATTAATTAAAACATGAAAAGCATTGAAAATTTATGTTTTCATTATCACATACTGTGCTTTTCAATGTTTTTTTCATGTTTTAACAGATATTTTCCATGATGAAGCGGTGTTTTCAGGATTTGATTGAGATTTTTATGTTTCCAGCGGTGATTTTAGAGGTTTTTAAGGTTTTAAAACATTAAAGAACATCAATTAACATCTGAAAAACATCGATAAATCTTTATTTTATATAAAAAATACCGTTTGAAACGTGAAAACATCAATTAAAACGTAAAAAACGTCGAAAACAATGTTTGCCACATGATAGCATTAATTAAAATCTGTAAAACATTAATTAAAATATTAAAAATTTAAAATTTATGTTTTTAATATCACATACTGTATTTTTCGATGTTTTTTTATGTTTCAAGACGTGTTTTCAGGTTTTAATTGAGATTTGTATGTTTCAAGCGGGGTTTTTCGAGGTTTTTCCGCTTTTAAAATATTGAAGAACATCAATTGACTCCTGAAAAACTTGGAAAACACAGTATGGCATATTAAAAACATACATTTTCAATGTTGTTCGTGTTTTAATTGATGCTATCATGTTTCAAACATTATTTTCGGCATTTTTCAGGTTTTAATTGACGTTTCCACGTTTCAAACGGTGTTTTTTATTTAAAACGAAGATTTATCGATGTTTTTTAGGGTGTCAATTGATGTTCCTCAATGTTTTAAAACCTGAAAAACCTCGAAAAACACCGTTTGAAACATAAAAATCTCATTTAAAACCAGAAAACATCGCTTGAAATATCATTTAAAACGTGAAAAAACATGTATAAATCTTTGTTTTATATAAAAAAAAAACACCGTTTGAAACGTGGAAGCGTCAATTAAAACCTGAAAAACGTCGTTTGCAACATACAAATCTGAAAACACCTCTTGAAACATGAAAAAACATCGAAAAATACAGTATGTGATATTAAAAACATAAATTTTCAAAGTTTTTAATATTTTAATTCATGTTTTACAGATTTTAATTGATGCTATCATGTGGCAAACATTGTTTTCGACGATTTTTACGTTTTAATTGATGTTTTCACGTTTCAAACGGTATTTTTTATATAAAATAAAGATTTATCGATGTTTTTCAGATGTTAATTGATGTTCTTTAATGTTTTAAAACCTTAAAAACCTCTAAAATCACCGCTGGAAACATAAAAATCTCAATCAAATCCTGAAAACACCGCTTGATCATGGAAAATATCTGTTAAAACATGAAAAAAACATTAAAAAGCACAGTATGTGATAATGAAAACATAAATTTAGCATTTAGCATCAATTAAAACCTGGAAAACATCCACTAATACATGAACAACATCGAAAATTTATGTTTTTAATATCACATACTGTGTTTTTCGATGTTTTTTCATGTTTTAATAAATGTGTTCCACGTTTCAAGCGGTGTTTTCAGGTTTGAATTGAGATTTTTATGTTTCAAGCGGTGTTTTTCGAGGTTTTTCAAGTTTTAAAACATTGAAGAACATCAATTGACATCTGAAAAACATCAATAAATCTTTGTTTTATATTAAAAAAAGCAACGTTTGAAACACGGAAACGTCAATTAACACCTGAAAACTGTTGAAAACAGCGTTTGCAACATGATAGCATTAATTAAAACCTAGAAAACATTAATTAAATATGAAATAATATCGAAAATTGATGTTTTTAATACACTGCATACTGTGTTTTTCGAAGTTTTTCATGTTTCAATTGATGTTTATCATGTTTCAAGAGGTTGTTTTTTTATGTTTTTATTGAGATTTTTATGTAT
This sequence comes from Lordithon lunulatus, assembly GCA_963942505.1. Taxonomy (NCBI): domain Eukaryota; kingdom Metazoa; phylum Arthropoda; class Insecta; order Coleoptera; family Staphylinidae; genus Lordithon; species Lordithon lunulatus. Next base: position 48,773,319 of record OZ012673.1, read on the forward strand.
CAAGCGGTGTTTTTCGAGGTTTTTCAGGTTTTAAAACATTGAAGAACATCAATTGACACCTGAAAACATCAATAAATCTTTGTTTTATATAAATAAATATCGTTTAAAACGTGGACACGTGAATTAAAACGTGAAAAACGTCGAAAACAGCATTTGCAACATGATAGCATCAATTAAAATCTGGAAAACATTAATTCAAATATGAAAAACATTAATTCAAATATGAAAAACATTGAAAATGTATCTTTATAATATCACATACTGTGTTTTTCGATGTTTTTTCATGTTATAATAAATGTTTTCCATGTTTCAATCGGTGTTTTCAGGTTTTAATTGAGATTTTTATGTTTCAAGCGGTGTTTTTTCGAGGTTTTAAACAATTGAAGAACATCAATTAAAACCTGAAAAACATCAATAAATTTTTGTTTTATATAAAAAAAAAAACAGTGTTTGAAACGTGGAAACGTTAATTAAAACCTGAAAATGTTTTTAAAAACAGCGTTTGCAACATATGATAGCATCAATTAAATCCTTGAAAACAGTAATTAAAACATGAATAACATGGAAAAGTTATTTGTCATTATCATATACTGTGTTTTTCGATGTTGTTCATGTTTTAATAATAATCAATGTTCAAGCGGTGTTTTTAGGTTTTAATTTATATTTTTATGTTTCAAGCGATGTTTTTCGAGGATTTTCAGGTTTTAAAACATTGAAGAACATCAATTAACTCCTGAAAAACATCAATAAATCTGTTTTACATAAAAAAAAACAGCGTTTGAAACGTCGAAACGTCAATAAAAACCTGAAAAATGTCGAAAACAATGTTTGAAACATGATAGCATGAATTAAAATCTGGAAAACATCAATTCAAACATGAAAAGCATTGAAAATTTATAATTTTAATATGACATTCTGTGTTTCTCGATGATTTTTCATGTTTTAATTGATGTTTTTCATAAAAAAACATAAAAATCTCATTTAAAACCTGAAAACTCTGCTTGAAACCGCGTTTGCAACATGATAGAACCAATTAAAACCTGGAACACATTAACTAAAACATAAACAACAACGAAAATTTATGTTTTTAATATTACATACTGTGTTTTTCGAAGTTTTTTCATGTTTTAATTGATGTTTTCTATGTTTCAAGCAGAGTTTTCAGGTTTTAAATGAGATTTTTATGTTTCAAACGGTGTTTTCGAGGTTTTTCAGGTTTTAAAGCATTGAAGAGCATCAATTAATGTTTATACATGAAAATTGATATTTTTTAATATCATATACTATGTTTTTGTAAGGTTTTCATGTTTTAATTAATGTTTTTCAGGTTTTAATTGATGCTATCATGTTTCAAACGCTATTTTCGACATTTTTCAGGTTCAAGTGGTATTAAAAAAGCAACGTTTGAAACGTGGAAATGTCAATTAACACCTGAAAAATATTGAAAACAGCGTTTGCAACATGATAGCATCAATTAAAACCTAGAAAACATTAATAAAATATGAAGTAATATCGAAAATTGAGGTTTTTAATATATATTTTTCGAGGTTTTTCAGGTTTTAAAGCATTGAAGAACATCAATTAAAATCTGAAAAACATCGAAAACAGCGTTTGAAACATAATAGTATCAATTAAATCCTGAAAAACATCAGTTTATACATGAAAATTGATGTTTTTTAATATCATATACTATGTTTTTGTAAGGTTTTCAGGTTTTAATTGATGCTATCATGTTTCAAACGCTATTTTCGACATTTTTCAGGTTCAAGTGGTATTTTCGTAGGTTTTAATTGAGAGATTGTTATATTTCAAACGGTGTTAATTATATAAAACATAGATGTATCGATGTTTTTCAGGTACCAATTGATGTTCTTCAGTGTTTTAAAACCTGAAAAATCTCGAAAAACACCGTTTGAAACATAAAAATCTCATTTAAAACCTGAAAACTCTGCTTGAAACATGGAAAACATTAATGAAAACATGCAAAACTTCGAAAAACATAGTATGTGATTTTAAAAACATAAATTTTCAATGTTTTTCATGTTTTAATTGATGTTTTATATGATTCAAACGGTGTTTTTCGAGGTTTTGAAGGTTTTAAAACATTGAAGAACATCAATTGACACCTGAAAAACATAGATATACATATATTTTGGCAATGTGGTTAAGGCTAAACCAAGGATGCTAAATCAAGAATTGTTGCTCTCATGTTGCTGTGACGTGAAATTACCAGTTTTTTGTTGTTGACATATTAATAATCGTGACTACACTAGCAGTAGCCAAGAAAGAGATCAATCCCCAACAGAACCTGTTGCTGATGACTCACACGCAAACACGTGAAACATTCCCGCGGACAGCCCAGAGCGGTGTGAAAAAGAGACAACAAAAAAACAAGAGAGTGCAGGGCTGCGACACATACGCATGCGCGCTCAATTACTTCCCGTAATGCAATCAGCTCAGCTAACAGGCTTTAGTGGCTAATAAACCGTTGACGTCGTCCCAAGTGTCGGTCTGTGTGTGATTACCATATTATTATTATTCGTTCGCCCGCAGAAATACGCGCGTGATCGGCAGAAAAGAAATACGGTAGTGTGCCACATTGAAACTGAGAATAGGTGAAAGGACAAAGACCTCTCTGAAATAAAGATTATTCAAAATATTTTTGTAGTAGCGTGTATGCCCAACAAAGAGAATTCTTGTAAGCGTAATTAACACATATATTTAATCATTTTATGATATAATATGTTATATCATAGTAAGAACAGAATCTAACCGTATTTAATATGTTATATCATAGTTGGAACAGTATCTAGAATTTTAGAAAAATAAACAGGTTAATTGATTCATAGATGTGGCTGTATCCATGCAAAAAAATAATAATTATGTGGTTATAGTATATTAAGGTGGATATATGTTGACTTTTATTATTTATTACTTTAATTTTTTATTTATTATATTATTTATTACTTTAATTTTTTATTTATTATATTATTTATTACTTTAATTTTTTATTTATTATATTACTTATTACTTTAATTTTTTATTTATTATATCATTTATTATTTATTACTTTAAGGGCCCGTTCTACAATTAACATTTAACTGGAGAATAAGGCTATTCATGGAATAAGATATATTGGTGTCAGTATATCAAACTTATTCCACGAATATCCTTATTCTCCAATTAAATGTAAATTGTAGTAATAAAAAGGTACCTTAAAGTAATAAATAATAAATGATATAATAAATAAGGAGTCAATTTCGGTGGGTTATTTCCTAAAATATTATTTATTGTGACAAAATAATTACAAAAAACTAAATGGGAATAAATGGAAAGAGAATAATATTATTATTTTTGGTATTATTTCAGTGTGTACTAAGATTTTGAAGACAGTACAAGTGAATATTCTTATATTGTAAGGATAACTAGTACAAAAGTATCCCTGCTTTCACTAATTAATTCTGTCTAATTTATTATTTTAGTTATTATTATTATTTATATTTAAAGTAATAAATAATAAATGATATAATAAAGGAGTCAGTTTCTGTGGGTTAATTACTAAAATATGAATTATTGGACAAAATAATTACATAAAACTAAATGGGAAGAGAATAATATTATTTTTAGTATTATTTCAGTGTGTACTAAGATTTTGTAGAGAGTGTAAGTGAATATTCTTATATTGTAAGAATAACTAGTACAAAAGTATCCTTTCTTTCACTGATTCGTTCTGTCTAATTTATTATTATAGTTATTATTATTTATATTTAAAGTAATAAATAATAATAAATGATATAATAATAATATTATTATTTTTGAATAAAAATTGATAGATAATTATCAATACATCTTTGTTTTATTTAAAAAACACCGTTTGAAATGTGGAAACGTCAATTAAAACGTGAAAAATGTCGAAAACAGCGTTTGAAACATTGCTAGTTAATTAAGTTTAAAATTTGATAATGAACATTGCCTAAAATACACCAAATATATATATATATATATATATATATATATATATATATATATATATTTATTAGTTTGAGGTTTGAGCATATTGCGATAAATCTAGCGGAAGTTTTTGCGCCGCCATGATAAGTTGACTCGGAAGTGGGCGACCACCTTGACCGCCCAAACATCACGCTATTTTTCTGTTTTAATCTCACTCTTGATTACCACTAATTACCACTATATTTATTAACAAAGTGGTTACGATTTAAAGCGCACTACTCATCAATGCGTGTGCTGCTGCTGTTTTTCCTAAGCGACCTTGCGGTATCCATCGGCATTTTTCACGAGAAAGTCTAATTATATGTGTGTTTACATTTTGTATAGGCACGAAGGTGAGCGACGTAAGATTTACTGTGTTTTATGAATAATAGCTTAATGTATAGAAGAAAATTGCAACTAAAGAAAATATATTTCATCAAATGTTTCGATTACTGAAATATGTACAAACACAGCCGTAACTAGGGGCACGTTCTCGTTAAGAATCTCGGACTGATCCCTGTATTCACCAACATCCCATAAACTTTATAGCTATTGAATATATAAATTTAAAATTTCATTATGACACTAATGATCAAAACAAATGTCAAACACCTTGAATAGCACTTGTGATTGGAGCTTTGATGGTACCTTTTGTTTAATTATTCAGTGTTTCCAATAGAGCGAATCTAAAGTAACTACATTTCCTAGATCATTTATTTATTGTTGCTATAACAACGAATATTTATGGGATCAATAGCTATCGATAGATTTATAGAACGTTGGTGAATACGGGGACAATTCCCGTATTCACCAAGATCCCATAAACTTTATAGGTCCCGTAAGCTATTGAATGGATAAATTGACAACGTCATTGTGAATAGAATATGCCAAAACAAACACCTGGAGTGGCACTTGTGAGCTTTGATGACACATTTTCACAATTTTCAGTATTACCAATAGAGCAATAGAGCACCTTTTGTTTTATTATTCAGTGTTTCCAATAGAGCGAATCTAAAGTAACTACATTCCCTAGATAATTTATTTATTGTTGCTATAACAACGAATACTTATAGGTTCAATAGCTATTGATAGATTTATAGAACTTTGGTGAATACGGGGGTAATAGGGCTAAACAATGTTATATAAGCAATTTAAAAATCACCCTGTATATCGATGAGACATTTAATAAACCCCCATCACAAAGCCATTTCCTGCCCATTATTATACAAATCGATTCGTTTTGAATAAATAAATAAAAAGCCATTTCAATCGCCTTAAGGAGATAAATCAATAAAGTCTGACCTTGCAGTGCAAAAGTAAAGTGCAATTAAAACGAAAACAGCTGAACATTATTGCTGCAACGTCGCTCTCATACATAATCACAACGTTTCTAGATACGGGCATGCGAAAATGATTAAAACCGTGTTGCTATTCACCCTTTTGGGGTACACGGTGGCTCGGGGCGGTGAGCAACTCGAAATCGACCTGTACCGTAAAAACTTCACGCAACTCGAGTCCCAGCTATGGGCACAGCTGGAGGAAAGCAATGAAATCGGGAAAGAAACCGCCCAGCCGGAGGTGGCTTTGATTCGGGCGTACGAGCTCTTCGGGGACGCGCTTGAAAAGGTAGTAATTAATAAATCCCATAACATATTGATTAAAAAAATATAAAAACAATTATAAGGAATATCCAGAGGATATCACGCACGGTCTCAAAGGGCTGGACGGGCTGTGGGCATGGGCGCGCGCCTACGCCGAGCTGCGGACGCTCTACGCGTTCTATGAGACCTTCCGTCGGTTCCAAGCGCAACAAACCGCCCCTGGACGCGTGCCGTCCCCCAAACAAGCCTGGCTGGACCTAGCCGAGACCGTTTTGCACGACTCGAAAGCCTCCGTGCCTGCTACCACGCAACAACTACACGAACTCGTTATGCAAGAGAAGCTATTTCGGAATGTGCTGAGGGTACACAATACACCAAGAAACGCACTACGGGGGTTTAATTTTTAAAATTAATAATTTAATTAATAAAATCATTTTCGAGTCCTATCAAAAACACATTCATGCATTATAATAAAAAATAATAATCACGAAAACTCGAGTCATCATTTTCGGGGGCTGTTTTAAACCAGCCCAAAACAGCTCCCGAATGGTGAACGAAAGCAGCTTATATAATCCTAGGGGAGGATTATATAAACTGTTTTCGTTCATCATTCGAGAGATGTTCTGGCCTGGTTTAAAACAGCCTCCCGAAAATGGTTACTCTGATAACATTACCAATAGTCGGCAATGTTGTAAAGCCTTGGTTTTCTAGGAAGCAGTGTCGACAAAAGCGGCCGTATTACACGTCATTTTAACGTCACACGTTTCTTTTATGTATATTTAAATAAATCTGGTAATCCAGAGAGCGGTATACTTCAAAGTATTGTGATAATGTCATGAAGCACAGTGAAATCTGGTGAGTTATTCAATTACATGTACTTAAAACGTATCTTGTAATGTGTAAATGACATCAAAGACGGCCGTATTTATCGACACCGCTTGCTAGGAAACCAGGACTATTTTCGGGAGCTGTTTTAAACCAGGCCAGAACAGCTCCCGAATGATAAACGAAAGCAGCTTATTTAATCCTCCCCTAGAAGGCACCTTACACGGTCAATAATACTGTCAATCCTAGTAATGTCAATATTTGCTTCAATCCTCCTGTTATATTTAACAACTAATCAATTATCCGGATAAAGATCAGTATTCTCTTCAATACATCATTAATATACTTTACATGATAAGTAATACTGTCAATATTTTAGAATAATGAACATTTTAAACATATTATCGTACAGTAATAGTGTCATTATTCTAAAATATTGACAGTAATATTGATCGTGTAAGGTGCCTTTATGAATGCTTGCTGACAAAATTATAACCGTAGTGCGTTTCTTCACCATTAACATAACATCTTGTGGGCTTTATTTAGTAACTACTTATTTATTTCTCACAGGAAGTTGATAGTGGATTGAATTGTAATCTGCAACAGTCCCCACAGCAAACATTGCTGAATCTATACAAGACAATTGTGCTGACTGAGTTGAAAGGATACTCGATGGTGCAGTTTTCGTACATGCTGCTAAAATTGTACGATAAAGGTGCGAACTGAGTTGAATTTGTGATTGCATTGATTGATAAATAAATGTGTACTATTAGGAAATTTCACCAAGGAGTCTGAAATAATGAAGGAGCGATTCGATGAGCGTTCGCGGGAAACCTTACAGTCGGTGAAGGAAGCCATGAAATTAGCATCGAGAGATCTATGGCGGTGTGACCCCAAGAAACATATTAAAGGTAACAGAATATCGACGTATATGCCAAATTGTGAATGTAATGCAATTTGTTAGCTCCTTCTTGGTTTCACAAAGACAACAATCTTTTTAATAATTTATTTCTAGAGTACCAGTGGTAGTTTTTAGGAACCAAATACGCGTAATTGTAAATGTAGTGTAATTTGTTGGCCTTGATTTCCTAGGAAGCGGTGTGGACAAAAGCGGCCGTATTTAACGTCTTTTTGTCGTCACACATTTCTTTTACGTGTATTTAAATAAATCTGGTAATCCAGAGAGCGGTATACTTCAAAGTATTGAGAAAATATCATGATTTACACTCGAATCTGGTGAGTTATTCAATTACATGTACTTAAAACGTATCTTGTATTGTGTAAATGACGTCAAAAACGGCCGTATTTATCGACACCGCTTGCTAGGAATCCAGGACTTTACTGTTACGTTAATCTTTGTCGGTAAAAATGATTTTTGATAATATTATATTCGATAAAATTTTACTTTAGGTCTGTCTGAAAGGGTTAAACGAATTCAATTAAGAACTACCTAATCCTTTCTTACTTGAATTCGTTTAACCCTTCAAGAGTTTTTAGGGAAAACGTATATTGAAATCACGGAACTACTACAAGGCTACATGCAAAATGAAGTCGATTTGAACCCGGAAGGCACGTGCAGAGAGAACTGCGCGGAATACACGTTCACGAAAAGTCATTCCTGCTACCAGAATTTGTACTGCCGCCAGCAGCGCCGGTGCAACGGGAAGATCATCAATTGCCAGTTTATAGATTCAGACTCTTGGGTGTGCCCTGCGGTAAGTTGAAAACTGCCCAAAATCAACCAAAGTTCCCTCAAAAAAAAAAACAACGATCACCCCTGGATTTTTATATTTTAAAATAATGTTAATTACTATTACGTTTATTCACACACATCCAAATTTTCAAAAGTTTCTAAACCGCGCATGTATTTTCTTTGAAATACCTTATTGGAATGAAATCTAGTGATTAAAAATGGATAGGTAGAGGCCTGTAAATGTAATAGTGGCAAGGGCTGAAAGTGATAAATCTAATATATCTAGTATATCTGATATATCTAATATATCTAATATATCTAATATATCTAGAATATCTGATATATCTAATATATCTGATATATCTAATATATCTAATCTATATCATTTTTTTCCCGCAAATTTAATTTAGGCGCTCGGCTCTAATCGTCGCTACGAGTATATAGAATATGAAAATGGACGAACATTGGGACGTAAAATGGGATGCGCCAAAACCACAAAAGTCGACAGCTGGTGGAGGTGGATGTTTTGGCATTGCTCCTACTGCATGTGCCTATGCGACGAACAGGGCACCAACTCCGATCGCTACATCAATCTACGATCAGCTTTAGCCAACACTTCTGATAATAGGTTAGAGCTTGTTTGTTTCTATCTACCAATACAATACTAGTATTATATGAGGCTGTGAGAATGAAAGTCACATTCGAATTGTTTTGAAAAGAAGAAGATTTTGCGCTAGGTATTATATACAAGCAAGAAAACTGGCGAGGAATAGGAAAGAATTTACAAATGCATACAACCACAAATGTAAAATATAGTGTAAATACAATAGCCTACACCGAAAAGTTGTAGGTTGTTTTCGTTTATCACTGTGTGTTGCTCCGGGCTTATTGTCTCTTGTTCTATTTGTCGTGCACACCTCGTCACTACAACTGGTGCACGACCGCAAAATTTGGAGCGATACAGCACGCCACGGGGCGACTAGTAATGTTAAACGAAAGCACTTTTTACCACCAAATGTCTGTAAATTGACATGCAGATTCGTGGTACAGCATAAAGAGAGATTACAACTGTTTAATAAATTACAGGGTTGTAACTGGTTTACGTTTCGTGAAGAAGAACCGCGTGGTGCACATGCAGGTGCAAGAGGGAAAGCTGTTGGCACGTGCGAAAATCGACCCAACCACCGTACGTTGGGTGCCCGTAGACGAGTACAAAATCACCGATCACGACGTCTTCAACGGGCAAGACTTTCACACGTTGACGTGGGAGAGCCGTGCCATGGATTTGGACGATTTAAAAGCACCGCAAGGAGAAGTGTTAGCAGGTATGCAAACTGTTAATCAATCCAAATAACATTAATGGTTATTAATGTGTCAAGGTGTGTCAAAACATGTCAAAGTGTGTCTAAATGTGTCAAAGTATGAGAAAATGTGTTAAAACATGTCTAGATGTATCAAAACATGTTGAAATGTATCAAAAAAACTTGTCAAACCGTGTCTAAATGTATCAAAACGTGTCTGAATGTATCAAAACGTGTATAATGTATCAAAACATGTCTAAATGTGTCAAAACGTGTCTAAATGTGTCAAAACGTGTCTAAATGTGTCAAAACGTGTCTGAATGTATAAAAACGTGTGTAATGTATCAAAACATGTCTAAATGTATCAAAACGTGTCTAAATGTGTCAAAACGTGTCTGAATGTATAAAAACGTGTGTAATGTATAAAAACATGTCTAAATGTGTAAAAAAAACATGTCTAAATGTGTCAAAACGTGTCTAAATGTATCAAAATGTGTCAAAACGTGTCTAAATGTGCCAAAACGTGTAAAAATGTGTTAGAAAACGTGTCAAAATTTGCCAAAACGAGTCTAAATGAGTCAAACTTTGTGAAAAAACGTGAGACAACGTGAGAAAATATGTCAAAACGTATCTAAATGTCTAAACACGTGTCAAAACGTGTCTAAATTGGTCAAAATGTGTGAAAAAAATGTAGATATTTTTTAAATTTATTTTTATTATATATGATGTATGATGATCACATCAACTAGTGTCTTACGGAGTAATACTTGTTTCAGGAGTACGTTGGAAGATGATCGGCTCGCACGTCAACTTAGAAATCTATGTGGTGCCTTTTGATTTCGAAACTGGCAAACTGGATACCACAAAGAGTCAGTGGAGGGACAATAGCAACACGGATGCAGCAACTTCTAATCCCAGGTATTTATAAAGCGTAATCCTACTATGTGTGTAGTAACCTTCAGTAAATTCTGAATTCGAAAATCTTCAACAAAAAAAAACTTCCACAGAAACTATAAGAACTGAATTGTGCTTATTACTTTCCGAATACAGCGTTGCTGTATAAGGAGGGTATTGTTTTCGCTGTTTTTGATTTTTCTTGTTTCATTTTCTAGTCGAAATAGACTATTTTTGGAAAATGTCTATGTGTGTCATATACTCAACGTACTGTATACTACTTTTTTTCAGAAAAAAATTGGATTTAGAGCACTGCGACATACCAATTCGCTCCAATACAGCCTCAATGCCCGATTCTGTTACTGACATGTATTTCGATTTCACACACACCGATTTGGACCGCGATGCGGCGCAAACAACAGTGCCGTTCATCGACGCGCAGCCTGTGGCATCGGCCATTCCGGTGCCACTATCCGGCGCCGGTATTTTCCACAAGGGCACCAAGCACTTTGGCGGTTTCATCGCGCCCAAAGTGATCACCTACGACTACAGCGAAATGCTGCAGAACGCCATAAACGATATCGACTTGAAACGCGGCGAGGCCGTCAATTAAAAACTAAACGAATATAATTAATTAGTTGTAAGTTTTCGCATAAATGTGATACTGAATAGAATTCTTCTGCGTACTATGATAGCGAATGTACTTTTTTTTTGTATTAAATACTAAGTAATAAATTTAGTTCAACCAATTCAACACTTTACTCTCTCATCTAGCGTGCACCACGTAATTGACCCATATGATAAAAACACAGTCAACATTCAAAATTTAGACATTACGTATCTTCAAGATATCCACTTAAAATTTTGTACCCTTTTGAAAATAGCTATTAAAGAATATTCTGTAAAAATTTCATATTATTCTAGCAACTGTAACGCAATATACAGCAATTTTAATATGAAATCATACGAATTTTAGTATTCAAACAGCGAAAACGTATGTTTATCTTCAAGATATCCTCTTCAATTTTGGTACCGTTTGAAAATAGCTATTGATGAATATTCTGTCAAAAATTCATATTATTATAGCGACTGTAAAGTAATTCACAGCAATTTAAAGCCATTTACAGCAATTTTAGTAAGAAATCATACATATTTTAGTATTCAAACAGCGAAAACATATGTTTATCTTCAAGATATCGACTTCAAATTTGGTACCGTTTGAAAATAGCTATTGATGAAAATTCTGTCAAAATTTCATATTATTATAGCAACTGTAAAGTAATTTACAGCAATTTAAAGCAATTTTAGTAAGAAATCATACATATTTTAGTATTCAAACAGCGAAAACATATGTTTATCTTCAAAATATCGACTTCAAATTTGGTACCGTTTGAAAATAACTATTGATGAATATTCTGTCAAAATTTCATATAATTATAGCGACTGTAAAGTAATTTACAGCAATTTAAAGCAATTTACAGCAATTTTAGTAAGAAATCATACATATTTTAGTATTCAAACAGCGAAAACATATGTTCATCTTCAAGATATCGACTTCAAATTTGGTACCGTTTGAAAATAGCTATTGATGAATATTCTGTCAAAATTTCATAGTATTATAGCGACTGTAAAGTAATTTACAGCAATTTTAATAAGAAATCATACGAATTTTAGTATTAAAACAGCGAAAACATATGTTTATCTTCAAGATATCGACTTCAAATTTGGTACCGTTTGAAAATAGCTATTGATGAAAATTCTGTCAAAATTTCATATTATTATAGCGACTGTAAAGTAATTTACAGCAATTTAAAGCAATTTTAATAAGAAATCATACGAATTTTAGTATTCAAACAGCGAAAACATATGTTTATCTTCAAGATATCCTCTTCAAATTTGGTACCGTTTGAAAATAGCTATTGAAGAATATTCTGTCCAAATTTCATATAATTATAGCGACTGTAAAGTAATTTACATCAATTTAAAGCAATTTACAGCAATTTTAGTAAGAAATCATACATATTTTAGTATTCAAACAGCGAAAACATATGTTTATCTTCAAGATATCGACTTCAAATTTGGTACCGTTTGAAAATAGCTATTGATGAAAATTCTGTCAAAATTTCATATTATTATAGCAACTGTAAAGTAATTTACAGCAATTTAAAGCAATTTTAGTAAGAAATCATACATATTTTAGTAATCAAACAGCGAAAACATATGTTTATCTTCAAGATATCGACTTCAAATTTGGTACCGTTTGAAAATAACTATTGATGAATATTCTGTCAAAATTTCATATTATTATAGCAACTGTAAAGTAATTTACAGCAATTTAAAGCAATTTTAGTAAGAAATCATACATATTTTAGTAATCAAACAGCGAAAACATATGTTTATCTTCAAGATATCGACTTCAAATTTGGTACCGTTTGAAAATAACTATTGATGAATATTCTGTCAAAATTTCATATAATTATAGCGACTGTAAAGTAATTTACAGCAATTTACAGCAATTTTAGTAAGAAATCATACATATTTTAGTATTCGAACAGCGAAAACATATGTTTATCTTCAAGATATCCTCTTCAAATTTGGTACCGTTTGAAAATAGCTATTGAAGAATATTCTGTCCAAATTTCATATAATTATAGCGACTGTAAAGTAATTTACATAAATTTAAAGCAATTTACAGCAATTTTAGTAAGAAATCATACATATTTTAGTATTCAAACAGCGAAAACATATGTTTATCTTCAAGATATCGACTTCAAATTTGGTACCGTTTGAAAATAACTATTGATGAATATTCTGTCAAAATTTCATATAATTATAGCGACTGTAAAGTAATTTACAGCAATTTAATGCAATTTACAGCAATTTTAGTAAGAAATCATACATATTTTAGTATTCAAACAGCGAAAACATATGTTTATCTTCAAGATATCGACTTTAAATTTGGTACCGTTTGAAAATAGCTATTGATGAATATTCTGTCAAAATTTCATATTATTATAGCGACTGTAAAGTAATTTACAGCAATTTAAAGCAATTTACAGCAATTTTAGTAAGAAATCATACATATTTTGGTATTCAAACAGCGAAAACATATGTTTATCTTCAAGATATCCTCTTCAAATTTGGTACCGATTGAAAATAACTATTGGTGAATATACTGTCAAAATTTCATATTATTATAGCGACTGTAAAGTAATTTACAGCAATTTTAATAAGAAATTATACGAATTTTAGTATTCAAACAGCGAAAACAGATGTTTATCTTCAAGATATCGACTTCAAATTTGGTACCGTTTGAAAATAGCTATTGATGAATATTCTGTCAAAATTTCATATTATTATAGCAACTGTAAAGTAATTTACAGCAATTTAAAGCAATTTTAATAAGAAATCATACGAATTTTAGTATTCAAACAGCGAAAACATAAGTTTATCTTCAAGATATCGACTTCAAATTTGGTACCGTTTGAAAATAGCTATTGATGAATATTCTGTCCAAATTTCATATAATTATAGCGACTGTAAAGTAATTTACAGCAATTTAAAGCAATTTACAGCAATTTTAGTAAGAAATCATACATATTTTAGTATTCAAACAGCGAAAACATATGTTTATCTTCAAGATATCGACTACAAATTTGGTACCGTTTGAAAATAACTATTGGTGAATATTCTGTCAAAATTTCATATTATTATAGCAACTGTAAAGCAATTTACAGCTATTTTAATAAGAAATCATACGAATTTTAGTATTCAAACAGCGAAAACATATGTTTATCTTCAAGATATCCTCTTCAAATTTGGTACCGTTTGAAAATAGCTATTGATGAATATTCTGTCAAAATTTCATATTATTATAGCGACTGTAAAGTAATTTACAGCAATTTAAAGCAATTTTAATAAGAAATCATACGAATTTTAGTATTCAAACAGCGAAAACATATGTTTATCTTCAAGATATCGACTTCAAATTTGGTACCGTTTGAAACTAACTATTGGTGAATATTCTGTCAAAATTTCCTATTATTATAGCGACTGTAAAGTAATTTACAGCAATTTAAAGCAATTTACAGCAATTTTAGTAAGAAATCATACATATTTTGGTATTCAAACAGCGAAAACATATGTTTATCTTCAAGATATCCTCTTCAAATTTGGTACCGATTGAAAATAACTATTGGTGAATATTCTGTCAAAATTTCATATAATTATAGCGACTGTAAAGTAATTTACAGCAATTTAATGCAATTTACAGCAATTTTAGTAAGAAATCATACATATTTTAGTATTCAAACAGCGAAAACATATGTTTATCTTCAAGATATCGACTTTAAATTTGGTACCGTTTGAAAATAGCTATTGATGAATATTCTGTCAAAATTTCATATTATTATAGCGACTGTAAAGTAATTTACAGCAATTTAAAGCAATTTACAGCAATTTTAGTAAGAAATCATACATATTTTGGTATTCAAACAGCGAAAACATATGTTTATCTTCAAGATATCCTCTTCAAATTTGGTACCGATTGAAAATAACTATTGGTGAATATACTGTCAAAATTTCATATTATTATAGCGACTGTAAAGTAATTTACAGCAATTTTAATAAGAAATTATACGAATTTTAGTATTCAAACAGCGAAAACAGATGTTTATCTTCAAGATATCGACTTCAAATTTGGTACCGTTTGAAAATAGCTATTGATGAATATTCTGTCAAAATTTCATATTATTATAGCAACTGTAAAGTAATTTACAGCAATTTAAAGCAATTTTAATAAGAAATCATACGAATTTTAGTATTCAAACAGCGAAAACATAAGTTTATCTTCAAGATATCGACTTCAAATTTGGTACCGTTTGAAAATAGCTATTGATGAATATTCTGTCCAAATTTCATATAATTATAGCGACTGTAAAGTAATTTACAGCAATTTAAAGCAATTTACAGCAATTTTAGTAAGAAATCATACATATTTTAGTATTCAAACAGCGAAAACATATGTTTATCTTCAAGATATCGACTACAAATTTGGTACCGTTTGAAAATAACTATTGGTGAATATTCTGTCAAAATTTCATATTATTATAGCAACTGTAAAGCAATTTACAGCTATTTTAATAAGAAATCATACGAATTTTAGTATTCAAACAGCGAAAACATATGTTTATCTTCAAGATATCCTCTTCAAATTTGGTACCGTTTGAAAATAGCTATTGATGAATATTCTGTCAAAATTTCATATTATTATAGCGACTGTAAAGTAATTTACAGCAATTTTAATAAGAAATCATACATATTTTAGTATTCAAACAGCGAAAACATATGTTTATCTTCAAGATATCCTCTTCAAATTTGGTACCGTTTGAAAATAGCTATTGATGAATATTCTGTCAAAATTTCATATTATTATAGCAACTGTAAAGCAATTTACAGCTATTTTAGTAAGAAATCATACGAATTTTAGAGTTCAAACAGCGAAAACGTATGTTTATCTTCAAGATATCCTCTTCAAATTTGGTACCGTTTGAAAATAACTATTGGTGAATATTCTGTCAAAATTTCATATTATTATAGCAACTGTAAAGCAATTTACAGCTATTTTAATAAGAAATCATACGAATTTTAGTATTCAAACAGCGAAAACATATCTTCAAGATATCCTCTTCAAATTTGGTACCGTTTGAAAATAGCTATTGATGAATATTCTGTCAAAATTTCATATTAATATAGCGACTGTAAAGTAATTTACAGCAATTTTAATAAGAAATCTAATTTTAGTATTCAAACAGCGAAAATATATGTTTATCTTCAAGATATCCTCTTCAAATTTGGTACCGTTTGAAAATAACTATTGGTGAATATTCTGTCAAAATTTCATATTATTATAGCAACTGTAAAGCAATTTACAGCTATTTTAATAAGAAATCATACGAATTTTAGTATTCAAACAGCGAAAACATATCTTCAAGATATCCTCTTCAAATTTGGTACCGTTTGAAAATAGCTATTGATGAATATTCTGTCAAAATTTCATATTAATATAGCGACTGTAAAGTAATTTACAGCAATTTTAATAAGAAATCTAATTTTAGTATTCAAACAGCGAAAATATATGTTTATCTTCAAGATATCCTCTTCAAATTTGGTACCGTTTGAAAATAACTATTGGTGAATATTCTGTCAAAATTGCATATTATTATAGCAACTGTAAAGCAATTAACAGCTATTTTAGTAAGAAATCATACGAATTTTAGTGTTCAAACAGCGAAAACGTATGTTTATCTTCAAGATATCCTCTTCAAATTTGGTACCGTTTGAAAATAACTATTGATAAATATTCTATCAAAATTTCATATTATTATAGCGACTGTAAACTAATTTACAGCAATTTAAACCAATTTACAACAATTTTAATAAGAAATCAAACGAATTTTAGTATTCAAACAGCGAAAACATATGTTTATCTTCAAGATATCTACTTCAAATTTGGTACCTTTTGAAAATGGCTATTGTGAATATTCTGTCAAAATTTCATATTATTATAGCAACTGTAAAGCAATTTACAGCTATTTTAGTAAGAAATCATACGAATTTTAGTGTTCAAACAGCGAAAACATATGTTTATCTTCAAGATATCCTCTTCAAATTTGGTACCGTTTGAAAATGGCTATTGGTGAATATTCTGTCAAAATTTCATATTATTATAGCAACTGTAAAGCAATTTATAGCTATTTTAATAAGAAATCATACGAATTTTAGTATTCAAACAGCGAAAACATATGTTTATCTTCAAGATATCCTCTTCAAATTTGGTACCGTTTGAAAATAACTATTGGTGAATATTCTGTCAAAATTTCATATTATTATAGCAACTGTAAAGCAATTTACAGCTATTTTAGTAAGAAATCATACGAATTTTAGGATTAAATAGCGAAAACGTATATTTATCTTCAAATTTGGTACTGTTTTAAAATACCCCGCAATACTACTACTATAATGGAATATAATGACACTCACCTGTACTCGTAGAGGATGCATCATTAGCAAATGTAATGAATCAGTGCCTGGCAGCACCTCATGCAAGGCGATTCCTTGTTTTGCGACGGCCTGGCACAGGAAAACTGCGAGGTATCGATGTAACGGCAAATGGAACGACACTTGCAGACTGTCACTCTGAAATCACACACAAAACGACGTTATTGTATAGTTCCAGGTGATAAAACGAAGACGTCGTATATAAATAAAAATTTTAATTTTTATGGCTGGTATTACCTACTATGTTGTTAGGACAGTAGGATTTTTATAAAATGACAAGTATGAAGTTATGAAAGAAGTTTCCATTTATTTCTATATAAATTTTATATGTATATAATTTCTATTATAAAATATATAAACCAGGCAATTTTTTTAATCAATAACTAAACACTGGTATTAGTATCAAAATCCCAGTTCGCGAAAGTATAATACCTATATTGTTTCTATTTATTTTTATCGTTTTTATATATAAGACAAACGTTTGAAAAGAAATTGAACTCACCACATTAGGACTGGTGTAGTTGATAGCATCCAGCCAGTCTTGCAATGCAGTGAAACAAGCTGTCAGCACCCGCCTGGTGAGTGAACTGGTGTTGCTGTCAACCAAATGTGATACAAGCGCCCACATGGGGTAAGCACTTGCTTCCAACTCGGCACTAAACGCGGCGTAGTATGTGTTTGGCTCAAACTCCACATGTTGACTGAGTTCTCTTTGATTCACATTCATTCCTAAAAAAACAAATAATCAAAAATATAATCAAAGAATGATGCTGTTTCTTTCATTCAAGGTAATATTAGTTTACTATTAGTACCAATGAAATCTAGAAATTTTCAAAAGTTCTCATTCATAGCAATGACTGTTGAAATCCAAACGGGGCTAGTGTCAAAATTAAATTCTCATTCAGGCCATATAGGTCAGATATCAACAGCATTCGGAATGATAGCAAATGTCTCTCGATTGCTCAATCACATAGGTGTTAATTTACTCTTTCTGATTAGTTGTCGGCAAAAACTACCCTACTATTAAATTATAATCTAAACAGTGTTTTACCTTGAAACATTGCGAGGAACGTAAACCACATTTCCAGCAACGAATCGTCCGACATAAAGCGCAATGCAACGGGCCTGTGCGACAAAACGTTGTTCAAGTCGGAGACGAGTGGCCAGTAGCAGTGCTCCTTCATTACCGGCCTGCCGCAATCGACAACGTAGTGGAAATTTTTCTCATGATCTATGAACAAAAGAATTACATTAGTTTTGAACATCTTATTCACTAACATCCCATACACTTTATAGATCCCATAAGCTATTGAATGGATAAGTTCAAAACGTCATTGTGACAGAAAATGTCAAAACAAATGTCAAACACTTTGAATGGGGCTTGCATTTGGAGCATTGGTGACACCTTTTGTTTAATTATTCAATGTTTCCAATCTAAAGAAACAACATTCCCTAGAAAATTTATTTATTGCTGCTATAACAACTACTACTTATAGGTTCAATAACTATTAAGGCACCTTACATGATCAATATTACTGTCAATATATTAGAATAATGACAGTATTACTGTACAATAATATATTTAAAATGTTCATTATTCTAAAATGTTGCCAGTATTACTCATTGTATAAGGTATAGTAATGATGTAATGAAGAGAATACTGATTGTTGTCCAGATAATTGATTACTTGATAAATATAAAATGAGGATTGTAGCAAATATTGACAGTACTAGGATTAACGGTATTATTGACCATGTAAGGTGCCTTATTAATACATTTATAAGGCATCTTACATGGTCAAAAATACTGTCAGTCATAGTATTTGCTTGATTCCTCCCTCAATATTTATCAAGTAATCAATTATACGGATAAACATCAGTATTCTCTTGATTCCATGATTACTATATCCTACACAATCAGTAATACTGGCAATATTTCAGAATAATGAATATTTTAAACATTGTCGTACAATAATATTGTTATTGTTCTAAAATATTGACAGTAATATTGTCATTATTCTAAAATATTGACAGTAATATTGCCTGTGTAAGGTGCCTTTATGAAACACTGGTCAATACAGAGGTTATTGTTGCAAATTAAACGTTGAAATGTATGACAAACATATTATCTTACCATGTAGAGTGTTTTGTATTAGAATCTTGCTCATCATATACTTGAGACTGACGACCATCACATGCAACAGATTAAGTTGTTCAGTCATTCGCAGAGCAAGGCCCTCGTTGGAGAATAATTGTACGCTGACATGCACGACTCGGTTGCTGAGGGTGTCTGGATCGGCCGAACGCTCCAGCATCATAGAGATACGACTGTAGTGCAACACGAAGGCACGTGTTAAAGCCTCCTGCAAACACAATCGAATATTACTTATGAAACTAGGTGAAATGATGATGATGATGATTTTTAAAAATATTTGCTAAAAAAACTAAAAAAACCTTTAAAACTAAACCTTTAACCACCGAAGAACCAGAAAGTTTAAGAAACATTGATCTAGAGTACATAATAATATAAAATATGCTTCAGTCTAAGACTAAAAACATTATACTAACCTTATAATCTGTATCAGGCAGCATATTGAGTAGCAAACAAACAACCTTCTGTGGAAACTCAAACTTGACAGTCCAAAACACCAGTTCCTCCAAAAACGTCTTATGCGCCAGTTGCAACGATGGACAATCCTTATACTCGTCCATCGGCACGGGATTCGGTAGAGATTTCAATGCCTCCTCATACATTCGTTTCGACTCCACTAAATACTGCGCATAGTCCGACTCGGGCGGATCGGGCACTTCATTCAGTATCCGGTACATTTGTGGATTTGTCAACGCTGTGGTCATAACACGCCTCATGAGCCCGCCCATATTGTTAAAGTCCAACAACATCGTTATATAGGCTTCGGCATCATTTATAGCCCACTTGTATGCATCTGGTGTACCTCCAGTGCTGTTTTCGCGAAGGTGTTGTACCAAACGAAGAATTATTCGTGGCATCATTGCCTGGGCGACGCACATCAGATCAGAGGGCGCATGCGCTGTGTTTGTCGACTTGTTAGGACCGTGACGATCACAAAATCTATAAAAATAAATTATAACGATATCTTCATATATTTTTAACAGCAAAATTTAATCATCTCTTTCCATAGATAGTTGTATTATAATTTTTGTTACGGAAACTTACGAAAAACATGTTTTGTCCGAAACAGAACCAACGGTGGGACACTTATATGAATTCATGGGGACATATGCAAACTATAGTATCCAAGCATATTGCTCATATTCACCACCATCCCATAAACTTTATATAAGTCCCGTAAACTATTGAATGGACCACTTGAAAACGACATTGACATAAATTGCCAAAAACAAATGTCAAAACACCTTGAATAGCACTTGTGATTTACATCTTTTGTTATATTATTCAGTGTTGCCAATAGAGACAACTTAAAATAACTACATTCCCTAGAATGTGTAAATATGTATTTATTGTTGCTATAACAAATTTATGAGTTCAATAAGGATTGACAGATTTATTATGATGAATACAGTGTAATGTGTAGCTATTTGTATATGTATCAACACTAGTTTTCACAATCCATCATATCTATTTCTTACTCACCCAGTTTCTTTCATAACAGAGGTATCGCCGCAATCGCAAGCACCGCCCGCCTGGCTGAGGAACATATTGAAGTCGTGTCTCTGGTGGTTGCCCTTTTTGAAGCACTCAGTGCAGAGGGACATGCACGGCGAGATGCCGCAAGTGCGGCAGCGGTACGCCACGAAGTTAGGCGTCCACACCAAACCGCAGGTTGTTGCATTGTCAAAGGTCCTGACTGAAAGAAAGCAATAATAATATGTGAAGACTAAAATACTAGATTCATATTTAAAATTTAATGGATATTATCCAAAAGAAGAATCTATTGCTATCTCGTCAAAAAGAGAATGTATCTGGATCATGTATCAAGGTGGGGAGAGGACAGATTTGGATGTGGAATGGAGTGATGTTGTATTTACTGATGATATCAAAAGTGTAGGAGGTGATTTAAAATTTGCTCTCTGTTCGAAGATGCCACACTGGGATAACACTTGGAGTTATGGCATTAGGTGACTTTTCTCATTTATTATTATTTTATACAGTGTGATTCCTGGATGAGGATTGTGGAGGCAGCAAAATCCCTATGAGGAACATACCATACATGCCATAGAGAGATTCTAAACTTGTCTGTTTCTTGTTCACAGCATGTTACTAGTATTTAGTGTTGTCAACCATCCTCCTTTTGAGAGAAAAATCCTCCTTTTGGCAAACCCCCCTCCCTGACCCTTCCACATTTTGACGAAGAACAGTTGGCAACCCAATTTTTAACTCAATGATCTTACCTGTGCTTGCAAAATCATCAGGAGTGCGTCCGCCAGCAATAAGCCACTTGCACCAGTCAATAGTCTCCCATTCATCAATAGCCTTGGCTGGATTCAGCAGATTGTCCAGTACCTCATTCAGATGGATGGGAGCTGGATTGGTAGAGCAGTCGGCATGCACATAGGCAGCTGCTGCCCTCTTCCCCTTTGCCATCAAAACACGTGCCTCAAAATTCGACCCTGATGCCATTTTATGTTAAGGTTTGCTCGTTTTCAGGGGGAAAAATGTCCAATTACAGGCAAACCTGATACTAATTACAAATCCTGCAACAATAATAATTATATAGCTTCAGTTCTTAGGAATATACATCAATTGTGACATACAGTATACATATGATATACAATAAAGGCACCTTACATGGTCAATAATACTGTCATTTCTAGTATTGTCAGTATTTGCTTCAATAAGGCACCTTACATCATCAATATTACTGTCAATATTTTAAAATAATGACAGTATTACTGTACGATAATATGTTTACAATGTTATTCTAAAATGTTGCCAGTATTACTCATTGTGTAAAGTATAGTAATAATGTAATGAAGAGAATACTGATATTATTCGGATAATTGATTACTTGATAAATATAAAAGGAGGATTGAAGCAAATATTGACAGTACTAGGATTGACAGTATTATTGACCATGTAAGGTGCCTTTATCTTCTTTTCAATAAAAAAAAACCTATTTTTATAAGGCTATCAGCCATGAGGCTTTTCCACTGGTCAAGGGAGAAGCTAAGAGAAGTTTAATCATCCAGTATTTACCTTAACTTCTCAGAAAACCTCTGAAAAACTGTGAAAGGTGATTCGCAAATATTCACTCGCTGCTGGGGATTGAACTTGAACAGGTGCCCCAAACCTCAGTACAAGATGGATGATGCCTCTAACCACTCAGCCACTGAGCTGGGTTCTTTTCAATATTTATCAAGTAGTCAAGAAACTGGACAACTTTGGTGAAATAATGAAAAAGAGAACTGTCATTTGCTACAGCAACAGTTTACGAATGTAATGTAATTATCCTGATAAACATCAGAAGTATCTTCATTCTTTATCTTACATAATCAGTAGTAAAGTTAATATTTCAGAATAATGAAAATTTCAAACATTATAGTGTACAGTAATACTGTCATTATTCTAAAAAATTGACAGCATTACTGACTGTATAAAATGCCTTTTAGGGAGATATGATTTACTAGCCACCCCAATGGGTTAAATATCATCATCCCTTACTGTATATTTTACTTCTGTCATCATATCTAATCTAACTTGGATTCTAAATAGCCCCACCAAAAATATAAATGACAAACCTGTCATCATCCAAATACAGGAAATATTTCGTAATATTGCTAAACCCGGTAATGACCACGAAACAAGTGTGCCAGGTCCGATTGTTTCAGCTGTCTTTTTGTGTGATGACAGGCGACAAACCCGACTAGCTACAACCATACACACACACAGACACATATACACCGGATTAAAGTTTTGTGTGCGCCCGCGGCTATTCTTCCGCAATCCAGGTAGCAGAATCACCGCTGACGCCCGCCCCTGGTCGTCCGGACGCCCAGGGGCGGGGGCGCACCTTGACGCACACAAAACGTCACCCTGCCGAAAAACTCACTTGTCCTCCTCCGCAACGGGCCATCTCCGAACCGTGAAGCCACCTCGCGACCAAAACACTATTTCCTGGCCATCGTGTCGCCCCGCAGCCAGCACCGATCGCCAAAGGGGGGAAGCTCGCACGCACCCCAAACACCACACGCACACTCGCACACCCGGGTAGCGTTATCAACGACGTGCGGGGTTGCACGAGAGAGTTGGAAAAAAAAGATGCCCGACAGGTTGAGAACCCGAACGCGAAATGAAACGGACAGCGGTCGAGGTCGTCGGTTCGGTCTCTCACTCTCGCGCACGTACCGCCCGGCCAGTCATGGAACTCTACCGGCGCGCGCGACACTCACCCGTATCGCGTCGTTGCATTAAACTGCTGCTGCGCGGTGCGCACTGCGCATTCGCGGGTCACGCATAACCGAAAATAACCGCAAAAAAAAAACCGTTGCAAAAAGAAAAACGGTTGGCAGGTACCTTGCCGACGTTTTGGCGAATTTCACCCCAAAAGCAACGTTTTTTGTTTTTTCATCGACAACAGTGTTCCCAACACTAGGTTAGTTGTTTGCGGTGCCACGCGCTGTTCGATGCTGTTGAACCCGTAACGAGTTTTGTTGAAATGAGCAGCGAGGAGGAACGTGGAAGTGATGAGGAGCACGAGGAGGTCCCCGCTGCGGACGATGTGGCCCCAGAAGAGGAGAACACGACAACGTGGAAAGATTTGGTAAGAAAACAAACCACGCGGTCACATAACCTAAATTTCAGTAGCGCCATTTTTATTAAACAAAATCACCAACCAGCTTACTGTTTTTGTATTTTCAATCCTGCACACACGTTTGTTTATATAAAGGTAAAGTTTATTCATACATTTTCCTTTATTTTGTATAAATTTAGCATGATTAGTGGCAGAAATATGTTATTTTACAACTTGTTTTTATTTCTAGGGTCTTGTTGATGCATTGTGCACAGCCTGTGAGCAGTTGAAATGGAAGGCACCCTCAAAAATCCAGAGAGAAGCCATCCCACTGGCATTGGAAGGCAAAGATGTCATTGGGCTGGCTGAAACAGGATCTGGGAAAACAGCAGCATTTGCCTTGCCTATTCTGCAGTCACTTTTGCAAAATCCACAACGATACTTTGCACTCATTCTCACACCCACTAGGGAACTTGCATTCCAAATATCGGAACAATTTGAAGCCCTTGGTAAGTTTATGCTACTAAAATAAATACCCACTGCTGGCTTGATTGTATAATATTGGTAGTTATTGGTATAATATTTCATCTAAATCATATATTATACCAAATAACTACCAATATTATACAATTAAGCCTAAGAGGGTGGATTAGTGGAAGAAAGGGATAGTTGAATAAATCTTGTTGTCTAGTAGTTGAACTCTCTTTGTTTATAGCTGTAATTTGTCTTATTTATATATGTTCAATAAGCATTAAAATCAACAATGATGTATAACAAGTGATTTTGAAACATGATGATAATATCAATCTACATTTCGTCACTACCTCTGAGTAAAACAATTAAAAAAGATCTGAAAATTAAATTATTTCTGGATATTGTTTTGAGATTTTATTGATTTCAGGTTCTGGAATTGGAGTCAAATGTGCAGTCATTGTGGGCGGCATGGATATGATGTCACAAGCTTTAGTGTTGGCAAAGAAACCTCATATACTAATTGCAACACCAGGCAGGCTGCTAGATCACTTGGAAAACACCAAAGGATTTAATTTGAAAGCACTCAAGTTTTTGGTGAGTTATTAAGATTACCTATTTCAGTGTCGTGTTGCACTACAAGACAAATGGAGGGTAGCATAGCTACAAACACTTAGGGCCATGGGCCCATTGTGAATACATGATGTATAAATTGTATTTGAATCAGGATGATATCATCTACCTATTCGTCACTACCTCTGATCATAATAATACAATAATACACTTTCAGTAAAATAGTATTTTTTTTATATAACTAGTGTTTTTATATTTGTTTAGGTAATGGATGAAGCTGACAGGATTTTGAATATGGATTTTGAGGTGGAGGTTGATAAAATCCTCAAAGTAATCCCGCGCGAGCGTCGTACCTTCCTCTTCTCCGCTACAATGACCAAAAAAGTTAACAAACTCCAGCGGGCTTGCCTTAAAGACCCTGTTAAGGTGGAGGTTTCCACCAAATACCAAACAGTTGAGAAGCTACAACAGTCCTACGTGTTTATTCCCGTTAAGTTTAAGGTGAGTACAAGATTGATGTCTGATGGAGTTGTGCTTAA
Source organism: Lordithon lunulatus (assembly GCA_963942505.1). Lineage (NCBI taxonomy): Eukaryota > Metazoa > Arthropoda > Insecta > Coleoptera > Staphylinidae > Lordithon > Lordithon lunulatus. The sequence continues at coordinate 48,798,995 of OZ012673.1, forward strand.
TGCCGGTTTTGTGTGTTACAGTTGTCTTTTTGCAGGATGTCTACTTGGTGCATATATTGAATGAGATGGCTGGAAATAGTTTTATGATTTTTTGCTCGACATGTAATAATACTATCCGTACAGCATTGGTGATGAGGAATCTAGGTTTTACAGCAGTGCCACTGCATGGTCAGATGTCGCAAAACAAACGACTAGCTGCGTTGACCAAATTCAAGGCGAAAAATCGGTCGATTTTGATATCTACAGATGTTGCTAGTAGGTGAGTTATCTACTAATGTTAGCCTATACAGGTATTTTCTATACTAAACTGTTGCTTGTTTTCACCAACATCCCATAAACGTTATAGGTCCCATAAGTTATTGAATAGATGAATTGACAACGTCATTGTGACATATAATACGAAAACAAATGTCAAACACCTTGAATAGCACTTGTGATTGGAGCATTGATGACACCTTTTGTTTAATTATTCAGTGTTTGCAATAGAGAGAATCTAAAGTAACTGCATTCCTTAGATAATGTATTTATTGTTGCTATAACAACAGATACTTATGGGTTCAATAGCTATTGATACATTTATGGAATGTTGGTGAATTCAGGGGTCTTGGCAGTACATTTTTGGCAGGCCTCATTGCAAATTATTAAATCTAGCAATCAAAATGTCGAATCAATTTCAAGAATTGTATCTCAATTACTTTTCTGTGGCCAAAATTATGATTTCAAAGAGATCTAACTTTCTCTTAGCAATCTACATATATAGATTTTGGTGTGGGTGTGCATTGCTAATTGATGTGGTGCCGCCAGATGGTGTTTAACTTTCCTCCTAGGGGGTTAGTTGTATAATTTGATTGACTCAACATAATCCCTGTAATTCATGATTTTCTTCACTTTATGCCACCAATAAATGAAATTCACATCAATATATTGTCGCTTAAGCAGCAACACCGCACATTTAAAATTTTAATTGAGATTAATAGCCTTTGGATAGATTTTTAATATAATTTAATAGAATTTTTTTTCATCACAATTATGTATAACAAGTGATTTTGATTTCAGATAGATTTTTAATATAATTTAATAGACATTTTTCATCACAATGATGTATAACAAGTGATTTTGATAAACGATGATAATAATCAAACAACATTTCGTCACTACCTCTGAGTAAATAAGAAGGAAATGATACAATTTACTTTTTTATGTAATTTCTATTAATCATTTTTTCTGCTTGTTTCTAAAATAGGGGTCTCGACATTCCACACGTGGACGTGGTTATAAATTTTGACATTCCTACCCACAGCAAGGACTACATCCACAGGGTTGGCAGGACAGCACGTGCTGGACGTTCTGGCAAAGCGATCACATTTGTTACACAGGTATTATAAGATAATAATCATTATTAAATTGGTTTGTCCCTTGAAAATACAATATAATACAACATATATACAATATAATACAACATATATACAATATAATACAACATATATACAATATAATACAACATAGGTACCTTACATGACAATAAAATAAGATTAAATGAAACCAAAAATCAATTTTGTAAGATAGCAAAACTTTTACAAAAATCGCTTTATTATATTAGTAATTAATTATTTGTTGATATGCATGATTTCTTATTCTCTAGTATGACGTGGAATTGTATCAACGCATCGAGGAGTTGATCGGGAAGAAACTACCTCTGTATAAAACGGAAGAGCAAGAAGTAATGGTACTACAAGAACGAGTGGCAGAGTCAAATCGACTTGCAAAACTAGTATGTATTTTTCTATTGTTGACAGTGGTATCTAAAAGCAGCCAAATGAAGTCATGGAAACTAACAATTTTTACCAAAATTTGGAAATAATAACGATTATATTAAATAGTACTACTAAAACATAAATTAATGTTTTTGCAGGATATGAAGGATTTAAATGATAAGAAGGGCGGTAAGAAGCGCAAAGGTGACGCAGGTTTTGATGATGATGACACAGAAGGCGCATCAGGTGTCCGAAAACGTCTAAAAGGAGGTTTTGGTGGAAAAGGGGGTGGTAGTAAATTTAAAGGAGGAGGAAAAGGTAGTGGCGGTACATTTAAAGGAGGCAAAAGCAGTCGAAAGAAGCATTAATTGTATATTTTAACAATAGTCTATAAACATTAAGAAAAAAAAACTGCTCTGCTGTTTGTTGACACCATGTAAGTAATCCATTTCTTCATATCCTATTTATTGTAACTCATCCATTACTTGCTGCAACATTTGATTGCACATTGCTGCATATGGGTTTATCTCCACTAACTAAATAGTAATAAAAATTAATGAAAAACAGGATTTTCACTACAAATATTATACTTAAAATGATAATTTTTGTTTACACAACAATACAAATCGTAAAACACAGACTAAAGCTTTAATTGCATTGTACAGAATTCTTTAATAAAGTTTCTAGTGTCAATAATCAAATAAGGTTCAAGAATTACTACAAGTAATTCAAAATAGAACATTACTTCTATTTTGAATTTCTTGAACAAAACTTCATATCGCTATGCTCAGTTCATACTATGAATTTGATAGTTATCTGCTTTAAACAACCAAGCCTGACTCATTATTGTTGTATAAGGCACCCTACACGATCAATATTTTAGAATAATGACAGTAGTACTGTACGATAATATGTTTAAAATCTGCATTATTCTAAAATGTTTCTAGTACTACTCATCGTGTAAGGTATAGTAATGATGTAATGAAGAGAATACTGATCTTTATCGGGATAATTACTTGATAAATATAAAAGGAGGATTGAAGCAAATATTGACAGTACTAGGATTGACAGTATTATTGACTGTGTAGGGTGCCTTTATTAGTTATAACACAGACTAAAGCTTGAATTGCATTGTACTAACATCTTCAATAAACTTGATCAAGTTTATAGTGTCTATAATTAGACAAGGTTCAAGAATTACTTGAACAAGTAATTCAAAATAGAGCATTACTTCTATTTTGAATCACTTGAAGAAGATTGCTATGCTCAGTTTGTACTATGAATTTGATAGTTATCTGCTTTAAACAACCAAGCCTGACTATGAAGACTCATTATTTTTGTATTAGTTGTAACACAGACTAAAGCTTGAATTGCACTGCACAAAATTCTTCAATAAACTTGATTAAGTTTCTAGTGTCACTAATCAGACAAGGTTCAAGAATTACTTAACAAGTAATTCAAAATAGAACATTACTTCATATCAATATGCTCAGTTTGTACTATGAATTTGTTAGTTATATGTTTTAAACAATCAAGTCTGACTGCAGAGACTCATTATTTTTGTATTAGTTGTGTAAATAATAACATCAAATTAGAGTATCAAGCAAAATATTATAAAATAAATATCAAATTTATTGGTTTTCAAGGGAGATTTACCTGAGATTTTGCGAAATCACTACCCATTTTCGCCGCCCGTTCGAAATCCTTCCTTGCCAATTCCAGTCGATTGTATTTCCTGTGCAACAAACCGCGTTGGCACAAGGCCTGGCACTGCGTGCGCTTCTGTCGATCTCCCGATAGTTCAATCGCCTTTGTTAGATCATTGAAAGCGTCTAATAAGAAAATGTTAATTTGGTAAGTATTTGCACGTTCAAATATGTACCATAAAACAACTGTTGAAATGGCATATTGAATAATTTACATATGTATTTTGTATAATACGAACATTATTGATTAAACAATTTAGTACAAAACTTACAGCTTGCACTGAACAATTTACATATGTATTTTGTATAGTATGAAACATTATTGATTAAACAGTTTTGTATAAAACTTACAGCTTGCACTGAATAATGAAGCTGTCTATAATTGGGCACACTATATGGACAATTTTAAGACTTGCCAGTGGATGGGATTTGGGAGGAAAAGTCCCATATTTCTACTGAGTACACTACCAGCTTAATCAATAATGAAAAGCACTACTTTTTGAAGAATTCAAACAGACTTACAAATGCTATGTAAGTGTAAAAGTTATAAAATGTCTACATATTATGTTGTACAAAAGCACTACTATTTGTGCAAGAATGTGGTTAGTCTTGGACTAATAAATAATTTATTAGTCTTGACTTTCAAGTGCTGTGAGAGTGTAAAAGTTACATATTATGTTGTACAAAAACCTTACAATTTGTGCAAGAATATGATTAGCCTCAGACTAATAAATAATTTATTAGTCTCAGCTTGCAAATGATGTGTAAGTCTAAAAGTTACAAATTGTCTACAAAAGCACTACTTTTTGTGCAAGGATGTGGTTAGCCTCAGACTAATAAATATTTATTAGTCTTGGCTTACAAATGCTGTGTAAGTGTAAAAGTTACAAAATGTTTTCATATTGTGTTGTACAAAAGCCTTGAGACAAATATTTATTAGTCTAAGTGGATTGATTGCCCATGAATGATGTATCTATATGTGAATTTTCCATAATGGTTACTCAGTCATATGATTATACTGCCATAAACTCCTATTTGTAGTGGCAAAATGACTTGCAAGTGCTGTGTATATGTGAAATGTTGTTGGTTTAAGAGGTTACACCACCTTGGTGCTTAAAATATATATATATATATATATATATATATATATATATATATATATATATATATATATAATATAAGCATACCTTGTAATTTTTCCAGGTATTGGTAGATTTGTGCCCTATTATTGTACAATGAAGCTTTCTGAGGCAATATTTGAATGCAATCATTTAATATCTTCAAGGCTTCATTGTAGTCTTTTCCCTCTGCTTTTGATATTGCTCTGATTTCCTCCTTTTGAACCTGCAATAATTCATCAGTCTTCTCTTCCTCATCTATAAAAAATATATTCATCAATCACCAACAGGCATAATACAATAGTATTGATTTTCCATACTTTTTATTTATCATGCATACAATGAGATGACAAGTGTCGCAACTTCCAAAATGACAATTTTAAGTTTTAGATTTTTATGTTGATGATTCTTATGTATATTTTAACGCTCCTTTAAACCTTTTTGCGTTTAGAATAAACACATGGTATAATAACAAGTATTATGGTAAATTAATCGACGGTACCTTTCAATTCCTCTGTTAAATCCTCACTGTACGCCTCTGTTAGTGGAAGGCTAGGGTTGAAAACGCAGTTCAGCACAGCGCGATCGTGCAAACTCAATTTGGAATCCATCTTCTATCACTAACACTTGTGCTAGTTCTCGTTCGTTTATGAATTATGAAATTAATTAGTAAACACCCGATATAATTGTATGCGACAAAGTAGAAAAACACGTTCTGAAGAATTCACGCGCTTACAACATTATGTAAGACTATTAATTTATGCTAATCAGATTCATAGAAAGAGATATTTGTTGTATCTGGGACGTGATGGATGATTAAATTTATTTTAATAATATCGTTCTGTGAGATAACAGGTGTTGTAACTTCCAAAATAAATTTCCAGGTTTTGATTCTGTGAGATAAAAAGTTTTGAAACTTATTAACAAAATTAATTTTCAGGTTTTGATTTTTTTTATGATTCTTATGTATATTATAACGCTCCTTTAATCCTTTTTTGTGCGTTTAGTAACTTTTTTGCACGAAACTTTTATGATAATTAAAACAGAATTAGGTTTCTCTATGAATATAGTACAATGTAATTCATTCTTTATAGTATCATACCTAAACTATTGATTAATCATTATGATTAATCAATGCCAACACAGTTTTGCATTAATAAACTATGAAACTATTTACTCTGGCTTCCATGAAATTCAGAACGTTCTGAATAATTCCGTAGTTACATGAAAGTTACGTTGAAAATCGATTCATCATGGGGTATGATGAATCGATTTTCAACGGGAATTTCACCTAGTACATATAATATTAATCGATATGAAATAGATTGTATTAACTTATTTCGGAAAGATTTTCAAAATTAATAAAATAATTTTGTTGTTGATGATGTGGTAGGCAACCAGCATAACACCTGCCAAAAATATTTTATATTTTAGCAGTGTAAACGGGCTGCGCTTGCGCGCCTTTTTCACTTGTCCGTTAGCGGGAAATCATTCACATAACCTATAAACGTGTTGTTTTGCGTCGAAATTAACGGTCGCCTTAAAGATATTTAGTTTAGTTTGGTGTTGTCGGTTGTGTTTTAAAATGACCAAGACGGACGTGAAGAGCAATTTACCTTGGTGAGTTAACACCTATTAGCCGTGAGTGAGTGTTTTCAACAAGACAATCTTTTTTTATTGCAGGGTTGAAAAGTACCGGCCTAGTACATTGGATGATTTGGTTTCACATGAGGATATAATCAAGACTGGTAAGCAATTTCTGCCTATTAGTCTATAAATGTAATTGCCATAGTAATATTTGTATTCATTAGTCAGAACTAAATTAGCCATAGTTTTATGAAATTGACTTCGTGTTTTGATTGGCATATTTCAACTGTCATTTAACAATGTGATAGTAGCAGTTGTTTAATAATACCCCTTGCTGTGTTTCCTTCTAACTTTACTATAACCTTCGTAGAGTCCTGCATATTATTATTTGTATTCATATAGTAGGAACTAAATTAGCCATAGTTTTGTAAAATTGACTTCGTATTTTGTTTTGCATATTTCAACTGTCATTTAATCATTAACTGTGATAGCGGTTGTTTAATAATACCCCTTGCTGTTTTCTTTTCCTTGTAACTTTACTATAACCTTTGTAGAGTCCTGTATGTACTGCATTTATGTTTTGTATCAGTTGTTGAATATAAACCAATGTTCTATACACCTATCAATAGCTATTGAACCCATAAGAATTCATTGTTATAGCAACAATAAATAAATTATCTAGGGAATGTAGTTACATTAGATTTGCTCTATTGAGAACACTGAAAAATTAAACAAAAGGTGTCCAATTGCAAGCACTATTCAAGATTTTCGGCGTTTGTTTTGGCATATTCTGTCACAATGACATTTAAAATGTATCCATTCCATAGCTTATGGGACCTATAAAGTTTATGGGATGTTGGTGAATATGGGCACTAAACAGGTTTTATATAAAGGAGATTTCACAATGGGCCCATTTTGAGGCCCAAGTGTCTCTACCCTCCAGCCAACTATCCAAAACCATCCAGTTGTTGAATATTTTGTCCATTGTTTCAGTTACTAAATTTATAAATGAGGACCAAGTACCCCATTTGCTGTTCTATGGCCCTCCTGGCACAGGCAAAACTAGTACCATACTGGCATGTGCCCGGAAATTATATACACCAGTACAATTTTCATCAATGGTAAGATAATCAAAATAGTGTCTTAAGCCTGTATGACATTATCTAGTTTCTTATATCATTTATATATAAGAATTGATATATTAAACTGTATAACTATTTCTAAATAGAAAAACATAGTGTATTACAGTGTTGTAATTGTTAAATGAATTTATTATTATTTCACTGTTATATCATTTTCTACATGTGTGTATGACACTATGTAGTTTGTGTCTGCATCGAAAATGCTATAAGAAACTAGATAATGTCATATGGGCTTTACTCCCAGTACCATGTTCAGCTACAGTTCTACTGTGCTGCTGTAAACACCTGAATTATTATACATGTGTAAAATGCTTACTGCTAAGTTATACCAAGCTTATTGTGACTTTAGAATACTTTTATTTTTAGGTTTTGGAATTAAATGCTTCTGATGATAGAGGTATTGGCATAGTTCGTGGTCAAATACTAACATTTGCCAGCACTCGTACAATCTTCAAATCTGGTTTCAAGCTGATTATTCTGGATGAAGCTGATGCCATGACAATGGATGCACAGAATGCTTTGAGAAGGAGTGAGTCAATTATTTCTTTAAACTTTATTAGAAGTTATTACTAATTTCAAATATGTGATGTATTATTTATTTGTGTTAGTTTACAAAGATGATAGAAGTTAACAAATCACAAATATTGAAGAACTTTTTTTTTCATGATTTGTGAAAAAAAAAACTTCTATCTTTATCTTTATAGGGCTATCAGCAGTGAGGCTTTTCCGCCGATAAAGGGAGAAGCTCAGAGGAGTTTAATCACTCGGTATGATTTGTGATTTACCGAAAAATTACAATAAATATGACTCTAACTTCGCGTTTTACTAATAAAACGCGAAGTTTGAGTTCTTACTAAGTACGAGCTTTAAATATTTAGTGAAATTGCGGAATTATTGAGTTCAACTCAGTATTCTAAAATATTATTGATCGTGTAAGGTGCAGTATTGATGGATTGAACAAAATACTGACGAAATCCGGATATTTTGTAATCCAAGCATCAGTATTTCAATATCTCACCGACAGTTGTTTGACAGTGTGTTTTGCATACTCATTTATTATTATATTATTATTAATAATGAATGATGCCTCCCTTTTGTCCCCTTTTTTGTCAGAAACTTACTATATATAAGAAGTTTCTGATGATAATGAGGAATTAAAAGACCCTAAATATATATTGCAGCAGTAATGTTCCATCCACAGCTTGACTTATTACTGCTGGTGATATAATTGCAGAAAACTTCAAGTACTCAAATTATCTGTCTAGGGGTATCTTAAAGTAAGCTACAAGATGTTATAAAATATACAACATTTTTTGTGGTATATTTAGAGTATCAAATATACCACAAACAAATGTGGTATATTTTATAACATCGTATAGCTTTTGACCTTTTACCTCGAATCACGCATGCAATCATTCTATTTTGGCCACAAAAAGCGACGTCTCCCCACCCGGATTATTCAAATCCAACAATAATTAATCACTGCTACAAAGTACGTTTGTTGCAATCGCGCGCCCTCGCCATGGCAACCGCCACAACTGTTTTTGTTACTATTCGCACCAGACGCGTTAAATAATGCAGACGGAGTTTATTCAACAATCAATACAGAGTTAAAAATAATTAGTTTAATGTGCTGTGAGAGTGACGGGGAGCATCTATCAACGCCGTGAGTCAGGTAAGTTTTGATTTTACTTCTTTCGCTGGTCGTATTCACCGGGGCCCATTACCATGCCGAGAAGATCGCTGGAGGTGAGCAGGCGCTGGCGGGGAGCGAGATCGCAAGTGGTGTCCATATGGCAAGACTCTAAAATTTTATATAAGTTATATATATATATAAAAGTTCACCTCAAGTTCATGCAAAAAAGCCAATGATTTATGGTGAAATCCTACATATACATAGAGATGTTTGGGTGATGTTCAAATAATGGTACTAAGGGGGCTCTGTTTCCCTAGGAAGACAGGGTCGAAGTAGTTTGTGGTATACCTTGTGAGCAGCAAATGCCATCGCCGGCACACCGGCCGACGTTTTTCCGGCAAGGACCACTCCCTGCAATGCATGGCTCGCTCTCGTGGAAATATCCGTCGCGGCGACACCGCAAACTCTCCGCTGTGCCCAGAAGACAACCAAATGGTCCACAGCAGATGCCGGGGCCGAAGCACTGACCACTGCCCCCAGGACCGCACGAAACGCACTAAGCCAGATTACAAGAAACATGATTAGAATTATGTTTTGACTGAACGCTTTAATTCTGATTTGATGGTGCCTTTACTATCATGTCTTGACTTAATAGGCTGACTATATGACTACATGACTGTGATTTAACTATGAATTAACTATGACTTGACTGTGATTTGGTAGTGACTTGACTGTGAATTAACTGTGGCTTGACTGTGACTTGAGCGTGACTTGACTGTGTCTGGATAGACATGACTGACTTCACTTGACACAGTATGAAAAACATTATTGATACTATAATTTTCATTCATCATTTTGAAACAAATACAGAATCGCTGTATTTTAACTAATTTGACTATGACTTGACCTTGACTTGTTTGTTACTTGACTGTGACTGAATAGACATAACTGACTTGACTTGGCACAGTGTGAAAAACATTATTAAAACTATAATATTAATTCATCATTCTGAAACAAATACAGAATCACTGTGTTTTAACTAATTTGACTGTGAATTGACTGTGACTTGACTTTAACTAACTAATACATTTCTCATATAACATAACAAAACTTAATTATTATTAATAATATTAATATTATTAACTGTGATTTTATTGTAAATTGATTGCAACTTGACTGTGACTTAATTCTAATTTGACTATGACTTGATTGTGACTTGATTATTACTTGACTGTGACTTGATTGTGACTGGATAGGCATGACTGACTTAACTTAACACGGTGTGGACAACATAATTAATATATTATTATTATTATTATTATATTTAAAGCTATTAGTGGCGTGCTGTATCGCTCCAAGTTCTGCGCTCGTATACCGCTTGTAGGAAGAATTGTGCGCATTGGGAGCGGCTTGCACGACAAATAGAACAAGCGACAATAAACCCGGAGTAGCACACAATGATAAACGAAAACTTTATTTGAAGTAATCATATCAGCTTTTGGCAAATAGCCACAGAATTGAACTTGTACATAAAATAAATACTTGCCGGTTTAACACTATCTTGCTGTATTGCCGCAAACTTGCCATCCCGCTTGCCGCCCCTCGGACAATTGGTGATGAGGCACGCCTGCGTCCACAGCGCGCAAACCGCCACCAGAACCAGCGAAACGCATGCAATGGACCTCATCGTCATCTTGTTGTTGTTGTGGGTGGAATGGTGCTCTGGATGGCGGTGTGCCGCTGTTTTATACACCAGCCACCCTTACACGTGTTAAATATGCATGCGACTTTCAGCCCCCCGGATAATGCTGCTCCAGCGCCGTCGCCCATTTTCATGCAAAGTTACGCGCTAATGGATTGCGTGTTGCGATTTTGAAAATGTCCGACTCGGAGGCGGAGGAGGATAAGGAGATCGCTTCTGGGCGGCAACAGATTAAGATTGTATTCGTTGGCGAGCCCAGTGTCGGAAAGGTATTTTATAGTACATACTTTTATTAAATTTTAAACATTTCTCATATTATATAACAAAAATTAACCCAAATAGACCTACTGTTCCGTATAACGAATATTTGGGAAAAAGTAATCAGTAGAAGATACTTAAATCTATATACTGACTGTTTAGCCCTACCGTTCCTTTAAAAGAACATCATGATAATCCTTTTTATGAAAAAACTACTTTTATTATGATTAATATTAACTTGGAGCAATAATGTAAAACACATTTACTCCAAAATTTTAATTAAAAAAGTTTCTAGTTTATTTGGGTTAAGGCTCGCTTATATAAAGACGAGTTAACTATGGATGATTATAACTAATTTGACTATGACTTGACCTTGACTTGACTATGACTTGACTGTGAATTAACTTTGGTTTGATTGTGATTTGACTGTGATTTGACTGACTTGACTGTGACTTGACTGAATTAACTGTGACTTGACTGTGATTTGATTATGACTTGACTGTGACTTTACTGTGACTTGACTGTGACTTGACTGTGACTTGATTGTGACTTGACTGTGACTTGACTGTGACTTGACTGTGACTTGACTGTGACTTGACTGTGACTTGACTGTGACTTGACTGTGACTTGACTGTGACTTGACTGAATTAACTGTGACTTGACTGTGATTTGATTGTGACTTGACTGTGATTTGACTGTGACTTGACTATGACTTGACTGCGATTTGACTGTGACTGGACAGTGGCTTGACTGTGACTGGATAGACATGACTCACTTGACTTGACACAGTGTGAAAAATATAATTAAAACTATAATTTTAATTGATCATTCTGAAATAAATACAGAATCACTGTGTTTTAACTAATTTGACTATGACTTGACTGTGACTTGACTATGACTTAACTATGACTTGACTATGACTTAACTATGACTTGACTATGACTTAACTATGACTTGACTATGACGACTGTGATTTGACCGTGACTGGACAGTGACTTGACTGTGGCTTGACTGTGACTTAATAGACATGACTCACTTGACTTGACACAGTGTGAAAAACATAATTAAAACTATAATTTTAATTGATCATACTGATTTGACTATGACTTGACTGTGACTTGACTATGACTTGATTGTGACTTGACTATGACTTGATTGTGGCTTGACAGTGAATTAACTGTGACTTGACTGCGAATTGACTGTGACTTGACTATGACTTGACTATGACGACTGATTTGACTGTGACTGGACAGTGACTTGACTGTGGCTTGACTGTGGCTTGACTGTGGCTTGACTGTGGCTTGACTGTGACTTGACTGTGACTGGATAGACATGACTGACTTGACTTGACACAGTGTGAAAAACTTAATTAAAACTATAATTTTTTTAAATCATTCTGAAACAAATACAGAATCACTGTATTTTAACTAATTTGACTGTGACTTGTCTGTGACTTGACTGTGACTTGACTGTGACTTGACTGTGACTTGACTGTGACTTGACTGTGACTTGACTGTAACTAACTAATACATTTCTCATATAACATAACAAAACTTAATTATTAAGACTCGCTTATATAAAGGCGAGTTAACTATAGATGATTATGTTGTGATGTTTATAATTCACATTAAATAATTCTCATTTTAGACTAGTGTTATCAGGCGACTGTGCTATGACGAATTCACGCGACAGTACACTGCGACTGTTGGTGCAGACTTTTATATAAAACGTCTTACACTGCCTGGACGTCGGGATGTGACTCTGAAAATCTCTGATATTGGGGGGCTTGAGTTGCGGGGTTCTATGCTCGATAAGTATCTGTTTAAAACAGATGTAAGCTTTTTTGTTTGTGATGTTTTCTTTATAATATATGTTCAACTTTTAGATTATTGTAATGGTGTATGATATAACAAACCCGTCTAGTTTTGATTACATGCACATGTGGATTGAGACGATTTCAAATTTGATCACTAGTCCACCCTTTGCGGCCGCTATTGGCAATAAGTGCGATTTGGAGCACCAGCGCGCTGTGCGGTTGGACAAGACGACACAGTTTGTCAAAGATAATGGATTGGCGAGTTTTTTTATATCCGCAAAAACTGGTGAATCGGTAAATTTGAATCCTATGTCACTATTTTTAGCCTGTGATTTTTTTCATATTTCATCATATTTTAGCCTGTCACTATTTTTTTAATATCAAATTTTAGCCTGTCACTATTTTTTTTTAATATCAAATATTAGCCTGTCACGATTTTTTTTAATATCAAATTTTAGCCTGTCATTTTTTTTTTAAATATATTTTAACTTGTCACTATTTATTTTAATATCAAATTTTAGCCTGTTACTATTTTTTTTAATATCAAATTTTAGCCGGTCACTTTTTTTTAAATATCATATTTTAGCTTGTCACTATTTTTTTAATATCAAATTTTAGCCTGTCACTATTTTTTTTAATATCAAATTTTAGCCTGTCACTATTTTTTTTAATATCAAATTTTAGCCTGTCATTATTTTTTTTTTAAATATCATATTTTAACTTGTCACTATTTTTTTTAATATCAAATTTTAGCCTGTCACTATTTTTTTTAAATATCATATTTTAGCTTGTCACTATTTTTTTAATATCAAATTTTAGCCTGTCACTATTTTTTTTTAATATCAAACTTTAGCCTGTCACTATTTTCTTTAATATCAAATTTTAGCCTGTCACTATTTTTTTTAATATCACATTTTAGCCTGTCATTATATTTTTTTTTTAATATCATATTTTAACTTGTCACTATTTTTTTAATATCAAATTTTAGCCTGTCACTATTTTTTTTAATATCAAATTTTAGCCTGTCACTATTTTTTTTAATATCAAATTTTAGCCTGTCACTATTTTTTTTTAAATATCATATTTTAGCTTGTCACTATTTTATTTAATATCAAATTTTAGCCTGTTTCTATTTTTTTAATATCAAATTTTAGCCTGTTACTATTTTTTTTTAATATCAAATTTTAGCCTGTTACTATTTTTTTTTTAATATCAAATTTTAGCCGGTAACTTTTTTTTAATATCAAATTTTAGCCTGTTACTATTTTTTTAATATCAAATTTTAGCCTGTTACTATTTTTTTTAATATCAAATTTTAGCCTGTTACTATTTTTTTTAATATCAAATTTTAGCCTGTTACAATTTTTTTTTAATATCATATTTTAGCCTGTTACTTTTTTTTAATATCAAATTTTAGCCTGTTACTATTTTTTTAATATCAAATTTTAGCCTGTTACTATTTTTTTTAATATCAAATTTTAGCCTGTTACTTTTTTTTTAATATCAAATTTTAGCCTGTCACTATTTTTTCAATATCATATTTTAGCCTGTCACTATTTTTTTTAATATCAAATTTTAATCTAAACGCAGACTTTTTACTACTTTTGCAAATACAAAATTGCTCATTACACAACAAACATAGAAATCTCGGTTAATATTTGAGATTATTTAAAAAATCACTTGATATCTTGTATGTACTTCGTTTCAAACATGAAATATCTTCAAAACTAGTAACTTCCTAAAGTCCTGATTTCCTTGGGAAAACGGTATCGTAAAAACTGTTATTTGTGACGTCATTTACACATTACAAAAATTGTTTTAACCCTTTATCTGTCTATCTTTATCATCAGTACATACCGGTATCGCATCGATGTTATTTTTTGCATTTTTTATAATTATAATTATTTTAAATTTATTTATTTATTTTTATATATGAATATATACAACTGTTTAATTTCTAATGTTTGATTTTATTGCGTTTTATATCTAATATATTTAGTATTAAACCAAATTATATTAATATAATTAATAACAATAATTGTAAAGTAGTAATGTTAAGTAATGTAAATGTAATAGCCTTTACAATTTACATTACTTAACATTACTACTTTACAATTATTCTTATTAGTTATATTAATATAATTTGGTTTAATACCAAATATATTATACCGAAAGGTAAAAGGCAAATAGATAATATATATTAAACCAAATTATAACAAATATTTTTTAGGTATCGTCTGCACTACTTGAAATAGTGGCCAAGTTTTTGGGTATATCGCTCACTAAACTGCAAAGGGAACAGCAGCAGGCTGTTATAAGGGCGGAATTGATGCCTTCGCCACCAGAGGCGATTATTAGACGAGTACATGTGCGACAAACTAGGGCATCAAATGCTTGCAGGGTGCAATAACAAACATGTCAATATTTATATCAATAAAACACTTATTCAAACACAACTACTCGTAATTACTTAATATAAATGATCCTATAAATTGACAAAGTCATAATTAAAGGTTTTATCAAATTTATTCCATACTTTAGGGACACCCTGTATAGTGTCATTTGAGAAATAAAAGTTGTATACACTTTCTACCAAACCGGAAATGAATGTAATTTTTTAGTTCAGTATCATGCAAATGTGGTATATTTAAAAAATTACATTTATTTCCGGTGTGGCCGAAATTGTATACAGCTTTTGTTTCTCAAATGATACTATACAGGGTTTATTTTATTTTATGGAATTTATTCCATACCTTAGGGACATCCTGTATAGTGTCATTTTAGAAACAAAAGTTGTATACACTTTCGACCAAACCGGAAATGAATGTCATTTTTTAATTCAGTATAATGCAAATTAATCTGTGGTATATTTAAAAAATTACATTCGTTTCCGATTTGGCCGAACGTGCATACAACTTTTGTTTCTCAAATGACACTATACAGGGTTATTTTATTTTATCGAATTTATTCCATACTTTAGGGACACTCTGTATAGTGTCATTTGAAAAACAAAAGTTGTAGACACTTTCCATATTATGGACTAGTTTATTATACAGGGTTACTATAATATTTTTGCAGTAGACTATGACCATTATTTATCCTTTAGTTTTTCTTTTATAGTTATAGAGAAATATACAGAGAACATCCGATTTTGCATCATCTGCAATTACCTAAGCAAAATTATTCCTGCCCTGCAGTCGCGTTGCACGCGATTTCGATTTGGACCTCTGTCACCCGACCAGATTCTCCCACGGCTCAACTATGTGGTTGATGAAGAAAAGTAGGTAACATTTATAACAATTTTAATTGCATCAACTACTACTATATAGTTTATAAGATCGTCAATTAGCGTGAATTGTTTAAATCATATTGGCTCTGCCTGACGCATGTTCTTTCTGCGAATTGTTACAGATTGAAGGTATCAGAGGATGGCAAGCAGGCGTTGCTGCGCCTCGCAAACGGCGACATGCGAAAAGTCCTAAATGTCCTGCAAAGCACCTGGTTGGCCTACAAAGATGTTACAGAGGATAATGTTTACACATGCGTCGGACACCCTCTCAAGAGTGATATTGAAAATATTGTGCAGTGGTTGTCCACCGAGGATGTCAAAACAGCATATAATAGTATCCTTTTGTTGTAATTCATCTCTTTTTGCAAACAACTGCATTATATTTATATTTATATTTATATTTATATTTATATTTATATTTATATTTATATTTATATTTATATTTATATTTATATTTATATTTATATTTATATTTATATTTATATTTATATTTATATTTATATTTATATTTATATTTATATTTATATTTATATTTATATTTATATTTATATTTATATTTATATTTATATTTATATTTATATTTATATTTATATTTATATTTATATTTATATTTATATTTATATTTATATTTATATTTATATTTATATTTATATTTATATTTATATTTATATTTATATTTATATTTATATTTATATTTATATTTATATTTATATTTATATTTATATTTATATTTATATTTATATTTATATTTATATTTATATTTATATTTATATTTATATTTATATTTATATTTATATTTATATTTATATTTATATTTATATTTATATTTATATTTATATTTATATTTATATTTATATTTATATTTATATTTATATTTATATTTATATTTATATTTATATTTATATTTATATTTATATTTATATTTATATTTATATTTATATTTATATTTATATTTATATTTATATTTATATTTATATTTATATTTATATTTATATTTATATTTATATTTATATTTATATTTATATTTATATTTATATTTATATTTATATTTATATTTATATTTATATTTATTTGCATAATAAGTAGTTATTGTAGTAGTAGTGGTTGGAGGTTACTTTAAGATCCTACAAAAAAAAATCGGAATTTTTTCTTCTCACTGTTTTGCTTATATCTTCTAAACCATGCGGTTTCCGAGGAAAATGTTTATGTTCAAAGTTTTTGAGCGTTAAATATGCTTCAATTTCAACTGGTCAACTTTATGTTTTTATCGTATACTTACCGAGATACAGTAGTTTAAAGATGGGGCAAATTTCTACTACTAATTTCAACTTGTGAAAAATATGAGAACAATGCACGTTTCTGCTTCTTAACTATTTTTCGACATATCTATAGGCGCTTTCGTTTAGCATGGTTTAGCATTACTAGTCGCCCCGTGGCGTGCTGTATCTTGCGGTCGTGCTTAATTATGTGGTTGATGGTTGATTCTATAAAAATGAAAATCTGAATTTGTCCATGTAACGCCGTTTTTTGACTTGTCCACTGGACTATAAGGCTGTTTTATATAAAATTTCATGTCCACCCGGATGTTATTAAAACTATTTCGTAGGTATAGATAATTTTTCTCAACCAGTACCGTAGATATCAAAGAGCTCAAAACAATCAAAGGTTTAGCACTGAACGATATTCTATCCGAAATTCACAGATATGTTTACAGAAGTAAGTATTAGATTATACTAAAATCAATAGTCACGAAAACATCCATATATACTTTATTTAAATCAAATATCTTGCTATATTATTTTATAGGGATGCTGCATATCTAAATTTTGGGCTAAACCACCGCCGACTGGACCGCATTATCAGTAGTATTGCTTGAAACAATAATGGGCAGGGTTGGATTAACCTATATTTTAGGGCCCTAGACATTTTGTGCTTGACCTTTATAAGAAATAGACCACGCACGAAAATATATAACTAAAGTTGCTTTCGTTTTAGCTGCTCCGAATAGTTCGTACCAGAGCTAGTCGATATAAGACAACAAAGATGTAAAGTAACTAATTGTACATTTTTTTTTTGGAAAATTGTGTTATGTACACTTTTCTTGGAAGATTGTATAATGTACAATTTTCTTGGAAAATTGTATGATGTACAATTTTCTCGGAAAATTATATGTTATACAATTTTTTTTGAAAATTATATGTATACAATTTTCTTGGAAAATTGTATGATGTACAATTTTCTTCGAAAATTATATGATATACAATTTTCTTCGAAAATTGTTTGCTGTATAATTTTTTTGGAAAATTGTATGATGTACAAATTTCTTGGAAAATTGTATGATGTAAATTTTCTTGGAAGATTGTATGATGTACAATTTTCTTGGAAAATTATATGATGTACAATCTTCTTGGAAAATTGTATGCTGTATTTTTTTTTTTTGAAAATTGTATGATGTACAAATTTCTTGGAAAATTGTATGATGTAAATTTTCTTGGAAGATTGGATGATGTACAATTTTCTTGGAAAATTATATGATATACATTTTTCTTGGAAAATTGTATGATGTACAATTTTATTGGAAAATTGTATAATGTACAATTTTCTTGGAACATTGTATGATGTACAATTTTCTTGGAAAATTATATGATATACATTTTTCTTCGAAAATTGTATGATCTACAATTTTGTTTGGAAAATTATATCATATACACCTTTCTTGGAAAATTGTATGATGTACAATCTTCTTGGAAAATTGTATGCTGTACAATTTTCTGGGAAAATTGTATGATGTACAATTTACTTGGAAGATTGTATGCTAAATTGTATGAAGTACAATTTTTTTTGGAAAATTGTATGATGTACATTTTTTTTTGGAAAATTATATGATGTACAATTTTCTTGTAAAATTATATGATATACAATTTTCTTGTAAAATTATATGCTGTACAATTTTCTTGGAAAATTGTATGATGTGCAAATTTCTTGGAAAATTGTATGATGTAAATTTTCTTGGAAGATTGTATGATGTACAATTTTCTGGGAAAATACAAATTAATGAATGCGTTTAACACGTTAAGGGTAAGGGACGTGATAAAATAGTGCATTCTAAGAGCAGCTCGCACTGATAATCGAACACGACAGCCCGAAACAGCTCTCAAACGAACTCAACATTTATATAGGGATAAACTTTTTTTTTTCAAGTGGCAGGTGTGAATTTGTCTTGCTTTAACATCATGTGTGTTTGTTTCAGTTCAATTTCCATTTGATTTATTGACAACGCTATTGGATCGACTCGCGGAGATCGAACACCGTCTTACAACCGGCACAAATGAAAACATTCAGTTGACTGCTCTCATTTGTGCTTTTCAGATGGCCAAGGAGGTGAATCCGGTGGATGATTGAAGTAGATTTGGAAAAATGTGTGATAACTGAATTTGTTGTGTTAATTGTAATGTTCTTATTTATAATATTTTTTTGGTATTAGCGAATTTAGAACTGGCTACAGTCATTACCCTACTCAAAATCTATCCTATGCCAAATGAAATTATTTTATATTTTCTATTCTGGTATTACCTAGTCAAAATCTATCCTATACCAAATGAAATTAATTTATATTTTCTATTCTGGTATTAACTAGCGCTGTCACCGTCGATACTGGGAAGCTCAAACAGGAATGAAACACTCGGAGAATTTCATAAGGGCTCCCAGTAAAAGGGCGACGGAATAAATCACCTATTACGGAATGTTGTAAGTCAAGATACTGCACTTAAATAGCATTCAGTAAAGACGCGATGGATGAAATTCTAAAACTAAATAGAAATCAATTAAGAAATGTTGTAGGACTACTAGCAGGACACTGCACATTAAATAAACACCTGCACGCTATGGGGATACAAATCACCAACTTGCAGAGGTTGTGGGAAGGAAGAAACCCCACTACATGTAATCCCTAGCTGCGAAGCATTCAACGCATACAAGAAAGTTCTCTTTGATTCAAAGCGAAAGAACCCTAAGCCCGCCCTTTCATGAAACTTCTGAACTTCATTGAAGATTCAGAGCACATGAATGAGGTTTAAGTAATGGAGAGCACAATAGATCAACCGTGGCAGCAGTGCAGTGGGATGCTACAGCTAAACCAGAACCCACTCGGCTTTTCTACAATTAAAATAGTTGCACAAAGAAGAATATTGAAAATTGTAAGTTGCAATTTAAAAATCATTCTCCTGTCGCAGGACACCTAGGCCCTGTCCGTTTGGCTACTAGTAGTGACACATGCTGACGCAGTACCGGATTGACGGGTGTGGGGGGTAACTGCCCCGGGCGGCAAAATGGTACTAGTCACTAGAGTGCCTTTCGTTTATCACTCTGGGCTGGTACGGGCTTATTGTCTCTTGTTCTATTTGTCGCTTTCGATGCGCACAATTCTACCTCGGCCCTTACAACCGGCGGCGCAAGACCTGAGCGATACTGCACGCCACGGGGGCGACTAGCAATGATAAACGAAAGCGCCTAAAGTTCTGGTTTCCTAGCAAACGGTGTCGATAAATACGGCCATTTTTGACGTCATTTACACATTACGTTTTAAGTACATGTAATTGAGTAACTCACCAGATTTCAGTGTAATTAACGACATTTTCCTACTTTGAAGTATACCTCTCTCTGGATTACCAAATGTATTTAAATATACATAAAATAAAAGTGTGACGTCAAAATGACGTGAAATACGGCCGCTTTTTCCTAGGAAACCGTCTTTAGTAGTAGCCAAACGGACAGTGCCCTAGTTAGGTACATAAACATAGTAAATTTAAACATATTTTTCCTTTATTGAACAACTCTCGCTTGCTTCACAATTCATTCTGATAATCGTTTTGTTTTGTTTTTAAACTTTCTTCCATTAAATAAATAAATAAAATCACACACATGCACACTAAACTAGCGCTAATTATTAACAATAAATTACTTTTTTTTTCGGATCAGTCTAAAGCTAGATTTCTATTTTATCAATTGGTAGCAAAATATTGTTTTCTATCCAAAAATATTGCTGACAAAGTTACTGAAGCCGCTCGAAATGGACGAGAATATTCCGGATTCCTGGCCCTGCTGCTGCTGCGGCTGCTGCTGGGGGCCCAGTGGGCCGCTCTGGGGCGGCGGGCCTCTATGGAAGTGCGGCTGCGGCGGCAGGCCGGGGCGATAGAAATTACCGTCCTTCCTCTAATGGACAGTGTTCGGTTATTGTTTGTAAATTGTATGGTTGTTAGTACCCAAAACACCATGGTTTAAATGAAATATATATGTACAAGTATAAGTAGAAAGTAGCAAACACCGAAATTAATTTGGAAATCACTAGAATTTTAAAAATAACGCGTTTTGAGACATTTAATAGTACGAGTAATTTTTAGAATGAGTGTACAGTATGAACTTAATGATAGGAAATTATTCCTTTTGCACCAGAATGAACAATTTATATATATATATATATATATATATATATATATATATATATATATATATATAAATGTAAACTCACTTAGCAATCTACATATCTAGATTTTGTATCTTATTAGATCTCATCAGTGAGGATGAATTTGTCTTGAAATTGTCTATCAGATGAATTCACACAATATTTCAAGTGGTTATATACAAAAATGATACAACTAAACCCCTAAAAGGAAAACGCCATCTTGCGGCACCGCATCAATTTGCAATGCATACAATTATTGATGTGGTGCCGCCAGATGGCGTTTAACTTTCTATTTTTAAATATTTTTTATTACTAAATTCGCCGACGATTTTATATTATAACAAAAAACAAACAAAACTCTAAATTCTATAAACTAATTGACTATTCACTCTACATTCGAGCATGTTGTATACTTACAAGAATGTTGCAAGGTACTAAGTGCGCGAGGTAGTTGCAGTGTGTTTTTTTTTTACAATTTGTTTTTTGATATCGAGCGTTATTCTTCGGGGAAAGCTATGTCGCCAACGGGCGGTTTGTTGGACGCTAGTTGGGGTGGTTTTGGGAGCATACTAAGAGAAGGTGTTGTCACAGGCCGGTTAAAGTGTTGCCCGAACTGGAAAAGAATATTTACAACAGTGTTTAGAGTTAGGGAGTTCAATCACACTAATCCAGCTGACTAAATTTATTGTCCTTATTTATTACTTTTAGTAAAAAATAAGGATATCTTTAAGAAGTAAGGTTGCTTATTAGAAGTATAGTTTTAAACAACAATTTTAACCAATAAATTCATATTTTCAGAATTTATTTTTGTGTCCTAAACTTTGCAGTTTATTGCCTGTATTTACTAAATACTTAAAACTAAAAGAAAAATATTTTATAGTTTAAAAATTATTTTATAGTTTTGAAATATATTTTAAATCTATAAAATATTTTTTTTTAGTTTTAAAAAATATTTTATAGTTTTGAAAAATTTTTTATAGTTTTAAAAAATATTTTATAGTTTTGATAAATATTTTATAGTTTTGATAAATATTTTATAGTTTTGATAAATATTTTATAGTTTTAAAAAATATTTTATTGTTTTGAAAAATATTTTAATAGTTTTAAAAAATATTTTTTTAAACTATAAAATATTTTTTTTAAACTATAAAATATATTTCAAAACTATAAAATATTTTTCAACACTATAAAATATTTTTGAAAACTATAAAATATTTTATAGTTTCAAAAATATTTTATAGTTTTGAAATATATTTTATAGTTTAAAAAAATATTTTTTAAAACTATAAAATATTTTTCAAAACAATAAAATATTTTTTAAAACTATAAAATATTTTTCAAAACTATAAAATACTTTTTAAAACTATAAACAAAAAAATAGATTTGTTTTCAATCTATAAAATATATTTTAAAACTATAAAATATATTTCAAAACTATAAAATAGTTTTTAAAACTATAAACAAAAAAAATAGATTTGTTTTGAATCCATAAAATATTTTTCAAAACTATAAATTATTTTTCAAAACTATAAAATAGTTTTTAAAACTATAAACAAAAAAAAATAGATTTGTTTTGAATCTATAAAATATTTTTCAAAACTAAAATATATTTCAAAACTATAAAATAGTTTTTAAAACTATAAACAAAAAAAATAGATTTGTTTTCAATCTATAAAATATATTTCAAAACTATAAAATATTTTTCAAAATTATAAAATATATTTCAAAACTATAAAATATTTTTCAAAACTATAAAATATATTTCAAAACTATAAAATATATTTCAAAACTATAAAATAGTTTTTAAAACTATAAACAAAAAAAATAGATTTGTTTTGAATCTATAAAATATTTTTCAAAACTATAAAATATTTTTCAAAACTATAAATTATTTTTCAAAACTATAAAATATTTTTCAAAACTATAAAATACTTTTTAAAACTATAAACAAAAAAATAGATTTGTTTTCAATCTATAAAATATATTTTAAAACTATAAAATATATTTCAAAACTATAAAATAGTTTTTAAAACTATAAACAAAAAAAATAGATTTGTTTTGAATCCATAAAATATTTTTCAAAACTATAAATTATTTTTCAAAACTATAAAATATTTTTTTTAAACTATAAAATATATTTCAAAACTATAAATTATTTTTCAACACTATAAAATATTTTTGAAAACTATAAAATATTTTATAGTTTCAAAAATATTTTATAGTTTTGAAATATATTTTATAGTTTAAAAAAATATTTTTTAAAACTATAAAATATTTTTCAAAACAATAAAATATTTTTTAAAACTATAAAATATTTTTCAAAACTATAAAATAGTTTTTAAAACTATAAACAAAAAAATAGATTTATTTTGAATCTATAAAATATTATTCAAAACTATAAAATATTTTTCAAAACTATAAAATAGTTTTTAAAACTATAAACAAAAAAAAATAGATTTGTTTTGAATCTATAAAATATTTTTCAAAACTAAAATATATTTCAAAACTATAAAATAGTTTTTAAAACTATAAACAAAAAAAATAGATTTGTTTTCAATCTATAAAATATATTTCAAAACTATAAAATATTTTTCAAAATTATAAAATATATTTCAAAACTATAAAATATTTTTCAAAACTATAAAATATATTTCAAAACTATAAAATATATTTCAAAACTATAAAATAGTTTTTAAAACTATAAACAAAAAAAATAGATTTGTTTTGAATCTATAAAATATTTTTCAAAACTATAAAATATTTTTCAAAACTATAAATTATTTTTCAAAACTATAAAATATTTTTCAAAACTATAAAATACTTTTTAAAACTATAAACAAAAAAATAGATTTGTTTTCAATCTATAAAATATATTTTAAAACTATAAAATATATTTCAAAACTATAAAATAGTTTTTAAAACTATAAACAAAAAAAATAGATTTGTTTTGAATCCATAAAATATTTTTCAAAACTATAAATTATTTTTCAAAACTATAAAATATTTTTCAAAACTATAAAATATATTTCAAAACTAAAAAATATTTTTTAAAACTATAAACAAAAAAAAATAGATTTGTTTTTAATCGTTATTGTTAAATTCATGAAGTTTAATTCTAATTAATTTAATAATTACTTTTCGTATATAGTAATTTTTCAACCTTTAAAAAATCATTGAAAACAAAAAAATACAGTTGTTATACTAACTATTGAAAAAAATTAAGTTATTAATAATTGAATGATTCCATACTGTGGTAGAAAAGGCGAGCGGATATATATATATATATATATATATATATATATATATATATATATATATATATATATATATATATATCATATAATCTAATGTAATTTTGAGAAAAACAATTGCAACCCTACTTCTTATCAGCTTTCCATCTATGTGTTATTTCATAGTCACCATTAAGCATGCTTTAGGTGTATTTACAAACCGCGTGACTTACCGAACCTACCTTTGCGGGGTGCATTGTTACATTCACCAGTGTCGGGTGTTCGTCGACTACCATAAACTCAACGTCGCGTGGTACGTAGCCGTCAGCATACACCTAAATATGTTCAAAAAAAATGTGTTATATACACGTTCACGTTAGTTTTTTTTTTGGTAATATTACCTCCAGTTTGTACACTCCGGGTAGGAGGATTCTCCAGAACTCCCCGTACTTGGTGGTTTGGAAGCCGACGTCGCGTGATTTCACTTTGAGAGAAGCCTTCTCGATTGGGTTGCCGTTTTCGTCCATTACAAATCCGTGCACGCCTCTATGGGCCTCAGCCAGGAATTTGATCATTGCCTGAATGAGAGAGTGTTGGTTTAGTTTATCTCTTTCGGGCATTTAAAGGCTTTAAACATACTGGGGGGTTTTAGTTTGAGCACCTCGGCACATTTAACAGTTAACATTAAATAAAAATTTCTATCTATAGTGCCTTTCGTGTTTATCTACCAGACTGGAGTGATATATAACATTTTCAACTTTTTCTGCTTTTTTAATTTTTATTGTTGACATTTTTGACTTTTTGTTGTTGAAATTTTTGACTTTTTGTTGTTGAAATTTTTGACTTTTTGTTGTTGACATTTTTGACTTTTAGTTGTCGACATTTTTGACTTTTTGTTGTTGACATTTTTGACTTTTTGTTGTTGACATTTTTGACTTTTTGTAGTTGACATTTTTGTTGTTAAAATTTTTGACTTTTTGTTGTTGAAATTTTTGACTTTTTGTGGTTGACATTTTTGACTTTTTGTTGTTGTATTTTTGACTTTTTGTTGTTGAAATTTTTGACTTTTTGTTGTTGACATTTTTGACTTTTTGTTGTTGTAATTTTTGACTTTTTGTTGTTGACATTTTTGACTTTTTGTTGTTGTAATTTTTGACTTTTTGTTGTTGAAATTTTTGACTTTTTGTTGTTGTCAATTTTGACTTTTTGTTGTTGCCATTTTTGACTTTTTGTTGTTGATATTTGACTTTTTGTTGTTGAAATTTTTGACTTTTTGTTGTTGAAATTTTTGACTTTTTGTTGTTGAAATTTTTGACTTTTTGTTGTTGACATTTTTGACTTTTTGTTGTTGAAATTTTTGACCTTTTGTTGTTGACATTTTTGACTTTTTGTTGTTGATATTTTTGACTTTTTGTTGTTGACATTTTTGATTTTTTGTTGTTGACATTTTTGACTTTTTGTTGTTGACATTTTTGACTTTTTGTTGTTGAAATTTTTGACTTTTTGTTGTTGAAATTTTTGACTTTTTGTTGTTAACATTTTTGACTTTTTGTTGTTGAAATTTTTGACCTTTTGTTGTTGACATTTTTGACTTTTTGTTGTTGACATTTTTGACCTTTTGTTGTTGACATTTTTGACTTTTTGTTGTTGATATTTTTGACTTTTTGTTGTTGACATTTTTGACTTTTTGTTGTTGATATTTTTGACTTTTTGTTGTTAATATTTTTGACTTTTTGTTGTTGACATTTTTGACAATTCAGATATGATTTTTTACATTTTGACATTTTTTCTCTTTGAAGTTTCGACTTTTTGTCATTTGGACATCCTGACATTCTCACAAGTTGACAATGTGAACAAAATTTTTATATATATATATATATATATATATATATATATATATATTTGTTAATTGAATTGCAACTTACCAATCTGTTATCCTCCCAATATCTAGGCAACTCACTCGCAGGCGGGAATTTGCAACAAGAAATCTCTAAAGTGACCTCCATGCACCCAAACCACACATAGTTGTAGTCCTGCATGCCTCCTGTTAGTGGATACCACGCGGCCCCATTGGTGATTCCCTGAAAAATCTCATTTGATGTAATTGGTAAAGGATTGTTGATGAAACGTCTCAGCAGGCTTTACTTATTTTGATTTCTTCTTCTAATGTTTCAAGTACGCTATGAAATTACAAGTGCTTACTCTTTGGAATGCTGGCGAAGACGATTTGCAAGCCACCCCGCGACTCATTTTGGCGTGGTTTGTGGAGTACGTGAGCGATAAATGCTTGAAAACATCATCGTCGGGCGTCAGGGAGGGTGCGGACGCGTAACTCTGGAAAACTATACATACAAAACGTGAGATTACAATTTTATATATATAATTACGTAAGGATAAAAAACAAAGTGATATGTATCTATTTATCGCGAACATGTTTCATGACTAATATAGTCGATATAGATAATTTTTTGAAAATGTCTGTCTGTGTGTATGTGAACAAAATTTCTAGAGGGTGCGGACGCGTAACTCTGGAAAATTATACAAAATGTGAGATTTCAATTTTATTAATAATAATAATTACGTAAGGATAAAAAACAGGGTGCATTGCATTCGATTAACTGTCGCTATGGGGGTGGTACGACGTCCCAACGTCGTACCACCCCCATAGCAAATGATCTTTCCCAAAAGGTCATTTGCAAGACTCATTCTTCTAGACGTCGGGAAAAATAGGTCGGGCATTGTAGGGTTTCTGGTGGAAAAGCTGTGGAACGCCGGGAAAGCGCAAAATATAAAATTCATAGCAGAGAAAAAATTTCAACTGTTAGTATTTAGTAAAAGACTAAAGAAAAAAACGGGGTAAAATATTAGAAAATCTTTACCAGTATCGGTAAATTT
Organism: Lordithon lunulatus; assembly: GCA_963942505.1. Taxonomy (NCBI): domain Eukaryota; kingdom Metazoa; phylum Arthropoda; class Insecta; order Coleoptera; family Staphylinidae; genus Lordithon; species Lordithon lunulatus. Next base: position 48,826,589 of record OZ012673.1, read on the forward strand.
AGAGCAATTAAATTTAACATTTTTTTTTTAAGAATTCGCGATTATCTATCCAATGAGCCCAAACTAGATTGTACTGGAAAAACTTATTTTTTTCTTGTTTCAGTTTTTCGAGAGTAGAGGATACTAAAATCTCTACCAGTGCGGGGGGTGTACTGGTAAAGATAAATATTTGATAACTTTACTAAACTTACGTGAACACAAAGCCGACGACCTGCAAATTCCTTGCGGCGTGCATTTAATATCAATCAATTGTTTGTAATATAATTTTATTTAAATAAGTTCCGCAACTTACGTGAGTTGGGGGTGTTGTCGAATGGATAGCTGGCCACCAATGCGCCCCCGTGAAGGCTGCCCGATAGAACAAACTGTATTTTAGACACCCACTCTTTGACAGCTTCCGTTTCCGGCTGGGTGCGCTTGTTGTTTTGCTTGAAGTAGTCGGGGAAGTTGCGGTTCAGGTCGAAACCACGGGCATTGTATCTAGACGAGAATTGAAAGTAATATTGTTTTTTAACAATCAAGGTTGAAAAGCTTTCACCGAATGGATTTTAGGCATGGAATAAAATTCTAACATTTATAAAAAACATATTTCCTTCCATCTGATTCACCTTAAAGTAGAAGTGACTTCGAACTGTCATCTCTCAATGCAAATTATGAGACATATTATTTCAATTGATAATTCATACCTTCCTTGTCCGCCTTCGCAAGTGCCCTCCTTTGACACCTCAAACCCGTCCGGATTCATGGATGGCATTATGTGGATCCTAGTGTTTTCCAAAAGCCACCTGATGTAAGGGTCGGTGCTGTATCCGGTTGTCAGATGCTGTAAAATTATTTAATGTTTTATATTAAAATCCTGTCCACTATTGGTGTCTCAAGAAAAACTGTTTTAAATACCTGAAGGCTTGTTATAAAGGTACCTTACACTGTCAATAATACTGTTGTGCCAACATCCGCTGCATTTTATAGGTCCCATAAACTATTAAATGGATAAATTTAAAACGTCATTGTGACAGAAATTGCCAAAACAAATGTCAAACAACTGGATTAGCGCTTGTGATTAGAGCTTTGTTTGTTTCATTATTCAGTGTTTCCAATAGAGAGAATGTAAAGTAACTACATTTTCAAGATAATCTATTTATTGTTGTTACACAACAACAAATACTTATGGGTTCAATAGCTATTGATACATTTATGGAACGTTGGTGAATACAAAGGTCGGTATTAAATATTGTCGCGGTGGTGCGGGGGTTGGGGGTTCACCGAGGTAGCTCAGGTTTGGGGGTAGCTCATCGTGTAAGGTACATTATTGATAGATTGAACATAATACTGACTGAATTGAGTGGTTGATAAATATTGAAACAAATACAAACAGTACTAGGTACATCGTGTATATATATATATATATATATATATATATATATATATATATATATATATATATATATATTATTATTATGGACAGTGAAAAGTGCCTTTGTGTTCCTGTTTTGTTATATCGATTAGTTGGTTGTTTGACAGATAACCTCAAAGTCAACACAAGATATAATTTGAGGTTATCTGTCATCCATCAAACGTAAACAAGCCTCCAGAGCTGCTTTAGTTTATCGTTATTCGCTATTCCGGGCTGTTCTAGCTAGAGAAGAACTCCGGGCGATTAACTAAAACAGTTCTGATGGCTTGTTTACGAAAATTATACATTCTGGCGGCATCAGATGGCGTTTAACTTTCCTCGTAGGGGGTTAGTTGTATAATTTTTATATATAACCACTCGAGATATTGTGTGAATTCATCCTCACTAGCTCAACTACACTGATGAGATCTAATAAGACCAAAATCTAGATATGTAGATTGCTAAGAGGTGGATTCACACTTATATATGCTTGTTTACGTTTGTTGGATGACAGATAACCTAAAATCTTGTGTTGAATTCGAGGTTATCTGTCAAACTAGCTACCAAAAGCTGATAAACCACCTGAATCACGCGCAGAGATTATATATACACTTATATATGCTTGTTTACGTTTGTTGGATGACAGATAACCTCAAATCTTGTGTTGAATTTAAGGTTATCTGTCAAACTAGCTACCAAAAGCTGAATCACGCGCAGAGATTTATTTTCTCCTTTTTTGTATAATTATTTATTTATTTATTTGCTGTATATATACAGCGTGGAGAGGTTCGTTAATATAAACCAACCACGATTTTTGTGATTACGTCTCATGATGTTTCACTTACATGAATTAGATGCAATAACACTTCTCTGCTAACAGCTTCGTTTCCGTGTATATTTCCTACATATTTCACGTCTGGCTTCCCAATCATGTGCTCATAGGGTGAGGCTGATACCACCATGACCCATAAATCACGACCTATTATTTAAACACAAGAAAAAGATTGTTTTAATTAAAACAATTATAACCGTATTCACTAACATCCCATAAACTTTATAGGTCCCATAAGCTATTGAATGGATAAATTTAAAATGTCATTGTGACAGAATATGCCAAAAACAAATGCCAAACACCTAGAAAGGCGCGTGTGATTCAAACTTTGTTAGCATCTTTTGTTCAATTACTCAGTGTTTCCAATAGAAAGAATCTAAAGTAACTACAATTCCTAGATAATGTATTTATTGTTGCTATAACAACGAATGCTTATGGGTTCAATAGCTATTGATAGAGTTATGGAACGTCGGTGAATACGGGGGTCAGCTCTCTAAATATATATATATATATATATATATATATATATATATATATATATAATATAATATAATTCCGGTATTTAGATCTCGCGATACCAGGATCAGGATTGAATGATCTGAATCCAGGTATCGCGAGATTTAAATACCTAAAAACAGTATTAAAATCATTCGGGTATACGGGGATCAGGATTGAATCTGAATCCCGGTATTGCAAGATTTAAATAAAAACAAAAACGGTATTAAAATCTTTCGGGTCTTGTAATCCTTATTCATGTATTTATATATATATAATATATATATATATATATATATATATATATATATATATATATATATATATACATGAATAAGGATTACAATACCCGAATGATTTTAATACCATTTTTTTGTATTTAATCTCGCAATATCGGGATGCAGATTCAATCCTGATCCCCGTATACCCGTATATGATTTTAATACCGTTTTTAGGTATTTAAATCTCGCGATACCTGGATTCAGATCATTCAATCCTGATCCCGGTATCACGAGATCTAAATACTGGAATTAAAACGGTATTAAAATTGTTCGGGTATTGCAATTATCTCCCTATTTGTGTATAAAAACATGTAAATCCCAAACACCCGGTATATACCATCATACCCATACCTTGTACTGATTTCCCAATGGAATACAGGGCGGTGAGTGATGGAAAACGTGTGCTAGTTAGGCGTAGAAACTTCGTCATTTGTTCGTAGTCATGATATTTAAAATCCAACCCGTAGGGCTCGTTCTGGGCCTCTACGTTGTAGTTTTGTATGGACGGTTGGTAGTTTCTTTGCTCAATTGGTGCCGCAACGGGAGCGGCATCGTCCTGAAAACTAATTGGTCCTGCTACGCTCGCGCCCAGGCTGAATTGCACGCCTTGCTGACCAGAGCGGGCTGCCGCTTCTTTGGCTGGTGCTTCTTCAGCGATTGCTGAAGTTAGTGCTAGGGCTAACGAGAGCCACAGTAGCGCCATATTTACTAGAAAAAAACAAAATATAAATACATTAATACAATGGTAATAATAAATAAACTGAAATCGAACATATGTAATTATAACTTAATAAAATGAATGTTCATGAATAATAGGACTATCAAAAAATATATCATGATTTATATCCATTTTATGCCAACTATATTTTTTGTTAGACCGAAAAATTAATGAAAATGCGATTTTATGGGTATGTTAAAAATTAAATTTCTTGAAATTCAAAGTAATAATTGATATAATTTTGATTTCAAAATGTTAATGAAGAATGAAACTATCTAGAAATAAATCATGGTAGATATTTATTTACTCCAACTATATTTTTCGTTGTTCCGAAAAATAACTGAAAATTGCTATTTTATGGGCGTGCTAAAATATTAATTTCTTGAAATTCAAAGAAATAATTGAAGTATTTTTAACATCAAAATGTTCATGAATACTGAGGCTATCAAAAAATAAATCTAGATATCAATCATGAGTTTATATATATATATATATATATATATATATATATATATATATATATATATATATATATATATTATTTATAACTGTATTTTTCGTTAATTTGAAAAATAAATGAATGAAAATTGCTAGAATGAATAAATATCAATCATAAATTATTTATTGATAGTTTTATTCTTCATGAAAATTTGGAAATAAAAATTATTTAAATGTTGAAAAATTAACTTTTATTGGGGCACCCATAAAAGTTAATTTTTCAACATTTAAATAATTTTGATTTCAAAATTTTCATGAAGAATAAGACTATTAATAAATAATATATATATATATATATATATATATATATATATATATATATATATATATATATGTCGGCGCTTGATCATAATAATCATTTTCAAGCCATAATGCGGGCACAAGGGTGCATTGCGCAGCGTCTGCTTGGTAGTGAAACCAATCAGGAAGGCCGATTTGAAGGAATGTGTGTACTTGAGATCTTACCCTCGATGGGGGTTTGAGCAGAATCAGTTGACAGAGCGCGTCGGTATGGAAATACCGAGCGTTGGTGTCGGCCGGGACTGCTTTCTCAAGATAATTATTAGTTATTGTATAATCAGTGCTTTAAGTTAGTTACTAAGTTGTTAATAAAATGTGTTAGTTGATTGTGGCGAAGGACTTATTATTTATTGTGTATCGAATATCCTCCAAAGAGCACGCCCTGGATTTACCGGACCAAGTACCTGACCATACTAATTGTTATTAGTAATAAAACATCAAGATATGTGATACATCTAATTAATACAACGCCCTGTATATACTATCTACACTCGCTCCGACATATATATATATATGTATATATATATATATATATATATATATATATATATATATATATATATATATATATATATGTATATGTATGTTTTACAAGAATTACAATATACCTACATCGTTATATTAATAAAATTCACAAATATTGGTGTTTTCTTGTGAGTTTTGATTAAAATATTGAACCACTAACAAACTTTTTAACATTTATGACATTTATGACACATATGTGTATAAATCGTGTGACCCGAAGTACAGTAAGCACCCACATCCGGGCGTCGCCCGTTCGGTTCTATTTAAATTTTAATTGAAATTCAGATGAGCGGGTTCCTTGCAGCCGGGTATATAGTCGTAAACCGTTCGTTTACAGTTACATAACTCAATCGGTTGGGACCTTGACCTAGAGAGGAGAGCGCGCTCACACAACCACGAGGGGCCTGGAATGAAGGTCATTGGGTCACGGGAGGCGCAGTGCGCCCACAGGACCCTCCCACAATCCTCAGGAAAGTGGAAACGTTAATACTCCAGATTGTTTGGTTTTAGTAGAAGAAAATTAATTATTGTATATATGTATCTTTGTTTTGTGTTTATATGTAATCTGTTTGTCTGTCTGTCTGTAAGAATTTTTGTCTTCCTGTGGCCTTTCTGATTTTCCGTCTCGGCCTTGGGTACGTACCCTTATTTCCCTTGCTTAGTTATGGCCCTGCATATATACAAACAGACATACAGCTGAGGGCTGTATGTCTGTCTGTATATATGCAGGGCCGTAAATTTTTCTCGGAAATTCGACTATATTTCGAAGAAAAAAACCGTAAATACTACAATTACCCCCGTATTCACCGACGTTCCTTAAATCTATCAATAGCTATTGAACCCATAAGTATTCGTTGTTATAGCAACAATAAATACATTATCTAGGGAATGTAGTTACTTTAGATTCTCTCTATTGGAAACACTGAATAATTAAACAAAAGGTGTCATCAAAACTCTAATCGCAAGAGCAATTTAAGGTGTTTGACATTTGTTTTGGCATATTCTGTCACAATGACGTTTTCAATGAGTTCATTCAATAGCTTATGGGACCTATAAAGTTTATGGGATGTTGATGTTGGGCATTAGGATTGTAAACATAAAAAACAAAATTGCTGGTTTTCAAGTAATTCCCTTGAATTTCAATTTAAAAAAAATATATATGAAGAAAACATCTACAGTCTTCAATCAACTATTTAACTGCACATGACGGAAGTCTTTCTTCTCGAGTGATTCCGTTTTCATTTAATTGCCAGATTTCTCCCGCGAACGTGTTTAGCAAACAAAGCGTTTTTATTGTGGCGCGCAAAGTTTCTAATTGGCCGCGATCCATTCAGAGCGTGATCGATCTGACGGAAATGTCAAGTTCGCAGGCAAACAAAGCCAACATTGGTACCGTGAAGCGCGCACGACCTTCGCTGCATCTGATAAAAAGAAGTTAATTCGAGCTCCAGCTCGCACGACTGGCCGAGTGAAATCATTAGTGTTCTCTGTATACGGGAACTGTTTGTCGATATATGCATGCAAAAGGGGGAATTTCCCCGAGGGCAGCGAGGGCAGTGGAAATTCCACAATTCTAAAAACAAACAGATGTGTGTAGAGAAGGGATAGTTATTTGATTGCGATTACCATTCGAGTGTAAATTGTTATTAATCGAGCCGTAGGCGAGATTTGTTATGCACAACGTTTGCGTAACTAACGAGGTTTAATGCTAAAAACGCCTATTTCAGTTTAAATGATAGTAAAGTAGCATGTGCCATGTTGCCAGGCACGACTGTAATAAATGAACTAATAAAATACTACAATGGCGAATAATAAAAAACAAGTGAATCCAACAAGAGGTGTCATTTTAAATCAATAGAAAATATCTGGCGTACAACATACAACTTTCTGAAATACATTGATGTTTTTGACAATTTTTGATAATATTTGACAATTTTTGACAATATTTGACAATTTTTGATAATATTTGACAATTTTTGACAATTTTTTGACAATTTTTGACAATATTTGACAATTTTTTGACAATATTTGACAATATTTAACAATATTTGATAACATTTAACGATATTTGAAGTTATTTGACGATATTTGATAATATTTGACTTTATTTGACGATATTTGAAGATAATTTACAATATTGAAATACTTTTCTCCAGGTTTCATGACTTTTCTTTTTGAAATATACTATTTTTGGAGAATGTCTGTGTGTGTGTATGGATATGAATTTGTCTGTGAACAAAATTCCGGGAAAATGGCTGAATTGATCGCGACCATATTTGCAAAACGGCTGGGAAACCGAGTTGGAGCGATCTCATGAAAATTTGAGCAAAATCGGCCCACAAAAAGAGAAAATAACTTGACAAAACTGTTTCCCAGTAATAGTCATTTTCCCGCCAATCGATTCCACAACGCCAACACAAATATACGCGCAATAAAAACAACAGTTGGTGTGACTTGGGCTGCCTAATAGCTTAATTTTATATATAACTATAAAATTTAAATACGCACAAACGAATGACAATTAAAATGAAATAAAAAAACAAATATTGTAGTCAAACATAGTCAAATATCGTCAAATAATGTAAAATATCGTCAAATATTGTCAAAAATCGTTAAACATTCAAATAATGTAAAATATCGTCAAGTATCGTCAAATATTGTCAAGTGTATGGTAGAAAATCGTCAAATATCGTGAAATATTGTCAAACATCGTCAAATATTGTTAAATTATGGAAAATATCGTTAAATATTGTGAAATATATCGTCGAAAATCGTCAAATAATTTCAAATAATGTCAAATACCGTTAAATATTGTCAAATATCGACAAATATTATAAAATATTATCAAATATTGTGAAATATCATCGAAAATCGTCAAAAATTGTCAAAAATTTTCAAATATGGCCAAGTAATATAAAATATCGTCAATTATTGTCAAATATATCGTCGAAAATCGTCAAATATCGTGAAATATTGTCAAATAATGCCAAAAATCGTTCAATAATGTCAAATATCGATAAATATCGTAAAATATAGTCAAATATTGTCAAGTATCGTCAAATATTCTCAAATATATCGTCAAATATCGTTAAATATTGTAAAATATTGTCAAATATCAACAAATATCGTAAAATATAGTCAAATATTCTAAAATATCGTCGAAAATCGTCAAATATCGTCAAATATTGTCAGAAATCGTCAAATATTGTCAAGTAATGTAAAATATCGTGAAGTATCGACAAATATTGTCAGATGTATCGTCGAAAATTGTCAAATATTGTCAAATGATTTTAAATAATGTCCAATATCGTTAAATGTTGTCAAATAATGCCAAAAATCATTAAATATTGTCAAATATCGACAAATATCGTAAAATATTGTCAAATATAGTGAAATATATCGTTGAAAATCGTGAAATATCGTCAAATACCGTCAAATATCGTCAAATATCATTAAATATTGTCAAATATCGACACATATTGTAAAATATTGTTGAATATCGTTAAATATTGTAAAATATCGTCAAATATCATCAAAAATCGTCAAATATTGTCCAGTAATGTAAAATATCGTCAAATATTGTCAAGTAATCTAAAATATCATCAAATATTGTTAAATATATCGTCGAAAATCATCAAATATCATCAAATAATGTCAAATATCGTTCAATATTGCCAAAGAATGCCAAAAATCATTAAATATTATCAAATATCGACAAATATCGTAAAATATTGTCAAATATTGTAAAATATCGTCAAATATCGTGAAATATTGCCAAATAATGCCAAAAATCGTTCAATATTGTCAAATATCGTCGAGTATCGTCAAATATTGTCAAATGTATAGTTGAACATCGTCAAATATTGTCAAAAATCGTCAAATATTATCAAATAATGGAAAATATCGTTAAATATTGTCAAATATATCGTCGAAAATCGTCAAATATCGTCAAATAATGTCAAATATCGTTAAATATTCTCAAATATCGACAAATATTTTCGAATAATGCCAAATATAGTTAAATATTGTCAAATATCGACAAATATCGTAAAATATTGTTAAATATCCTCAAATATCGTCAAATATTATCAAAAATTGTCAAATATGATCAAGTAATATAAAATATTGTCAAATATATCGTCGAAAATCGTCAAATATCGTGAAATATTGTCAAATAATGCCAAAAATTGTTCAATAATGTCAAATATCGTAAAATATAGTGAAATATTGAAGTATCGTCAAATATATCGTCAAATATCGTTAAATATTGTAAAATAATGTCAAATATCGTTAAATATTGTCAAATATCAACAAATATCGTAAAATATAGTCAAATATTGTAAAATATCGTCAAATATCGTCAAATATTGTCAGAAATCGTCAAATATTGTCAAGTAATGTAAAATATCGTCAAGCATCGACAAATATTGTGAGATATATCGTCGAAAATTGTCAAATATTGTCAAATGATTTCAAATAATGTCCAATATTGTTAAATGTGGTCAAATAATGCCAAAAATCATTAAATATTGTCAAATATCGACAAATATTGTCAAATATAGTGAAATATATCGTCGAAAATCATGAAATATCGTCAAATATCGTCAAATATAATTAAATATTGTCAAATATCGACACATATTGTAAAATATTATCAAATATTGTAAAATATCGTCGAATATCGTCAAATATTGTAAAATATCGTCAAATATCATCAAATATTGTCAAGTAATGTAAAATATCGTCAAATATTGTCAAGTAATGTAAAATATCGTCAAATATTGTTAAATATATCGTCGAAAATCGTCAAATATCATCAAATAATGTCAAATATCGTTCAATATTGCCAGAGAATGCCAAAAATCATTAAATAGTATCAAATATCGACAAATATCGTAAAATATTGTCAAATATTGTAAAATATCGTCAAATATCGTATATAAGTATATTTAATCTAAAAATATTGTAACATTTTCTCAAGAGAGTCAGGTATATCTTATAGGGGAGTAAAAGTAATATTATAATCCTTATTTGGCGAAAATTGCTGTCACAGTTAATACTAGAACAAAGAACGTTTCTATTTATTTTCTGGAAATTCTTGCCCCCCTATTTGCCCATAAAATAAAGACTGTACAAGGTTCAAATGTAAATTCCCAAGGTAGGCCTTAATACGCCTTGCAATAATAAATGTCTTAAATAAATAAATCGATTTTTTATTTGTTTTTATTCATTCATAATAAATAAATAAAACAAATTTTCTTTGTTTTTTTATCACCTGTTTATTGCTAAACATGTGATAAAAACAAAGAAAAAGTTTTTTTATTTATTTTTTCTTCATTCATAATAAATAAATAAAACATGAAATTTTTCTTTTTTTTATCACTTGCTTAGCAATAAACAAGTGATAAAAAACAAAGATAAATTTGTTATATTTATTTATTATGAATGAAGAAAAAACAAAGCAAAAATCGTTTTATTTATTTATTTATAATAAATAAATAAAACAAATTTTTCTTTGTTTTTTTTATCACTTGTTTATTGCTAAACAAGTGATAAAAAACAAAGAAAAATTTGTTTTATTTATTTTTTATTCATTCATAATAAATAAATAAAACAAATTTTTCTTTGTTTTTTATCACTTGTTTAGCAATAAACAAGTGATAAAAAAACAAAGATAAATTTGTTTTATCTATTTATTATGAATGAATAAAAAACAAAGCAAAAATCGTTTTATTTATTTATTTATAATAAATAAATAAAACAAATTTTTCTTTGTTTTTTTTATCACTTGTTTAGCAATAAACAAGTGATAAAAAAACAAAGAAAAAATTGTTTTATTTATTTATTATAAATAAATAAATAAAACGAGTTTTGCTTTGTTTTTTATTCATTCATAATAAATAAATATAAAAAAAAATTCTTTGTTTTTTTTTATCAATTGTTTATTGCTGAACAAGTGATAAAAACAAAGAAAAATTTGTTTTATTTATTTATTATAATTAATTATCACAAAGTAGATGCCGATTCAATCCAATATTTAAATAAATGTCTTGTTTTAAATGTGGTGAAAATTGTGAATCCATTTTTTTTTCTTCTTCTCGGAAAATTTCTCCCGGTCCCGGTTCGTCGGGCTTTCTATTCCGTGAAGAGCGTGCGCGCACACTTTACTACGTACGTACACGGCCCGTTAATTGATCTGCCCGCACGCCGAAACCTCGTTCCACTTTTTCCAAGAGCGACAATCGGCGCTTCCTGCGCGCACAACTTTCACGTTGCACACAACACAAGAGTGACAAGAGGCAGGTGTAATTTCACACATGTACAGCAGCACAAAAGATGATGAGAGATGCGGGCTGGATAATTTTGGACAACCGGTTTGCGCAACCAGCAACCGCATAATGCGTGACAAATTGTTGCACATCCATTTAACAAATGTAATTTGATTTTCTGGGTTTGATGTAATTCATTATCATTTTTTTTTTTGTACAATTGTGTTTTTCACGTTACGCCGCACACTACACTCTCTCACTGTGCGGTGTAACGTCAAAAACACAATTGTACACAAAACAAATGATAATGAATTACATCAAACCCAGAGATCATGATCAAAGTTGGCCAACATTATTTTAATAATTGTATAGATATAAAATAAACCTATATAGGTCCGCTCTGATCGTGGGGCTATTTTTGAGCGATCGCTATGGATAGAGCGATTGCTATGGATATAGCGATCGACAGACTTTCACTATTATTGCGAATGGTGTCGATTTTTGGCCCTTCACGTCGTGAAGAGTGATCGCTATCTTTGGTAGAACTAAAAACGTAAAAGTTGTTATATTTTGTCATTAATTTTTGAGCTAATGCTATTAGTCCATCGCTATTGGCATGCGTTATAAACTGTACATGTTTCATATTTATGGACCTTGGCAATTAGCTCAAAAATAAATCTTCTCTGATCTTCTCTCACGAAGTGAAGTTGCAAAAGTCGACACAATTCACAATAATAGTGAATGTCCTCTATATCGTTAAAATCATAGCGATCGGTCAAAAATCAAACCCCTGGTCTCTTAACGAGACTCCTGTTATCACTCTTAGGTCCCATAAGATATTGAATGGTCAAACTGAAAACGTCATGGTGACAGACATTGCAAAAACAAATGTCAAACACCTTGAATAGCGCTTGTGATTAGAGCTTTGATGGCACCTTTTGTTTAATTACTCAGTGTTGCCAATGGAGAGAATCTAAAGTAACTATATTCTCTAGATAATGTATTTATTGTTGCTATAACACTAATAATTATGAGTTTAAAAACTATTGAAAGGTGTATGGAACCTTGTTAGGGTTGTTGGATATGTTGGCTCTTGTTTCAATCGCATACATGACAATTGGTCTTATTGCGGTCTTGTATTTTCTAATTTTAATATATATATATATATATATATATATATATATATATATATATATATATATATATATATATATATATATATATATATATTCAAAGAACTCCTCTGAACATCAGTAAAAGAAGTACGCGGATCGATTTCAATGGCAAACTCATAGTGGAATCGGATGAAATTGTTAAAAATATTGAATTATCCATAAATATCATATAATAAATGAATATTTTAAATGACCTTCTTTCAAACAACACGTACCATGTGGTGTGATTAGACATGGTTTCTAGAATTTGCGCGGAACGGAAAGTGGGCATTCGCGAAAGCATGAATTTATAAAGTAACATCAAAGAAGGCAATGGAAAACAAAACATTAAATTTGTTTTCCATCACCTACTGAGATTGTCTAGCTGTATAATATAGTATAATAAATATAACTATAATTTTTGTGTCGTGTTTTCGGTCTTTTGTTTTCTCTACTCACTACAATTTAAACATATTTATGGAAATATCGTACAATAATTTTAATTTTTATGATGTGTTTATTCGAAACTGAGCACAAATAGACTATATTTGTACTCAGTTTCGAGTAAACACATAATTGTAGTGAGTAGAGAAAACAAAAGACCGAAAACACGACACAAAAATTATAGTTATATTTATTATACTACGACACGGTTGTATAAAGCAGATAACTCTCGAGTTAATTTGAAATCCGTGATTCTAACCTCACCTGTCAACTTTGACACATAATGCGACGTTGCCATATATAAATAGATGTGCATAACGCTATCATAACAATCTAACAATATAATCATGGGTCATACATATTTTTTTTATAGTAAACGTTATCAATTAAATCGTGTTAATAGCGTTTAGCTGCGTATTTCGAAAATCCGGCCAACTATGTTACTTAACCTTTATAAAACCGAGCCTTAAACCTGTGGTATCCGGTTTTTCGAAATACGCAGATAAACGTGATTAACATGATTTAAGTGATAACGTTTACTATAAAAAATATTAATGATAAAAATTCATGCAAATAAAAAATTAGTTGCTTAATTATTTTAAATAGATATATAAAATAACTGTCTAAAATTAATCATAAAGCTGCGAATTATAAAAAACCGGTTACGGCAGGTTTATAATATATGTAAAGTTCTGGCAGGGATGTTCGGGGAAACATCTCTATTCGAAACGGTTGGGAAATTTTTGTGACATGTTTTCGATCGTTTGTTTATTGTAATCACTTATATTTGGACATATTTATGAAGATATCTTAAAAATTTTTTAATCTTAATGGTGGGTTTATCCGAAACCGGTCACAAACAGACTACGGTTCGACGCAGTAGGTGATGGAAAACAAATTTATTGTTTTGTTTTCATGTTTCATTGAATGCTTAAATTATGATACTAGATTTTTATTAAACTTTCTAGATTCATCCCAGTATTCACCAACGTTCCATAAGAGTTATTGAATACAAAAGTATTTTTTCATATAGCAATAATAAATATATTACCTAGGGAATGTAGTAACTTTAAATTCTCTCTATTGGAAACACTGAATATTTAAACAAAAGGTGTCAATCACACGCGGTATTCAAACATTTGTTTTAACAATTTCTGTCACAATGACGTTTTCAATTTTCCCATTCAATAGCTTATGTGACCTATAAAGTTTATGGGATATTGGTGAATACGGGCATCACTGTTTTTAATTATAAAATTGTTTTCATAACATTTTTTGATGTATCTGACATGAAGAGCATTTTACCATCAAATAATAATCTAGCTGTGCATCGAGCGCTGTATATTGTTAGATACACTTTTGAGAATATTTGGTATAAGGTCAATATTTTTAATAATATGGTTATAATATTATCCATTATTAAGGATAAATAAAACGATTTTTTACTTTGTTTTTTTATCACACTTCAGTTACACTTTGCAACTAGTTTCGGCTAAGTTGCAAAGTGTAACTGAAGTGTGATAAAAAACAAAGTAAAAAATTGTTTTATTTATCCTTTAAAATGAATTATCACAAAGTAGACGCCTTAACAATCCAATATTATCCATTATTTACTGCATTTTACTTATTGCTCGTATTCACTAACAGCCCATATATTTTATAGGCCCCATAAGCTATTGAATGGACAAATTAAAAACGTCATTTTGACAGAAAATGTTAAAACAAATGTCAAACACCTTGAATTATTAAATTAGAGCTCTGATGGCACCTTTTGTTTAATTATTCAGTGTTTCCAATAGAGAGAATCTAAAGTAACTACATTTACTAGATAATGTATTTATTATTGCTATAACAATGAATACTTATGGGTTCAATAGCTATTGATACATTTATGGAACATTGGTGTATGAGAACTAAGTCTTAAAAGATTACACCATCTTGGCTCTTGGAAAAAGAGGTATATATTTAAAAAATAAAATTGATGCAGCCATTAAATATATAATATATTTTTTAAATTACAAATTGATTGACGTTTACGATTTTTTTTTATGAAATTCTTATTAATTATTTCGAGTACTTTATTAGAAATTAAAAAAATATATCTGTGAAACATATGACTCTTACTTCTGTACATTTTTGAAATTTATACATTCGATTCTGGTAGTGTTTCTTGTTATAATAAGATGACTTTCGAAATTTGAAATTCGGGATGCTGAACATCAGTCCCTGCAATTCATCATCAAAATTTATTTTGGTAATTAACATATTCTTCAACGTGTCCACTTTAAGCTGTGTCTTATCACTAGTCCAACAACTGTTTATAATGCTAAATACTCGCTGGGTTGCAGGCATTAGTGCAGTGGCGTAGCGAGCTTAACTCGCGCCCGATTCACAATACCTTTTTAGCGCCCCCAACCCCCCTTCACACCCATTCGAAAATCATATAATATAACCATTTGGCGCCCCTATGTGAGTAGCTACCGGGGCATGATACCCCTCTTGTCCCCACGCCTCGCTACGCCACTGCATTAGTGCCAAGAAGACAAAAGATAAACTTTACACAACTTACACAAATATATGCATTTAAACTTTTATGTTCTCACACTTCTGTTTTTCAGGACAATTCGGAACAAATGCTAGAAATTCGGGACCAAAAAAGCAGAAAAACAGAAGTGTGAGAACGTAAAAGTTTAAATGCATATATTTGTGTAAGTAGTGTAAAGTTTATCCATTGTTTTCTTGCAACTAACCTTAAGATCGTTTTAGACAAGACAATTTCTTAGCTCAAAAGTTGTTCAAGAAATAATTCATATATCCTCCTTCCATACAATTTGTTCTTGACAAATATATTTTTCAATTCGATCTACCATCCAATTCAATATTTCAAATAATTTGCTGTATATGATACGAGACAATTTAGATTGTCTCGCATCTTGACTAACTTTTGAGTCAAGAAATTGTCTTGTCTAAGACGACCTTTAGTATAAAAATAAGAATAGTTTGTGATGTTATTCTATAATTAATAATTGAAAACGTATACAAATTTTCATATCAGGATTTTCATAAAATGTAAAACAAGATTGCTATAATATGAAATATTAGAGAATTGAAAAGATAAAAAATGATTTTTTAAAGAAAAAAATCTTTATTATATTATTATAATGATATTATTATAATAATTACGTAGAGACTTTTTTTTAACGGAAAACATTAAAAGATAAACCTGTTATTAAATTTATACAATATAAAATAACTCACTTGTCCGTTCCTTCGCTAACTAGTTGCGTCAGTAATAATTAACAAGTCGCTGGCATTTGATCGCGTTTTGTCTACAACGGTAAACGCGTTGTGGTCTTCGGGCCGTGTGTGCTGTCGACGGTGCTGCACACAGTTTCGCGACTGACTAAATTGAGAGAGCCACCTGTGAGAAGGTGCTATTGCCTGTCTCTCCCCCGTTGTGCCTGGCAATACCTGCGCAACCCTTTCCTCCTCCGTCGCCGCCGCCGCCGCCTGCGGAGCGCGGGCCTATAAAATTAACAGTTACGAAAAGTTGTTGGGTGTTGTTGGGCAGCCCCGGATCTGGAGCAAGTCGGATTTTGACCTGTACAATTTTCATGAGTTTTAACAGCGCTGCATTTAGACGTATTGCTAAAGGCGCCGTTTTTTTTTACCGTTCATAATTATATGTTAAATTTTTGTATAATTTTGTAGAATATATAAAAAGTATGATATAATATTACTGTATCATATTATATTTATTAAGTAACATCCGGGAAATCCCCATTATTACATACAAATTTAATAATACATATTATGAAAAAATATCTGCTGTGAGCACCACACGACTTTCAAAATTAGTTAAATTGTATATATATATATATATATATATATCATTTTTTATCTTTTCAATTCTCTAATATTTCGTACTATGGAAATCTTGTTTTACATTTTATGAAAATCCTGATATGAAAATTTGTATACGTTTTCAATTATTAATTATAAATAACATCACAAACTATTCTTAATTTTTATACTAAAGGTCGTCTTAGACAAAACAATTTCTTGACTCAAAAGTTAGTCAAGATGCGAGGCAATCTAAATTGTCTCGTATCATATACAGCAAATTATTGAAATATTGAATTGGATGGTAGATCGAATGGAAAAATGTATTTGTCAAGAACAAATTGTATGGAAGGAGGATATGAATTATTTCTTGAACAACTTTTGAGCTAAGAAATTGTCTTGTCTAAAACGATATATATATATATATATATATATATATATATATATATATATATATAAGCTTAAATAAGACAAGATCTCAGACCCGGAGATGTCTATCAATATGCGATTGTTTCTATATCCTTAGAGATTCTCTTACGCCCGGATTCTCCAACGAATCTTCAAGCTCGTCTTATATAAGCTCGTCTTATATACACTCGTCTTATATATATATATATATATATATATATATATATATATATATCCACGTCTTAAATGTTTATTCTTTTGCACTAAACATATGTAGATCTTACTTAGTCTTACAATGTAAGACCGTCTTATCGTTTTAAGATCCGCTTTTTGTTTGGTGCAACGCTCCATTATTATTAAGACGGTCTTAAACTAGTTAAGATTCGTTGGAGAAACCGGGCGTTACAATCTTGTGAGAGTGAGAGAAACTATTTATGTCGATGGTAAATGTTCTATCTAATTGTCAATTGAGTTCATTCCATAAGGCGTGGTTTACATTGTACTACTAGCTTCGCCAAGAAAATGGCATAAGTATATATGAATTTATCTTTATTTGGCATCAACAAACATACAAGTGGCATAAGTATCTAGTTGCAATTATTTATGTGCTATGACTACGGTGACCATATTTTTTTTTGGCAAAATAAAGGACATATCAAAGAAAATATATAAAGGACATATGATCACCGTAGATATGACCAATCGTGTCTTGAATTAAAGAAATGCGCAGTACGTGATACGTATTAGTACGCCGCAGGGCCATCTTTCATATGTCCGGTCGTGCTTCCTGTTGGTCGCCCCACCAGAAACATGCTCTCTTGGAGATACGTGCCAATTAGGCGTCACATATCCCTCTCCAGGTCCATTTCTCGCTAGCGAACCCGAATTATCTCTCACCCCGCCATGTTGAAGGCGTTACGGACATCTAAGATCATTGGCGTTGCGGTCATCTTTAGTCCTCCGTGTCACCAACAACTAGAATAATTAACCACCCTACAGAAGGGTGGTCAATTATTCTAGTTATAAGCCGCAAGGCAGGAACTGCACAATTTCGGTGAAATGATGAAAAAGAGAACCGCCCTGAGCAACGGTTAACGACTGTAATGTATTCTAATTTCAAAAGGAGGACGGGCGGAAAGTGAAAGGAATAGCCCACCAAACCTCAACACCCAGGCAATTTATGAGGCGTGGAAAAGGACGGCAGGTTCACCAATTCTCGCCAGGACGGTGGCTTCACCCATCGGGTCACAATATTACCCAGCTAGAGAACTAGCAAGACACCGACCTACCGACAAACGCCCGAGAACTGAAACAAGTGAACACTAGCCCAAACTTGTAAAAAAGTGAAAGAAGGAGAGTGGTGGCAACCACTGAGTGAAATAACCACGATGACGACTACTACATACAACCAACGAAGGGCAATACATTTACCTTGGAATAAAAGGAACTGATGGAAAAGGACAACAATAATGAATAATTTACTGTGCACCGGAAGCCAGTGTCGGATCTAGGAAATTTCTCAGGGACGGCAAGTCAGTTTCATGCCGCCCCTGTAGCTGTTTTCACATGAAACAATCCCCAATGGCGGCTTTCAGGGTTGGTTTGACTAGTTTGTAGCTGGTATTCAGTCCTTCTTGTACGAAGGTTTTGTTGCCTTCCTCCTCTCTCGTATGCATGTGTTTTGCAATTCTGCGATTTCTGTGGTGGACCGCAGACATCGCAGAATTGCGATGCACCCTGAAAGCGGCTATAGGGGATTGTTTACGGTGGTTATAGCCCCCGCCCCTATGCTATGCGCACTGTAGCCCTTCACGGACCTATTGTGTCTCATAAACTCTTCAGCGCCCTACCACTTCCTCATTTGTCACCAAAACCGTACATACTCCTTCTAGTTGTTCCGCAAAGGCAAACCTTAAGCCAGTGCTCCGTGGATTCGGGATTACACTCCTTGCCCCTCTTTCGTCCCCATCCTCTTGCTCTATATTGAAGTATTCGTTGTAATAGCAACATTAACCCCCGTATTCGCCGACATTCAAAAAAACTATCAATAGCTATTGAACCCATAAATATTTGTTGTTATAGCAACAATAATACATTATCTAGGGAATGTAGTTACTTTAGATTCTCTCTATTGGAAACACTGAATAATTAAACAAAAGGTGTCATCAAATCTCCAATCGCAAGCGCTATTCAAGGTGTTTGCCATTTATTTTGGCAATTTCTGTCACCATGACATTTTAAATGTATTGGAAACACTGAATAATTAAACAAAATCTGTCATCAAAGCTCCAATCGCAAGCGCTATTCAAGGTGTTTGACATTTGTTTCGGCATATTCTGTCACAATGACGTCAATTTATCCATTCAATAGTTTATGGGACCTATAAAGTTTGTGGGATGTTGGTGAATACGGACATAAATACATTATCTAGCGAATGTAGTTACTTTAGATTCTCTCTGTTAGAAACACTGAATAATTAAACAAAAGGTGTCATCAAAGCTCCAATCGCAAGTGCTATTCAAAGTATTTTGTTTTGGCATATCCTGTCACAATGACAATTGTCAATTTATCAATTTAATAGCTGATGGGACCTTTTAAGGCACCTTACACGGTCAATTATACTGTCATTCCTAGTACTGACAGTATTTTCTTGAATCCTTTAATATTTATCAATAATCCGGTTAAACATCAGTATTCTCTTCATTCCATTATTACTTTACTTTACACGATTAGTAATACTATCAATATTTTACAAATAATGAAGATTTTAAACATGTTATCGTACAGTAATACTGTCATTATTCTAAAATATTGACAGTATTATTGACCGTGTAAGGTGCCTTATAAAGTTTATGGGATGTTGGTGAATATGGGCATTAGATTGGTAACAATACTTTATAGCCATGCCTTGTAGAATGAAATTTACTATCAATATAACTATCGCCATCTATGATATCCATAGGCGTACTAATTTATATTTATGTCATATGATAAATATAAATTAATACACCGTAACTAGTTTTTCAAAATAAATACAATTCGTACATTCCTAATTTATTTATATTCACCTCTATACAGTACATATTTATATCTACGCTAATTTATATAAGTTTATAGCTGCTCTAATTAATATACTAATATTTAATGATGTATGTTTGGTTGCATACCGTAAAGGAGAGTCACGTCATCGTGTGTTGTCATCTGTCAAATTTGACATTTGTGGTTTGTTTGTGCCCCTTTGCGGTCCGCTGATGCGGTAAACTCTTGTAATCATGGGAAACGTTGATACTAAACTGAATTTCCGTAAAGCCGTGGTGCAGCTGACGTCGAAAACAGAGGTGCGTACAACTGTTCATTCGTGGACACTTGTGTTGTTGGTCAGAAATAAATGTAACAGCTTGATGTTTTTGATTTTGTTTACTTTGTTTTGTATGAGTCTCTATTTGGTGATGTTACTTATAAATTGGAGTGTAATCACTTTATTTCATTCTCTATAGCAAACTATAAATATAAATTAGATTAAATAAATCATCATGTATTTACTAATATGATGCTGATCTATAAGGCACGTTACATGATCAATAGTGTCAATATTTTAGAATAATGACAGTATTACTGTACGATAATATGTTTAATATGTTCCTTATTCTAAAATATTGACAGTACTACTTATCGTGTAAGTTATAGTTACAATGAAATGAAGAGTATACTGATATATATTCATATAATTGATTACTTCATAAATATAAAAGGAGGATTGAAGCAAATACTGATAGTGCTAGGATTGCCAGTATTATTGACCATGTAAGGTGCCTTTAAGAATAAACAAAGACATCTACACAATCAATAATACTGTCAATATTTTAGAATAATGACAGTATTACTGTACTATAACATGATTAAAACATTCGTTATTGTAATATATAGACAGTATTACTTATGGTGTAATGTATAGTAAATATGGAATGAACAGATTACTGAAGTTTATCCGGATAATTGATTAATTGATAAATAAATATAAAAGGATTCATCAAAGCCAATACTGACAGTATTATTGACCATCTAAGGTGCCTTAATACTGTCAGTATTTGTTTCAATCTTCCTTCATTATTTATCAATTATCTGAATAAACATCAGTATTCTCTTCATTCCATCATATCTATTTCTCTCTACTGAAAACACTGAAAAATTAAACAAACAGTATCATCAAAGCTCCAATTGCAAGCGCTATTCAAGGTGTTTAACATTTGTTTTGGCATATTCTGTCACAATGACATTGTAAATGTATCCCTTCAATAGCTTATGGGACCTATAAAGTTGGTGGGAAGTATAAGCTATTGAATGGATACATTTAAAATGTCATTGTGACATTCAACGTGACATTTGTTTTGGCATATTCTGATATGCCAAAAACAAATGTCAAACACCTTGAATAGTGATAGCGATTGGAGCTGTGATGACACCTTTTGTTTAATAATTCAGTGTTTTCAATAGAAGGAATCTGAAGTAACTACATTCCTTAGATGATTTATTTATTGTTGCTATAACAATGAATACTTATGGGTTCAATAGCTATTGATAAAGGCACCTTACATGGTCAATAATACTGTCAATCCTAGTACTGTCAATATTTTCTTCAATCCTCCTTTTATATTTATCAAGTAATCGATTCTCCAGATAAAGATCAGTATTCTCTTCATTACATCATTACTGTACCTTATATGGTGAGTAATACTGGCAATATTTTAGAATAATGAAAATATTAAATATTGTATTGTTCAGTAATACTGTCATTATTCTAAAATATTGACAGTAATATTGATCGTGTAAGGTGCCTTATAGGTTTATAGAACATTGGTGAATTACTATATTTTATGATATATAATATATATATATATATATATATATATATATATATATATATATATATATATATTTATATTTATATATATATATATATATATATGTATATGTATATAACATAACATAACATTATTTGTGATATAATTGTATGAAATAATGTGTAATTTCTTAATATCTAATTAACTTGTTTTCTAGCCAATCGATGCAAATGACGAGTTATTCTGGGACCAGTTTTGGTCAGAGAATGTGAATAATGTGCAGGATATTTTCACATTAGTCCCTGCAACAGAGATACGCAGTTTAAGGGAGGAGGCGCCCTCGAATCTAGCCACCCTGTGCTATAAAGCTGTTGAGAAACTGGTGAAGGCTGTGGACAACAGTTGCCGCACACAGCATGAGCAGCAAACTGTTTTAAACTGTATTCGCTTGCTGACTAGATTGCTGCCCTACATTTTTGAGGATGCTGAGTGGAAGGGATTTTTTTGGTCATCTCTACCTACACAAGGGGATAATGATGATGAATCAGTGCCTTTGGCGCAGTCATTGCTGAATGCAATATGTGTAAGTGATAAAAAAGCTTCTAACTTTATAGGTCTTGCCGATAATGGGAAAAACTCAATCATTTGGTATTTACCTTAACTTAACTACCTTTAAAAAACCGTCTGAAAATGGGGATTCATGAAAATTCACCACAAGGGGGTTTAAAACTTTGTTCCTCAATGCTCAGTATGAGATTAATAATATTGAGAGTTTGTGCAGTTTGTTTAAATTAAATTACCGTTCATGTGGTCTCTCTCATATACTGCATGACTAAGCTCATATATACATCTATAGAAAATATTTTTAAAACACCTTTCATTAGCATACACATCACAAAGATCACATATCAATTGTTTCCAACCACTTTTATGCCACTTGTGGCATATGGGTCTCTTTCTTTACCTAAAGTGCTTGCAACTGGCACTACAGGTGAACCTGCAGTTTAACATGGATTCTGAACCACACATATCAACTCTATATAGTAATAAACAGCTAAAGGATAAATAAAACGATTTTTTACTTTGTTTTTGATCACACTACAGTTACACTTTGCAACTAGTTTCGGCTAAGCTCTAGCCATTTTTGAGCTCCTCCGATGACAGCTATTTTTGATTTTTCAGGATCTCCTATTCTGTCCAGATTTCACTGTAATTAACAGCAGAAAAAGTGGACCGGTATGTTATTTTCAAAATAATAATGTCAACTATTGTAACTAATTCAATGTTGTCTGTATTTTAGGACAAGGCAGAAGATTTGTCGGCGATTGATAGCTGCGAATATATTTGGGAGGCTGGCGTCGGCTTCGCGCACTCGCCCCAGCGCCATCCTGTGCTGGATTCGAATCGCTGTGAACTGCTCAAGTTGCTGCTGACTTGTTTCAGTGAAACTATGTACAGCCCGCCTGTAGATATCTCACAAAGCCCCAATAAGTGGATAGCGTAAGAAATTATCATTCAATTAAATCAAACTCTTGAACGACGTCTTAATTACTACACTACTTGGGAGAAGATAGTCCACTAGACAATAGTTGTAACTAAACAAATAGAACAGTCAGTATCAAATCTTATACTAATCTCGAACAAAGTAACTTATGATACCAGTAGAGACAAAAGCAACTAATCTTAACATCATTCAGGTATAAGCTCCTACCAATGCAAGTGAAAAAAATATTGAGCAATTCCATACAGACAATACCCTAAAGATATAAACAATAATATAACTATAATATTAATGAGTGATTTTATCGTAAAAGTTTGAGGTAGAGAACAATACCTCAAACTTTTGGTCTTGAATAGACTGCCGCTTCTTTTTAATAGATTCTTGTCCCGTTTTTCACATCTTAATTGCACTGTCCTCCATTTAACTTCGTACCTAATTGAATTCCATAATATAATTCACTTTCAGATACTTGACGTCTGCAGAAAATCGTCACGCGCTCCCAATGTTCACGTCTCTGCTGAACACTGTTTGTGCGTACGATCCTGTTGGTTTAGGAGTTCCTTATAATCATTTAATTTTCAATGACTCTCTCGAGCCGCTTGTGGAGGCGGCCCTGCAAATTCTCATCGTCACGTTGGACCATGATACGACTACAGCGAACCCTTTAGAGCCTGGAGATGAGGTGAATATTAACAAACTTTCTATTGTAAATAATATAAATTATTGATGAAGGGCTGTGAAATTTATTTGTTGCTATCTAATATTTTACTCAGTTATTTTCTATTATAGTATAATATGCTATGTTTATTCTTGAAATACAGCCCATTTTTAATATCAATTGATGATATTTCAACACTATTGTCTATATCTATCAATATCTTTCAAACTTTTTATGTTATCTATATAATTCGTTTGATAAATATTTATGGTATCTATTATCTATCTTTTAATGAAAACTAGAATAGATTAACAATGTTTATTCTTGAAATACAGCCCATTTTTAATATCGATTGATGATATTTGAATACTGTAGTCTATATCTATCAATATCTCTCAAACCTTTTATGTTATCTGTATAATTCATTTGACAAATATTTATGGTATCTATTATCTATCTTTTAGTGAAAACTAGAATAGATTTGCTAAGTTTATTCTTGAAATACAGCCCATGTTTAATATTGGTTGATGATATTTCAACACTGCACTACAATTTAGTACAATGTAATTCATACTTTGAATAATAAATAATAATAGAATCTATGCTCTAGCTATTATTATTATTATTAAGCTAATGGATAATGGCTAGTCGAAAATATTCGTAAATAACAATAAACAAGTGATAAATATAAAGAAAATTATTATTATGATGCTTGCTTGTTTCTGAAAAGGCTGCATAACTATCAATTCTATTATTTTCTTATAGAATGCCATGCCAGATAATTTATTTATAAACTACCTGTCACGAATCCATCGTGATGAGGACTTTCAGTTCATTCTGCATGGCATAACTCGCCTGTTAAATAATCCCCTGGTACAGACGTACCTGCCAAATTCCACCAAAAAAGTGCATTTCCATCAGGAGCTGTTGGTATTCTTCTGGAAAATGTGTGATTATAATAAAGTAAGTTGTTGACAAAATATATATATATATATATATATATATATATATATATATAGTTGTTTATTTATATTTTGTTTTTAGAAATTTCTCTACTATGTGCTGAAAAGCAGTGACGTGCTTGAAATCTTGGTGCCGATTCTTTACCATCTCAACGATTCTAGAGCCGATCAATGTAAGTCAATTCAGTTGAATAACTAACTAATGACTAACAATAGCAATTGTGGATTGTAACTTTTTTCAGTTCTATAGAGAACTAAGTGCTTGTTTTTTATAACCCTGTAATTTTTAATTGTGAAAAGTGATCTACTAGCTCAGTGACAAATTCTAACAAGTGAAAACTGATGTGATTCTAAGAGTGAGTAAAAAATATATGAACATAGTTTTAGTTATCAATTTATAGCCATTTGTCACCAAGCTAGTAGATACTTACAAAGCTAACTATTTTGAAAATATAAATTGCATATTAAATGTATGTTTTCCAAATAGTTAGCTTTTAACAGGGGTCAGTTTGCTAATTTGTATATTTTCTTTCAGCGA
Source organism: Lordithon lunulatus (assembly GCA_963942505.1). NCBI lineage: Eukaryota > Metazoa > Arthropoda > Insecta > Coleoptera > Staphylinidae > Lordithon > Lordithon lunulatus. The sequence continues at coordinate 48,852,249 of OZ012673.1, forward strand.
GAGTCGGTTTGATGCACATTGGTGTTTTCATTCTTCTACTGCTCTCTGGTGAACGCAATTTCGGGGTGCGTCTAAATAAACCGTACACCGCTACCATTCCTATGGACATTCCCGTATTCACCGGCACACACGCTGATCTTTTGATCATTGTGTTTCATAAAATCATCACTACGGGACACCAACGACTCCAGCCGCTATTCGATTGTCTGCTGACCATTCTTGTTAATGGTGAGTCTAGAGCTTGATTTTGCCGTTATTTATAATATTTTTAGGATTTCACTATCTTATTACATTTATTCACCAAAATTCTATGAACTTTATACGTCCCATAAGCTATTGAATGGATAAACTGCAAATGTCATTGTGACAGAAATTGCCAAAACAAATATCACCACCATACCTTGAATTACGCTTTGCTGACACCTTTTGTTTAATTATTCAGTGTTTCCAATAGAGAGAATCTAAAGTAACTAAACTTTCTATTATATTTATTGTAACAACGAATACTTATGGGATGACTTCAATTGCTATTGATACATTTATGGAACGTTGATCATGATATAAAGATTCCAAATATTAAAAAGAATACTACAGAAAACCCGTAGCTTCTCCCTTTATCAGCGGATAAGCCCTCGGGTTAATAGCATAAAGATGGAATTTTTATAATTACTTACCCGGCGCATCCACCATAATTTGGCGGATAGGGAGATGTATTTCATTCAAGAACTTGATATATATATATATATATATATATATATATATATATATATATATATGTATATATATATATATATATATATATATATATATAGATATATATATATGTATATTACTGACTAGAATTTTAAAACCAAGTCTCCCCAAGTGATCAAACGTTTGGCCACCTCTGCCCAATACAGATTTATTATTATACTTTTTGTTTCTTCATTAAATAGGAATTAAAAATAATGGGATACTTGTGATAAATATATCAACAATTATAAAAAAAATAAAAAAATTGTATACATAAAACAACTGAATTCAATTTTGTACTCGTGTCCTAAAAGGCACCTTACACGATCAATATTACTGTCAATATTTTAGAATAATGACAGTATTACTGTACGATAACATGTTGAACATATTAATTATTCTAACATATTGTCAGTATTACTTATCGTGTAAGCTATAGTAATGATGGAATGAAGAGAATACTGATGTTTATCCGGATAATTGATTACTTGATAAATATAAAAGAAGTATTGATATAAATACTGACAGTACTAGGACTGACAGTATTATTGACCGTGTAAGGTGCCTTTATGACAAGTAATTTCCCGCTTTGATTTGGGTGCGGAAATACTACTTCCCGAAACTTCGGGAACTACCTACACTAATAATGTAAATTACTATTACAGTGTCCCCCTATCTAAAAACGCTCTCCATGGTGGCCAGCACGAAACTATTACATCTGCTAGAGGCTTTTAGCACGCCCTGGTTCCTATTCTCATCGCCCACCAATCACCATTTGGTGTTCTTCCTGCTGGAGATCTTCAACAACATTATTCAGTACCAGTTTGATGGTAATTAAATACATTATTTATTTAATATATTTGTCGCAATATGCGGAAAGGAAGATTTTAATATACAGAGTTATTAATATCTTCCGCTCTATTGGGATATCGCACAGTGAGATGACAAATGTAACTTCCAAAAATGGAAGTGTTTGAGACAAATGCATTTTAAAGATTGCAATCGTTCCAGTGGTTTTGCCATTGAGTATGTTATCTATTTAAAAATAACTGATGTGGGCACCATATGACTTTCCGAATTACATGACCTATTTAATTTTGTATTACATTTTCGACATTTTCAACTTTTCGGCTTTTTTAAAAAAATGTTGACATATGACATTTATGATATTTTTTTTAACTTTTTTAAATTTTTATTACTTATTTAAATGTTTTGACATTTGTACTGTTTTTTTAACTTTATTTTGACATTTTCGTCATTTTTGACGTTTTTTTGACTTTTTTGTTTATTTTTGTTTGATTTTGTTGACATTTTTACTTTCTTTTTTGTATTTATTTTTGAAATTTTTTTACTTTTAAAGTAAAAATGTCAAAAAAAAGTGAAAAATGAAAGTAAAATTGTCAAAAAAAAAGTAAATAAAAAAGTCAAAAAATGTCAAAAAAAGTAAAAAAGAAAGTGAAAATGTCAAAAAAAGTAAAAAAGAAAGTAAAAATGTCAAATAAAGTAAAAATGTCAAAAAAAAAGCAAATAAGAAAGTCAAAAAATGTCAAAAAAAGTAAAAAAAGAAAGTAAATAAGTCAAATAAAGTAAAAATGTCAAAAAAAGTAAATAAAAAAGTAAAAAAATGTCAAAAAAGTAAAAAAAGAAAGTAAAAATGTCAAATAAAGTAAAAACAGAAAGTAAAAATGTCAACAAAAGTAAATAATAAAGTCAAAAAATGTCAAAAAAAAGTAAAAAAAGAAAGTATAAATGTCAAATAAAGTAAAAACAGAAGGTAAAAATGTCAAAAATGACGAAAATCAATATTACTTTTTTTTACAAAAAGTAATTTTGATTTGGCATGCCATCTAGCCACTAGGTTACTACTAATGTTATATATATATATATATATATATATATATATATCTTTTTTACATTTTCAATTACTTTTATATATATATTTTATATAAAAGTAATTTTGACATCTTTTTTACATTTTCGTCATTTTTGACATTGACTTTTTTATTTACTTTTTTTGACTTTTTGACAATTTTTTATTTTTGATTTACTTTCTTTTGACTTTTTTTTTTACTTTTTTGACATTTTTTTACTTTTTTATTTCCTTTTTTTGACATTTTTACTTTCGTTTTACTTTTTTTGACATTTTTACTTTCTTTTTTTACCTCTTTTGACATTTTTGGCTTTTTAATAATAATAATAATAAACTTTATTTCTCATAAATTGTAGCACAATAATAAAAGTTTATTTACTTTTTTTGACTGACATTTTTACTTTTTTTTGACATTTTTTTATTTTTTGATTTACTTTCTTTTGACTTTTTTGACATTTTTACTTTCTTTTTTAACTTTTTTTTATGACATTTTCGTCATTTTTGACATTTTTTTACTTCTTTATTTACTTTTTTTTGACTTTTTTGACATTTTTACTTTCTTTTTTTTACTTTTTTGACATTTTCGTAATTTTTGAAATTTTTAAAATTTTTACTTACTTTCTTTTAACTATTTTTGACATTTTTACTTTCTTTTTAACTTTTTTTTTAACTTTTTCGTCATTTTTGACATTTTTTTATTTACATTCTTTTGACTTCTTTTGATATTTTTACTTGCTTTTTTAACTTTTTTTGACATTTTCGTAATTGTTGACATTTTGACTTTTAAATTAAAGGTACATCGTTTTTTATGTGATGTTCCTAGGTAACTCTAATTTGGTCTACACGATAATCCGCAAACGGCAGGTCTTCCACGGCCTAGCGAATCTACCGTGCGACTACTCAACGATAGCAAAATCCCTGCACAAGCGCGCCAGCAAACCACGCCAATTGTCCACGGCGACGAGCAGCGAGAATGTCAGCGAGTTGGCAATGGAGGGTTCACGTCCGGCTTTGCCGGCGGAACCGGGTACCCTAAAAGCGACGCTACCGGATACCCCGGGTATTATTCAAATGACGGAGCGGGAGAGCGCCCATCCGGCCTTCCAGCAGATGGATCAACTAAATATCGCCAACGGTATGGCGACTGTTAACATCAACTCACCGCCTCAGAATACTGGGTTACCGGATGAAGATAAAGTAAGAGTATTAACATAGTAATTTCTTCTTTTGATGAATATTGATATTTGAAATATTTTATGACCTATATCATACATTGATACATTTATGGAACGTAGGTCATGATATAAACATCCCAAATTTTAAACATAGGTATGATATAGGCCATATAAGAAAATTTCTCAGAAAAAATAATTATATATCATAAAAAGTTGTTTTTATTACAGTCTAAGCCACAAAGTTCTCCACAACCAAGCACAAAATTGACAGAGAAGAGTCCCACTCCATCGAAGAAGAACGAAGAAACGGGTGCGATACCCAAACAGTCAGTAAATACAGTGAGTCTATATGAAATCGTTTTCATACGTAATTCAATTACTTCTTGTACAGATTTTAGCAATAGCAGAGTTCAACCTTTGATAACTTTCTCCGTTGTTAGCTTCTTCTTTTTGCGTAGTACATTGTGTCGTTGATAAATGTACCGTGAATTGTTTCACTTGATTTTTTGTTATTAGCGTAATAGTTTACGAGTTATTCCGGCTGATGAGCATCCGAGCGGACAATGGGTGCCCACGGCTGAGTGGGTACACTCGTGGAAGACAAAACTCCCGCTGCAGACAATCATGCGGCTACTACAAGTGCTCGTACCGCAAGTGGAGAAGATTTGTATTGACAAGTAATTGATGTGCACGCTTATAACTCGGAAATAAATTCAATTTTATTTTTATCATTTTAGAGGTCTAACCGATGAGAGTGAGATCCTCAAGTTCCTGCAGCATGGCACGCTGGTCGGCCTGCTCCCAGTACCACACCCCATTTTAATCAGAAAATATCAGGCCAATAGTGGCACGACTACTTGGTTTAGAACATATATGTGGGGAGTTATTTATCTCAGGTAACTATTTATTTGGTTTGAGCGGTCATGTGTTGACTTATGATTTTGTTTTCAGAAACGTTGATCCGCCCGTCTGGTACGACACAGACGTTAAATTGTTCGAAATACAGAGGGTTTAGTCGTAGTAAGTGTGGCGACGTTTAATTTATTTACGATTATGCTCTAAATATTTTTATTTTGCCGTTGGGTCCTTCTACACATGCACACCTGGTGGTAACGAGTGTAATGTGTAATAGTAATAGTGAAAGAGGTATTCATAATGAGCGCGGTAGTGGTGATCAAAAATATGTTTCTATATCGACTGTGTATAAACAATTAATTTAAACATATATGTGTATACATATCGACTGTGTAGCGTAATAAGGGCCAATCTGCTTTTGTGACAAAGGGAAAAAAACTGATTTAGAGAACTAATGCACTAATATCCCATAAACTTTATAAATTCCATAAGCTATTGAATGGATAAATTGACAACGTCATTTTGACAGAATATGCCAAAACAAATGTCAAACATCTTGAATAGCGCTTGCTTGATTGGAGCTTTGATGACCTTTTGTTTAATTATTCAGTGTTTCCAATAGAGAGAATCTAAATTAACTACATTTCCTAGATAATGTATTTATTATTGCTATAACAACGAATATTTATGGGTTCAATCATTGATTAATCAATGGTTCAATAGCTATTGATAGATTTATGAAAATCCCCCAATAAACAATATGCATAACAGCAAGAACAAAAAAAATACAAATTAAAAGTAACAATAAGCAAAAATATTAGTCACTAGTTGTAGCCAAACGCACAGGGCCAATATACCTGAAAAGAGTTGTAGCATTCTGAATGATAGTTAAAGCATAATCCGCCGACGCGTTTGTTATGGGACTCGCTGTACATATACGGTAGCTGAATATCCATTGTGGAGTAGTTAGGTTGTTTTTGTTTTGTTTCTTGGGTTACAACCTAACATTAAATGCGCTATGGTGTATATTCTTGGTCTCCATACATGCCCTAACCATTTATATAAAAAAAAACAATACATACATTAATTTATAGAAAAAAGATCTAAAAATCTCTCAAGTACCAAACCAATTAGTTGATGGCTAATTGCTTTAGTACTTGGATCATCCAAACACCATTGTACAGAAGCTTAGAAATTTACTTGAACAAAGAGTTCGGTAGCAAACTCTTTGTTCAGGTAAATTTCTAAGCTTGTGTACAATGGCGTTTGGATGATGCAAGTACCAAACCAATCAGCCACGGAGCTGTCATCCAAACGCCAATAGTTTGTTATTTGAGAGAGATTTTAAATTGTTTTTCTATCAAATTAATGTATGTATTGTTTTTTTATATAAATGGTTGGGGCATGTATGGAGAACAAGAATGTACACGATGGCGGGTGTCACCTACCAACCAAACTATGCCCGTCCACTATTTAAAATGACTAACTATGTACTACAATGTTATCCATTACATTCTATGATTTAATTAATTTTATTTATTAATTTACGCTTAATGTATAAAAAAATGTTGAAAGACAATGTAATGCATAGTTCAAAACGTTGGAAATAGTGGACGGGCATTGTTTGATTGTTAGGATGTAACCCAAGAAACAAAAACCAAAGAAAAAATACATGCTATCAAGAGGTGGAAGAAGATTTTTACTGGGCCAGCATCGAATGATGGAAGGAAAAGACTAGAAGTAGAAAACTATGGAGAACCTTCTGTTGAAAACACTCAACCAATCCAAATGCAAATTCCCTGACCACCAACAAATAAAAAAAAATATGAAAGTAGCATCGATCTCCTCGCCGTACTCCGACTTTTCCATATGCCAAGAGTTGCTTATTCCCCAAAAAAGCCTAAAATACTCTGCGAAATTATTTCTTCTTACAACGCAGCCACTACTAAACTCATTATGAATGACCCGCAAGGAATTTATTTGCAATAAACTATTTATCGAACTAATTTATCATTGTTACTTAAAAGCGTTATTTCATTTAAATGAATTTCGTTTGTTTTTCAAACATATAATGCTTTAAAAATAATTAATTACTTTTGTTTTAATTGTAATTGATGTAAAACAGATATATACAAGTGTCTTGGATATTTAAAATATTTTAAGAAGAGTTACTTAGTTGATTAATGTGAGCAACAGTCAATATTTTAACAACCATCAATAATGCAAATTAATGTTTTGTACTCATGTCCTAACACAAGTCATTTTTGTACTCATGCCCTAAGACATTCCCACGTATCAAATATTTCAAAGTAAAAAAACATCAAAAATATAAAAAATGTCAAAAATATTTTTAAAAAAGTAAAAAATGTCATTAAAATTAGTTCCAGGAGAGCAATATCGAACATGAGGCAACCAACCCGGAGTAGCTTAGAGCGATTTTTTATTGATCTTTTTACTGGATATTGCCTATCACTAATATCTCTACCCCAATGCACACACACACACACACATATATATATATATATATATATATATATATATATATATATATATATATAAATTAGCTCTTTTACGCATGCGTAAGTCACACAAGAACTGTTCGATTTAAATATATAGCATATTTATGTGGAGTATACCTCCCAAAAAAAACCTCAGACCAATAATAAATATTTGTCTGAGTCTATCAAAACATATGAAGAAAAGACTGCTTCGTCCTATTATTCCACGTTGTGGTTTGTTATGTTTCAATTAAAATACGAAACGGTTCAGAGGCCTCGCAATTATTTAAGTAGGTAATTTTATATTGTAGGATTGACAGATTATTGGTAGCGCTGACCGTTTTGTGCGCGCGTTTTTTTTTTAACGTAATTTTAGTGTTTAACACCCCCAGTAAGTGTCTAAAATATTTATTGTAATTTATTTCAATTAATGTCGGTACGGTTTATGTTTTTCTTTTCAATGGAAACCAGAAACCGTCGATATATATATAAAAATATAATAAAATAATGTATAATTGTGACAGTTTGGGTACCACTGAGTCCTGTTCCATATCCCAAAGTGAATTTTCTTAGTACTAATTACTTGCTCAGTCCTGCTAGACGTGTTTTTTGTTAGTATAACTGCAAAGAACATACAAAAGTCCAAATTAGGCAATAGTGAGTGAGAAATATTATAAACATACCATAATGTGTGACTGTGACTGTGTTAGCCTATCGAAGATCATCCGTTGCTCATATATCTTCTACTAACTATAAATTGTATCGTGTATTAATACATGATACAATTTATATTTGATTGAAGATATATGAGCAATGGATGATCTCCAATAGGCTAACACAGTCTATACAATTGATTTATAATTATAACTAGTGGCCCGTTGCAGCAATAGCAGCTAATAGCAACTAAAATACCTACAAAATGAGGTCAAGCACAATTTTCTATTATGAAATAAAAAATTTTAAAGTTCAAGAAATTTGCCAAGCCCTCTAGCTTTACCAGTTCCATTTGCAACAATTTCGACATTTGATTCAAAATTGTCAATCCAATATGCGGATGTTTATTTTGATTTGGCAATTTTTATTTTCTTCACTTCTTCGGCCTTACCACCAAAACGGTACACATTTTATAACAAAATGTGTGTTTTCCTCCTTGGAAATGAAATACCGACAAAATGAGACCAAAAAACACTTTCTACCATGAAATAAAATGTTCAATTCAATGTAGTGCGTAGTTCAAGTCATTTGAAATTGTGGAGGGGGATAGTTTGGTTGATGGGGCGCACCCGCCCACCCCACTTTTGTTCGCATAGTTTTTTCATAGGATAACACTCTTCTTGGAATGGTTTAAACAATATACAACGTTTGTATCCATTAAAAAAAACTATGCGAGCGAAGGTGGGGTGGTCGGGTGGCCCCCACCAACCAAACTATCCCCCTCCACTATTTCAAATGACTTGAACTACGCACTACATTGTTTCTCTCATTTTTTTAACGAATTAATCTTAAATTAATAAATGAAATCATTTGAATCATAGAAAATAACAGATAACAATGTAGTGCATAGTTCAAGTCATTTGAAATAGTGGAGGGGGATAGTTTGGTTGGTGGGGACCCCCCGCCCACCCCACCTTTGTTCACACCGATTTTTCATAGGATAACACTCTTATTGGAATGGTTTAAACAATATACAACGTCTGTATCCATTAAAATAAACTATGCGAGCGAAGGTGGGGTGGGCGGGTGGCCCCCACCAACCAAACTATCCCC